>JARHVA010001058.1:0-600000 GCA_037957365.1 Torreya grandis
AAAAATCACTATAAATGGTGAAGGTGCTCTAGGAACAATGTTTTTGACCTACGTTTTTGGTAAAATTGCCCTATAGATTAACAATTGAAAACCCAAGAGTGAGATTGGTGAGGTCTCCCTGTGAATTGGTAAGATCACCCTATAAAATGTTGAGATTTTTGATAAAATAATAGGATCACCAAAATGAATAAGAAGTGTGAATGGGGCCCATAGGATATTAGTCTAAGCCAAAATTAGAAGAAATTAGGTAGATTTGTGTGTGAGAGGGTTAAATAAAATGGAAAATATCCCATACCACTGACACCTTGGCGAGTGCATTCAGGAGTACCAAAGACCACTAGAGAATAGACCCATTGGTAAGTACCATTTTTTGGAAATTAATTTCATATTTATGACATTAATTACCAGGTAGAAATAAGTAATTTAATGATCCCACCAATTGCCCAAATTTGTAATCAATGAGGTTACCCTCAATAGCAGTGAATTCACCATCGAGATTGGCAGTATCACCAATCCTTTGGTAGGTTCATGAGTTAAAATGGTGAGATCACCAAGTAAGTGAGATCATATATTTTGGGGGAAATCATGGTCAAATGATCATTTTTCTTAATAAAATGGAAAAATCACTATAAATGGTGAAGGTGCTCTAGGAATAGTGGTTTTGACCTATGTTTTGGTAAAATTGCCCTATAGATTAACAATTGAAAACCCAAGAGTGAGATTGGTGAGGTCTCCCTGTGAATTGGTAAGATCACCCTATAAAATGCTGAGATTTTTGATAAAATAATAGGATCACCAAAATGAATAAGAAGTGTGAATGGGGCCCATAGGATATTAGTCTAAGCCCAAAATTAGAAGAAATTAGGTAGATTTGTGTGTGAGAGGGTTAAATAAAATGGAAAATATCCCATACCACTGACACCTTGGTGAGTGCATTCAGGAGTACCAAAGACCACTAGAGAATAGACCATTGGTAAGTACCCTTTTTTGGAAATTAATTTCATATTTATGACATTAATTACCAGGTAGAAATAAGTAATTTAATGATCCCACCAATTGCCCAAATTTGTAATCGATGAGGTTACCCTCAATAATAGTGAATTCACCATCGAGATTGGCGGTATCACCAATCATTTGGTAGGTTCATGAGTTAAAATGGTGAGATCACCAAGTAAGTGAGATCATACGATTTTGGGGGAAATCATGGTCAAAATGATCATTTTTCTTAATAAAATGGAAAAATCACTATAAATGGTGAAGGTGCTCTAGGAACAGTGGTTTTGACCTATGTTTTGGTAAAATTGCCCTATAGATTAACAATTGAAAACCCAAGAGTGAGATTGGTGAGGTCTCCCTGTGAATTGGTAAGATCATCCTATAAAATGCTGAGATTTTTGATAAAATAATAGGATCACCAAAATGAATAAGAAGTATGAATGGGGCCCATACGAGATTAGTCTAAGCCCAAAATTAGAAGAAATTAGGTAGATTTGAACAATTAGAAGAAAAATAATTGACTTCACTTCTTTGTGTGTTAACTTGAAAGAGTGAGCTAGGGTGATTACCACTCAAAAGTGGTGATCATGAGTTATCTAATGCTAGGGTATATGGATGGATGAGTTTGTGGGTGTGTTTGAGGTGGTTAAGTTATATTACCTAGCATGTTTGATAGTGATTCAAGTAGATAGGGCCTATTTGTTAGCACTAGTGGAAAGGTGGCATTTAGAGACCTTAATATTTCATTTATCGATAGGGGAGGCCATAATCACTTTGGAGGATATTCACTAAATATTATGGGGTGCTAATGCAAGACCATAATATTACCTTGATATCAATAGACTAATGGGTTATTTTAAAGGACCTAATTGGAGTGGTTGACTTAGATTTTTTTTATGGTAGCATTGACTATAGATGCATTGCGAGAACCTAGCTTGGCCTCTAGATGGTGGAGTAAGAACACCAACACTAAGATAGGGGATAGTTCCAATAGAGTTATTTATCTTGATGGCCCTTGGTAGTGGCCTCCTATTTCATAAAAAGAGTATATGGTTCTTCCCACTTGTCCAAATTGAGGTTGTGTAGGAGATATTTGATCATCAAACATGATTTACATGGGGGTCAATTATGTTGGCTTATCTATATAAATATCTACACATGATAGTATATTATAGAAGATAAAAATTAGGCACAACACACTATTACAGGTATGGTCATGGGAGCATATTACCATCTAGTGGCATTCAGATGGTATTTGATAGGTATAGTGTTATGTAGCCACCTAAGAGACTTGCCTTATTATAGATGAGCAATAAATGAGATGGTTGATGGGGATTATCTACTTAGTGGTTTTGGATTAAGGACTTGTTTATGATTGGCTACATGACCACACCATGCTATATTATATGCCACAATGAATTTTTAGTGGAGTACTAAAGGTTGGATCAAGTCCAGTAGTAGTTTGGATTTCATTAGGATATCCTAGAGGGTCCCCACTATTTGTCACATATGGCCAGGGAGTTTAGGTAGTGGGGGCTACTATTGCACTAGGATTAGGAATTTTTAGACTAAGGCAAAGTATTACATGTCATATAATATTATGCAGGTGGGATTATAGATGTGATCATTATAGACACCTATGTAGCATGGTGTGTTGATACCAAGCGAATTAGATTGATTAGAAATAGACATAATATCTAGTCTTACACCAAAGATGGGATAGACTGAGGAGAGATGGGGGGTAGGCCTTAGTACAAAGATAGACTCAGGTTACATCTTAGTTAACCATTCCAAATGCCATTCTATTAGAGGTAGTCCATGCTTATGTAGAATAGGATCCATTAGATTATGTAGAGATGATTGATATAGATGGATAAGATATATATATATATATATATATATATATATATATATATATATATGGGAGATGTATTGGGTGGTGATGAGGGCCATAGGGTAGGCATGGGAGAGGCTAGGTCCTTAGGGATAGGGAGAAGCATAGGGATAGAAGAGGTAGGGCACTCCAGTATAGGCAGGTCTACAAAGGACCAAGTACTGATTGACAGGATACAAAGTGAAAGTATGGCATGCCTATCAGAGATTGTAGGCTTGAAGAATTATATAGCTAGTTTATGGACCTAGCTAGCTACAACATAGGGGTGATCACTAAACTATAGGGTCTTATTGTATCTAGAGATGTAAATACTATTACTCTGAGAGGGTAGGTTCTTAGTTGGTAGGGGTTCAAGATCAATTATATATGTATGACATGAAGATTTTAAGAGTAGTGGGTGAGTGAGATAGGGGTCAAGTAGATAAGGAATGATTAGTATCATAGGTGGAAAGACTAATATATGAGTAGGATGAGGCTTGATGAGCTAGCATAGCTAGTGGTTTGAGGTTAATTAGAGCATTGGTTGATGTGATTGCATCTAAGGATGATGCCTTATGTATGAAATATGGTGTCCTACATGTGAAGGATGAGATATCCTACTGATTCAAGTTATATAAGGTGATAATTCCCATAGATAGGAGAGCATCATCCTACATAGACTAATAAAATTCTAATAGACTAGTTGGATAACCAACTCTAGACATGCTACCAAGTCAAAGTGGTTAGTGGCATAACCATCATCATAAAAAGTAGTCATGGGGCCTCCACCACCACATCCACCACCATCACCACCATTATTCATGGGTTAGAGATTCCAGTAGAGTCCCCCTATGGGTGGCCATGATTAGAGCTAATGTTGTAGCTTAATTTTGTATTTATGAGATGTATAGATATTCTCACAATATATAAAACATTATTTTAAGACATATATATGATATTCATTTTTTTGGCTCAATGTTACTTTTACATAGACTCTTAATATTCTTTTATGTCACATGATGTTTATATTTATGTTTCTCTTATTAATATATGATGATATATGCTAATGTTAGGAGATGAACTTACTTTGTTAGTATATGGATGTTGATGCATTTATGGCTCTATTTGATGGATGACTAGATGGTATAGGATAATTTAGGAGATTCATATCCCAAATTAATCATAGAAATAGTCAATATGATTTAGTGTGTATGCTAGGGAATGTACGTCTTACATAGATAGTCTTGTTTATTTCTAATGTGTGTCTTAGGATATCCTATTGAGGTATTGTATATATAGTATAGTGTGCTCAAATATGTTCTTTGGTGTCACATTGACTTTTATAATTTGGATCACTTGGTGTTTATTTTATTAAAATGAAATTATGCATCATAATTATGAATAACTTATAATAACATTGTATTTCATTTGTGATTGATTGATACAAATGTGAATACTTATAACTAAGGATAAAGATAAAAATTACCAAAATCAAAGTTACAACTATTTATGTTTGAACAAAAAACAAAGAAAATAAAAATATAAAAAGAGGATAAAATATAAATATGTAGCTAACTTAAAAGAAAGATATGAACTATCAAGATTTAAGTATGAACAAGAATGTATTGAAAACACAAATAAAGAATAAAATAAAACAAGAAAAAATGGTTAAACAACATGCAATCAAGATATGAATAATCAAGACCCATGTGTTAACAAGGTGCATTTAAAAAACAAACAAATAATAATAATTCAAATATAAATGCAAACAATTCAAGCCCAAGGCAAGGTCAGACTCAAAATGTTTATGAAATGTATTCAAACACGATATTAAAAACAAACAAACAAAACACTAATAAAAATAAATGAAAGCAATAAAACAAAAATAAAAACACAACAAAACACCAATAAAATAAATAAATGCATAACAAAACAAGAATAAGAATAAATGAATGAACAACAAAACACCAATAAACAAAATAAATGCATAACAAAACATGAATAAGAACAAATGAATGAACAACAAAACACAAATAAAAATAAATGAAGAGACATTAAATCACAAGAATAAAAACAAAATAAATAATCCCAATCAAATAAAATTTTAGTAAGCAAACTATTTTAAGCACACAAAAATAAACAAACACAAAAAATGGTTAATCACAATGTTAGTGTAGACACAAATAAATTATTTGTGCATGTGTAATAGAGGCATTACACTCTATGATAGGGTGATCCCTAAGCTAAGTGATAATAACACCTTTAAAATGAGACAAGAACAATAGATACAAATTTTCCCTTAGGTGATAAGGAAACAATGACACAAATCAAAAAAAAAATTGCCCCTAGATTATACGAATAATAAAACAAACAAAAATGGGGGAAATAGAATAAAAAGAAGGGGTAGCTGAGCTAATTTTAGATACACAAGGCAAGTGGATGATACTTACATGGTTCCATTTACACAAGATCCAACATGGACTTCAATCCAAATGTATTTCTCCAAGGATATGGAATAGAATAAAAATGATGAGAAAGAACATGATTGTGTTGTAGAGGAATATGGGAATGGTCTCACAAAATGGTGAGTACATGGGAAAAGAGAGTATGGTTTAGGTTAAAAACACACAAAAATAGAAGAGATGAGTAGTCACAAAGAAGTTGAATTGAGCACTCAAAGTGTATGCTGCATCTAAGGTTGAGAAAGAGAAAAACTCTCAAAATAGCAAGAACATAAATATCTCTCAAAATGGTGAGAGTGTAAGAAAATCCAAGGGTGCCATGATGGATCTTATTCAAATGAACAATGCACACAATGGTATCCAAAAATGATGAGATCATGATAATAGACAAAGGTGTAATAATGGATTTTTTTCAAATGAACAATGCACACAATGGTCTCACAAAATGGTGAGAGCGCTCAAGATCAAAATAAACAAAGGTACAATGTATTTTTTTTGGTCTTTTATCAAATTAGTTTCTAATGTTATTTTTTGGATAAAAATATAAATATAATATAAATAAAGATGTATGGAACCACTTAACTAAGGAGATACACTTCCATAAATAAGAGTTCATATAATAGTTAAATCGACTGTAATGGTACTATGTGAATGTAAATAAAGGTATATAGAACCACTTAACTAAGGAGATGCACTTCCATAGATATTATTCTAATAATATCTAAAATTAAATTCAATGTCCTATGTGATCTTATTAAGGCAATGATTATTACCAATTAGTATCAAAAGCATAATAATACACAGTGATGAATAAATCCCAAGGAACCATTTAGCGGGAAAAAACCATGTGCTGACATACCCTTATACACTTGTCTGCAAAAGAAGCATTTAATACTAATCTAGATAAAATACCTTGTATAATTAGAGATAAATGTGTCCAAAATGCCTATCAAACATAATTAGTATTGGGTACAATGGTCTAGGTTATAATGGTCTAGGTGAAATTAAAATTGGTTTAGTGGAATCTAAACGATCTAAGTTACAGTGGTGGGTTACAATGGTCTAGAGTTAAAATGGTCTAAAATGAAATGGTAAAGGGTTATTAGGGTCTAGAGTTATACAATTCTAGAATGGAATGGTACAAGGGTTATAAATATAATGGGATAACAAATTAATTCATCACAAGTTACCCCCAAGTAAAGACTTTCATAGATAATGGTTCAGAAAAGGTTGTCAAGCATATAACTGCTTGAGGTGTATAATATTCATGGGTTTTGAGATCTCTTCACCATTTGGAGTAGCCAATTTATATACCCCAATCTATAGTTTGATTTAACCACATATGGGCCTAGCCAATTGGGTTGAAACTTACCCTTCTTCTTATGCTCAACATTAGTGTTCTTTTGATTCTCCTTCAAGACCAAGTTGCCAAATTCAAAATCCTAATGGAGAATATATTTATTATAGATGTGATACAATCTATTCTGATATGTTCTCAAAGTGTCCAAGGTATCCAAATGATTTCCATTGAAACTTTATACCTCTTGTAACCTGGACACTACATAATATTCATCATAAAAAATGTTATGTAAGGATACCCATAATGAAGGTAGTTCTACCTTGATCAAGATAATAGATTTTGTGCCAAACACTAGGGAATATGGAGTGGCTCTTTTAGGGTGTGATGACTAGTGCGATAGGCCCAGAAGGTAAGAAAAATTTACAAGTGATAAGTATGCCTAGTGTCATTGATAAATTTCTTTAGGATTACAACAATGGTTTCTTTAGATGCCTCAGCTTGATCATTGCCTTGCAGGTTATGTGGTGTGAATTTTTTGTGTTTAAATTTGAACATGGTTAAAGGGATTATACATCTTTATTCATAAATGATCCACCATTATTGGATATAATACATGCTAGGATACCATATCAATAGATGATATGGTAATGGATAAACTTATAAATTTAATTCTCAGTGACATAAGTGAGAGGAATAGCCTCAATCCACTTAGTAAAATACTCAGTAGTATTGAGAATGTGTTTGTGGCTATCAAAATAGGTTAAGTTTATTTTCTCAATGAGATCAAGACCCCATATAGAGAATGACCATGGTATATTGATTGACTGTCATGGAAAGTAAAATGTATGTATCGAATTACCATGTTATTAGCAGACAACACACTTCCTAACATAAATGCAAGAATCTATTACCATCTTGGGCCAATAGTATCCTATCTAAGGAGTTTCTTGGCTAAGACTACACTATTGGTGTGGGCCCCACACATTCCTTTATGGACCTCCTTAATTTCTAACATTGATTCTCTTGAATATAAACAATGAAGCGTTGGCATGTTGATGTCATTAATTTCAATGTTGATGTCATTGATGTCAAGGTGGATATAGTGAAAGTGCATGGTGAGTGATCATTAAGGTATTTGCATAATATGGAAAGGTGATATTTTTGAGAATTTTATTTTTTATTTGTTGATTTCAAGGTTGATGTCAAGGTTCAAGTCAACTTGAAGATACCATGAGTGTTTCCATGAGAGAGAAGAGTGTGGTAATGAGAGTTGTCATGAATGAATGTGCATAGTGTGGCATAGTCATGACATGAAGACTTTCATGGTGAGCCATGTGACAATAGAGAATTTAAAGGAAAATAATGTCTTATGGTTGCATGGAAGGAATAGGTCAAGATGTCAAATGCATTAGAAGCTTGAGCCTAATCATAGCATGGTAAAGGTATAATATGGTGGCATGATGAGGTGAGTGATCTCAGGCATGTGAGAGATTGTGAAGGTTGTATGAGCATAAGTATGAGGTGTGGATGCACTCATAAGTGTTTCAAAGTGAGCCTATAGGGATATGACTTTCATTCTAAGTCTACATCTAGACCTCTCTTAAAACCTTCCTAGCTTAATGAGGCATAAAGATAAGTTTTAAAGGTAAGTTTTCATATGTAATCATGGACAAAGTTATGTAGTGTGAAAGAGATTATTATAGTGGTTATGAATGTTTTTATCTTTTTTCCATTGTTAACAAATTCAGAGGTATCAAGTCTTTGAGGTCAAGTGTTTAAATAGCCTAAGCCTAGTCATGGCATAAAGAGACCTTGTGATAAGGTATGAACATGATGACTTATTAGGATGAGTGAACATAGGCATGAGTGTTTGTATGAGGTTACTTAAGTATGTGACTAATGTGAAGTGTATGAAAAGAGGCATGAAGGTCAGTTTAAGGCCTAATGTGGTTTACAAGTCAAGGTCTAGAGAGAAAAGAGAGAGAGAGAGTGGCCTAATGAAGGGTCATGATCAGATTTCAAGTTATTTAAGATCATGTAAGAATTTATAGAGGCGATTTATATTATTTTAAGTTTTTTCATGTAGTTTTATGTCATAGGTTGAATTACAAAGCATGAAAAGCTATTTGGAGGTCTCTCAAGTGCTCAAAATGAAGTGTTCTCAACCCAAAAATATTTTATTATGCTCATTAACTCATAAAAACTTTAAATTGAAACCTAATAATTTCATGGTATATGGGGAAGGATCCTATCTTAAAATTCTAGGCATTAGTTTTTGGATTGAGGGGTTATGCTTTATGAACGATCGTTAAGAGTGGAAACATGTTTAAACCCTCCTAGAACCCTAATAAGGACCTGATGTTGAAGATGTTGATCAAAAGTGACAAAAATGGATTGTTATGATTAGGTAAGATATTTGATCTTGTATTGGACTCTCTCAAGTACCTCTAGGTGGTATTGGTTAGAGATAGGAGAGAGAAAATGTTGAGTTATAGGCTTGTTTCTAAATAAGTTACTATAGAAGTAAAAAGTTACATTAGACATAATAATAAAATGGATGGAAAAATAAGGTAGAGACTCATTTTTTATGTCAATGAATGATTTTGGATAATTTATAGTCTTATAGTGTGCTAAATCCATCATCCAAGTTATCTAGTCACTAACAGGCTTAATGGTATAAACAACGAAAAACCCATGCAACAATGAGAAGATGATTAGGCATGTGTATTAATGATATAATGATGAAACCATGTACATAAATATTTTTTTAAATAATTTTAATACATGTTCATTTTTTGTATAATTTTTGGAGGTCAGTGAATATAGTGATAAAGTTACTCACAAGTTGACCTGTCTGGTTCAAATGAGACAGTGGGATATAAGGTCATGAGATTGGTTTGCGAGGCCAATATTTTCCATTTGACCATATGATATTTATATATTATAATGGTATAATGATCACATATGATCATATACATTCATCATAAGTCATTTAAAATGTCTATATATGTGTTGGAGGTTTAATTCACCATGACTATGTTTTGAGGTAATCTCACAGTTCTGAGTGAGTTGCAAGGGTGTTATTAAAGCCTGATATCTTAAGTGTAAGTGTCTAATGCATATGGTGATATTTTTTAATTCATATATATATATATATATATATATATATATACTTTTTTGATCATAATTTATTGGTTTGAGTATGTTTTAGCTTCATTCTTGCAAGATAATTTTATGAGGCACACAGGCCTAATAGGACAATTTGTTCTAAAGAAGGTTTCAAGGTATTAACAAAGGATGTAGATATAAAAAATCATGGATGAGGTAAGAATATTTATTTTAAATAAGTGTTTTAATGGTTTTCAAGTGTTGGATAAATCCATCTGGGCCTAATATAATAAAGTTTTGGCATTAATAAATAAACCTAATATAATTAGGTCTCCATGAGTCCTAATAGAGAAATAAAGCATAATTGAGTTATAGACGACCAAGATAGATAAAAAATATGATTAAATCATGTTTAAAAGATGTTATAATACCTATTATATGTTAAAACTAAGATTTTAAGTATGTATGGCCAAATAATTGGTATATGAACAAGGAATGGCATATATATAACGCAGTTTTAGGCCTATTTGTTGTGTTAAGTGTAAGTAAATGAAATAGCATAATATTGAGAAAAAATAGGTCTTATATAAAATTATAAGATTGTAAAGGATCTATAATTAATATATAATATGAGGTCTAAGTATTAATATCAAGGTCAAATGACCTAATTAGACTTGAAGAGACTTAGTTGAGTGAAGAGGCCTCAAAGGTAGTTTGAGAGGGATAAGAGTGTGAAGAACTGACAAAGTGTTCATCATATATTGGTTGATAAACATAGTGTTCTAAGGGTTATAAAATAAACTAGGTGTTTTATTTTGTGGTGATTCATCTATGGGGTTGGTGCCTCTTTACAAGTGGGTGCTTATTAAAGCCTAGTCAAGTGGGTGCTTGGCTAGTTGGGGTTTGGTGCTCCATGTGGAGTTGGCACTTCACTAAATTTGGTTTTTGAATTATAATAATATAGTAAATTTTAATATATAAGTGTGTTTTATTTACTTTTAAGTTTTCTTTCATATTTTATGTGTTCATATGTTTCATGCTAATGTGGATAGGTGCTTATGCTTACTATATCTATATACTTTTTTGAATGGTTCATGATTATTTAAGTGTAATTGATAAGAAAGGTTTTGAATAATGATTCACCCCCCTCATCTCAATAATTTTTATTCAAAAATTTGGTATCATATTAGGTCCTTTAAATAAGGCCTAATAGCCTAAAAGAGATCTTAGAATTAAGGATGGCTAGTGGTCAAGTTCAAAGAGGTTCCTCTATTAAGGCTTTGTTCTTCAATGGAATCAATTATGAATTTTACATCATAATAATGAGGACATATCTAATGTTAATGGGACATGATATATGGTGGTAATTTGTGCATGGATACACTCCACTTCCTACACCACCAACTGATACAATAAGAAAGAAGGAAAGAGAGAGCAATTCCAAGGTAATGAATGCCATTCTATGTGTTCTATCAAAGGTAGAGTTTATGAAGGTGATGCACTTTGAGTCATCCAGGGTGATATGGGATAAGCTTAAGACTATATATTAAGGATACACCAAGGTGAAGATGTCTAAATTATATTACCATAGAAGGGAGTTTGAAATTATGAGTATGAAGGAAGATGAGAGCATTGCATCCTCTCTGTTAAGGGTTGATGAAGTTGTCAATGTCATTAGAGGTCTCGAAGAAGAAGTGAAAAAGTCTACAATTTTACAAAATGTATTGATATCCTTAAATTCTAAATTTCATTAAAATGTGTCTATAATAGAAGAAATGCAATATCTAGGCACACTTCAGATGGATGGGCTTCATGGCATCTTTACTGCCTATGAGATGAGAAAATATAAAGGAAGACCTCCCAAGAAGGAAGCAACATTCAAAGCTAAGAAGTAAAAATCTAAGAAGGTCAAGGATGAGTTATGTTTAGATATGCATGATGAATAACATGATTATCATCATGGTGATGATAATAAGGTCTATAATCCTAACAAAAGAAAAAAAAATTAGGAAGTATGAAGGTAGGAAAGGGTCATTCAAAAACAAGAGAAGTTTTTATACCAAAGAAGATAATAGCTCATCTGATTTAAGTGACACAAGTACATATGATAATGATGATGATATTAATAAAAATGAACATGAAAATAATGAAACCTTATTCATGGATATATAAATAAATAATGAGGGTTTCTTAAACTGGAAAGGTCTTATGAATAATGAAGAATCAGATGAAGAAGACAAGTGAAGTGAACCTTGAGGTAGAATTAGTGTGTGATATAAAGGAGTTAAAGTTATAAATAATGAAGAATCATAAAATAAGATCAATGGTTAATATTTACAAGGATCAAATTAATCTCTTTGAGGAGAGATTAACACATCCAAGAGTTTGATGAGATCATCAATCAGGTTGAAACATAGATGGAGATAATCACTCCTAGCCTAAAATCTAAGGAAGAAGAATGCATCAAGTATGGATTAGAAATGAATTCCTTAAAGTCATAATTAGATCAAAAAATTATCAAGATAAAGACCTATGATAAGTTTGAAAGAGAAATGAGGATCTAGATGACATTTTGAGTAGTCATTAGTCTGCCAATGATAAGGTAGGTCTTGGTTTCAAGTTAGGTCAAAAGGAGAACAATAAAATAAACCTCAATAATAATATGAAGACAAATTTTGTTATACAACATAAAACCATAAGGTATGAAGATTAATTCAATGGTTACTATTTCTCATTTAGTCAATTTGGTCATAGAGCAAGAGAGTGTAGAAGACCCTCCAAGAATGAGTACTTATGGGACTATGGAAGGAGTCACAATCCACATCAGTTAAGATATATGAGTGATGTTTTTTTATATAATTGTCTTAGAATTAGTCATATTTCAATATTTTTTCATCATGAATCATCAATTCAAAACAAGAATATTCAATTTCCTAGAGCTCATGAAAGAAGACTAATCAAGGTGTGGAAGCCAAAGATAGTCAAGCTTAGTCCTGATAAGTTTACAAGCCAAAGTGGACTATTTTATATGGTAGAGAATAGACCAAATATTGAAAAGTATCAAGAGTGTTCATTATCAACTTATATTTTTTACCACATGAATGATGAAGAGACCAAGCTAAAGATTCTAATCAAGCCTAAAAGGATCCTAAAGGATCATTAGTCCTGTGAGAGTATACAGATATGAGAATCTCCTTAGTTTGTGTTGTTATAATTCCCTATGGTAAGGGGTGACTCCATTAGGCTTCATGGAGACACTCATGAATTAGTGGAAGCTTGGTAGCTATCATGAAGACATGTTGAAGAATGTTGACAGAGTTAGAAGTGGTGTTTGTATATGAGAGGTAAGTAAAAAGTTCTTCCTTAAAAGTTGATAGTTAAGCTTGATTTATGTTGAGAAGTGGTTTTGGTATCAAGATGTTTTAAGGAAGATGAAAGATGGTATAATAATCCTTATTACTGATGTGATGACCTCAAGTTATGAATATAAAGGGGGAATCCCTAATTATTCAATTGATGTCAAGAACATGGTGGCCTAGAGGTTTGAGTCATATCAGTCATGACAAGAACAAGGTGAGTGGTCTTGGTATCTAAGTTCATTTGAATGAGGTATGAATGGATTACGGGGGAACATTTTCATGTAATGCTTCATATTCTATGATTTGATCTTTTGTTACAAGAAGGTGTGATCCTAGATGTTAAAAGTATGATCATGGTTATTTGAGAAAAGAGCTAGTTCTGAAAAAATGAATACTAGAGGGAGATGTATATTTTTGAGAGAATGATTAGTTTATGGGATTGGTTATCATCTAGTGTCTATGAGGAGAAGCATCAACTCAGGGGTAAATTTGTATCTCTATGTTGTGAAGTGTTAAGATAGTAAGGTAGAAGTCATAAGAAGCATGATTTCTTGAGGTTTAGGGTTTAGATGGTAGTTTTTGGAAGACCCTTGATCATTAATTTCAAAGGGGGAGAAAGACCAAAATGGGGCGATAAGAATGATTAGGTTGTAGTGTGTTTTCCATCAATGATAAAGGGGGATTTTCTTGGTATGTTGTTGTCATTGATGTCATTGATGTCAAGGTGCATCTAGTGAAGGTGCATGGTGAGTGGTCATTAAGGTATGTGCATGATATAACAAGGTGATATTATTCAACATTATCTTTTTTGTTGGTTCATGTCAAGGTTCAGGTCAACTTGAAGTTTTCATGAGTGTTGCCATGAGATAGAAGAGTATGGTAATGAGAGTTGTCATAAATGTATGTGCATAATGTTGCATAGTCATGATATTAAGAGTTTCAGGGTGAGCCATGTGACAAAAGATAATTTAAAGGCAAGAAAGAATTTGAAGGCAACTAATGTATTATGGTTGCATGGAAGGAATAGGTCAAAGTGTTAACTACATTGAAATATTAAGCCTAATCATATCATGGTGAAGGTATGAGCTATTGGCATGATGAGGTGAGTGATCTCAAGTGTGTGATATATTATGAAGGCTATATGAACATGAATATGAGGTGTGGATGCACTCATAAGTTTTTTAAAGTGATCTTACATGGATAGGACCTTTAGTATAGGTTTTCATCTAGACCTATCTTAAGCCCTACTTGGCATAATGAGGTATGAAGATAAGTTTTCAAGTCAAGTTTGCATATGTAATCATGAATAGAGGTATGTAATGTGAAAGAGAGTATTGTAGTGGTTATGAATGTTGTTGTATTTTTTCCATTGTTGACAAATACATAGATAGTAGGTCTTTGAGGTTAAATGATTATGTAGCCTAAGCCTAGTCATGGCATAAGGAGACCTTGTGAAAAGGTATGAGCATGATGACTTGGTGATATGACTACACATAGGCATGAGTAGTTGTATGAGTTTATTTGAGTATGTCAGGTGGAGAGTGCATGGAAAGAGGCATGAAGGTTAGTTTTAAGGCCTAATGTGGTTTGCAGGTTAATGTATAGAGAGAAAAGAGAGAGTGTGGCCTAATGAAGGGTCATGATCAAATTTCAAGGTGTGTGAGCTCATGTAAGAATTTTCATAGTGAGGTATGTTTTTTCATGCAATTTGAGGTCATAGTTTGAAGGACAAGGCATGAAAATTTGTTTGAAGGTCTTTTGAGTGCTCAGAATGAAGGGTTCTCAACCCAAAAAGGATTTTCTTATGATTATTATCCTGTCAAACCTTTGCATGGGAACATAAGAAGTCCATGGTAGATGGGTAAGGGTCCTAACTCAAAATTCTAGGCATATTTTTTGTATTGAGGGGATATGTTTTATGAATGATCATTAAGAGTGGAAATAGGGTTAAACCCTCCTAGAACCCTAATAAGGACATGATGTTGATCAAAAGTGTCCAGAATGGATTGGTATGCTCAAGTAAGCTATTATATATTATATTTTAATCTCCCACATATATCCATATGGTATTAATTAGAGAGAAGAGAGATATAATGTTGAGTTATAGGATTTTTTCTAAAGAACTTGTTGTAGAAGTCACATAGTAAGAAAATGGATGGATGAAGAAGGTAAAGACTCATTTTTTTTATGTACACAAAGGTTTATGGATAAGTTCTAGTCCTTAAGTGTGTTAAACTAGTCATCCAAGTTATCTAGTTGCTAACAGGCCTAATGATATTGTTGACCATTTTCTACATGACCAGTTTGTGTTTTCCCTTTGGCTCTTTTCATTTCTCCCTTGCTCATTTTTTGTGTTTAGTCACTTGTTTAGTTTTTTGTCTTTTCCCTTTGGCCTCTCCTAGTTCAAGCTCTTCTCCCTTGTTCTTATTTTTTTCCCTTTGCCTTATTTCCCTTAGCCTTTCTTACTTTGTTTTGCCCTGAAGTACCCTTCAAAAAAGGTTTCAAAGGGCCACTTCCCTTCTAAGTGCCCTTCAAATTTTTTTTGAAGGGCATTTATTGCCTTTCCTTCCCTCTAAGTGTCCCTTCGAACTTTTTTGAAGGGCACTTTTTTTTTCCAAGTGACCCTTCAAAAAAGTTCTGAAGGGCACTTTTTCATCTAAGTGTCCCTTCAAAACTTTTTTGAAGGGCACTTTCCTTGTCCTTTCCTCCAAAGTGACCCTTTGGAAAAAGTTTTGAAGGGCACTTTTTACCCAAGTGTCCCTTCAGAACTTTTTTGAAGGGCACTTTTGCCCATTTTCTCCAAGGTTAACCTTCAAGATTTTTCCCAAAGGGCCCTTTGTCTTTGGAAATGCCCTTTGAAAAATTTTCAAAGGGATATTTCATTTGAAAATTCCCTTCAAATTTTTTTGAAGGGACCTTGTACATTTACCCAGGTGTCCTTAAAAACTTTTTTGGACACTTTCCCAAGTGTCCTTTGATAAAAGTTCCCGAAGGAACTACCCATTGCCCAGAAGCCAAAATTCATGAAGAAATTCCTTTAGATAAATTTTCTAAAGGAATTGCTTCAGGAAAATTACCTAAAACAATAATCCTGACCCAAACGGATCCCCATGATGTACCATAGGACATCAAATTTGATGTAGCCAACTAGCCATTAGAATTTAAAGACATGTCGTGCCGTAAGATGTCAAATTTAGGATGGCCAACTAGCCATTGGGTTCACATTGGTGACATGTTACAAGACATCAAGTTCATGCCCAAAGTATTCAAATAATAAGTAAAGTAATTGGGAAAACCCAAACAACTCTGTAATGCAAATTGGATTTCTCAACATGTTTGACTTATGACTTTTATAAGTAAGGAGCAAGAAAAGAATAAAAGGACTCTAAAAACCTGAAAGGGTCTTAAGCAGTGTAAATCAGGTTTTTAAAATAGCTTTACTTATAAAATTTTATAAGTAGAATTAATTAAAAAACTTGAAAGAACAAGGATAGTGCAAATCAGGTTTCCCAACATACTTGACTTATAGGTGTTATAAGTAAAGCCATTCAAAAAACTTGAATGGGTCTACAGTGCAAAACATGGAAGCTTTCAAGGAATCTAAGGTTCACAGTAGTGATCTAAGCCATTTTTTATGGAGGGTCATCTCACCATTGTTTTTGTAGCAATCTTGGTCATTTCAAGAGGGTGAATCAAAGAGAAGGACAAACTCCAACTGAATGAGAGAGCAACTAGAATCAATTTAATAGGATGGCGATGACAAACCATTTTGGAGGCTTATAATTTGGCACCCAAGATCTATATCTTCTCTCCCTCTTTTTATATAAATAAGACCCTTGGGCTCTTGTTTTATCATCCATAGATAGTATGGCAAAGCCCTGCTGGAATGTTCTACCATTTTATTGCCTTCAAGCAAAGAAGCATAAATCTATTTTCTTTCTAAGTTTTGGGCATTTGCCTAGGCATGCAAGAGACATAGAGTGACAAAAAGTGATGTTTTATCCTTATATTCTCTATCTTTCATGATTTTGAGCAAAGAATTGATCCAAAAGGTCATGTAGAGTGCATTCTAGCTGAATGGGATTTTGCACATGTGTAAACCTTTTCTAGATTATATAGGTTATCTTTCTAGTTATTTACATTGTGTGATCTCATTCATTTTGTCTCTACATTGAAATACTTATGTTGGAATATTCTAGAGCTTAAGGTATGAACTATATTCTACTGTATTGTGCATAAGTATAGGGCATACATGTGGATACTAATTCTTGGTGTATCACCATTTTAGACTAGGCTTTTCATTTATGCAAACTTTTGACTCTTTTCACTCATACAAGCTGGTTTAGTAGTTTTATTTCACAAAAACAAAAGGATAATATAGGGAGATATCCCTTTCAACCTAGAGGTTCATTTCCACTTATAGGCAAACCCACAAGATTGGAAATGTCCCAACATTACCCAAATCTGGAGGAGGCTTGAGCATTCCTCTTTTAGGGTACAAGATTTGGAGAAAATAGTTCTGGCACACCCAATGGGACTGATATTATTACCAAGTCAAGGTGAATGTTAGTCTTGATAGGCTTGAAGTAGTATAAATACCCCTAACCTAACATTTAGTGACTCTAAAAGGGTGTGAATCCTTGGTTATAGACCAAGTTTTATACATTATCCTACATGGTCCTCATAAGGTCCTTAAGATTTTTTGACCAAGCCCATTTACCTGAAGCTCTTCCTAAATAAAATCACCCTAAACCACTCCTAGCCCTATTAAATCCTTGGCAAGGAGGTTTTGGGGAAGAAGAGGAAGAGGTTGAACAAGTTTAAGGAGAGGAAGAATTTGAAGAAGAGGAAGAAATAGAGGATCAAAGGGAAAGAAGATAAATGGGGGAAAGGGGAGAGATTGATAGACATCAACCCTTCCCTGATTTTAATACCCAAAACCAAATAGAGACTCCTAAATATGACCCCATCCCTCCAAATGCTACCAAAATTCTTCTTAGTTTCAATGGGGAAGGTCCTATTACCCCATCTAAACATATTAGAGACATCTCTAATTTCTGAAATTTCCATAATGTTACTAGGGCCAACATAGCCATTAGGCTACTTTATATGTCTTTAAAAGGCAAAGCACTTGACTGGTATATAATGTTGGAGGGGGGATGCATTACAAGTTGGGATGGCTTTGGAGACCTATTGGTGACAAGATTCAAAAATTAAGTGATCATGCTTCCCTAATACATCAGCTAAATGTAATAAGAAGAGGTCCAAATGAATCCATAGGAGATTTCAATGAGAGATTTCAAAGAACATGGTATAGGCTACCACCAATCATGAGACCTCCTCCTTTGTCTTCCCAACATACCTCAAAGGGATTGGTACTAATGTTATTATTATGTTGTAATCAATGGGAGGATTCACTCTTCTAGGTGTATATGAGCTAGCAATTGAGGTTGAGAATAACTTAATTCAAGATGGAAGACTTCATCCAAGGGTTTCCATGCCTTTATTGTCTCATAATTTGGTTGAAGATCCAAGCATGTCACAAGTTCCCAATGCCAAGGTGAAGCCAAGAGCCTTTCCCAAGAAGGTGGATAACATTGTGGAAAAGGATGAAGAAATCAGATCATTAAGAGCTCAACTCAAGCAAGCTCAATATCAAGCAAGTGTTCCTCTTAATGCACAACATTGTCCTCAACAAGGATATAGATCTCCATCCCAATATAATTATCAAAGGAGAGGACAAAATAAATAAGGTTACAACAAGCAGCCCAATGCATATAATCCAAATTCTACTCCTCTCATAAAGGATGTTGTTTTAGTTCATGTAAATCTAGTGCAAGGAGAAGATCATGTGGACCAATGGGGGCAGCCTCAAGGTTAGTTTACACATGATGAGGGAGGAACTAGCTATGATTTGACTACACAAGAGGCAGCTACTCCTTACACGATAGTAAAAGAAGCATGTCCTAGCTAAAGGGATAGTCATGGAGAAGGTAGCAGCCCAAGTGTGGGATTGATGAATTTTTAAGTAAAAGATGATTTTGTGTTGACTCAAGCCATGTCAATTATAGCTAATAAATGGTATAAGAAGAGAGCATTGGGAGAAGTCTAGGAGCCATGAATAGCTCCAATTGATGCCTCTCCAAGGCCATAAAGTACCAATCAAAGTGCTACACCTTTTACAAGCCATGTTCCTCAACAAAATGAAAATGTAAATGTAGCTACCAAGATTACAACACAACAGGCTATAGCTCCTTTATTATTATCAAAAATGTAAAGTGAATACTCCATCTCTAAATATTTTGGACTCATTAAATATCACTAAGACAAGCATATCTCTTTAGGAGGTTCTACATATACTTAGTCAAAAGGAGATTTTTCAAGAGCAGTTAGCAAGCATGCATGTGGTTTCTCAATCTTTAAATCATCATAGTGTGGCTCTCACAAATTCTCCAAATCATGTTTTGGAGCCTTATACTAAAGCTGAAAATCCTCCACCCTTCTACCTCACACTCATTGTGTGAGATAAGTTAGTCCATAATAGTATTGTGGATAGTGGAGCAAGCACTACTATTATGCCTAAAGAAGTGGCTGATAAGTGGGGTTTGAACTATGAGCCACATAGTAAAGGCAGGTTATAGCTAGATGTAACTCCAACCAAGATGGTAGGATTGGTTAAAGGTATGAAAGTGTTTTTACATGGCTACCCAAGCTTCCCTATCACATAGGATATTGTGGTGGTGGACCTTCCAGCACACTTTGCTATATGCTTGTCTAGGGAATTTATGGCTAAGATAGGAGGATACTTTTCTATTGATTAGTCATTTCTAGCTTTCAAGACAAGGTATGAAACCAAGTTAACCATAATGACTCAGACCTTAGCAAGGTTTTACATTGAGCCATACTTGGAGACAATGACAAATCAAAATTATCTAATCAACAAAGAGGAAGAAATAGTCCTAAATAGTGAAATATCTTCTCCTATTGAAGGTATTTTTGACTTCTATCTTGACAAGTACAACACTAAAACACATGGCCTTGATCCTTATACTTTCATTGAGGAAACTGATTTGGGACTTTGCATGCACGAGGAGAATGTCCCAATTCCTTCACTCACCAATGAGGATCATGAGCTAGATGGTGTATGGGAAATGTTATTTGATGGTTTAAAGAGAAATGTAGGTGTAGGAACTAGTGTCATGTTGGTTTCCCCATCAAATAATTGTTATTACTCTTCTTATAGGTTTCATTTCAGCTACACTTGCAACATGGTATAATATGAAGACTTAGTTCATGGTCTCCAATGGGCAAAGAAGAGAGGAATCAAGCTTTTGAAAGTATATGGAGATAATGAGCTGGTTATTCATCAAGTGAGAATTCAAGCTATAGATAATAACCCCTTGCTCAAGTCCTACAAGCATACGGTATGGGATCTACTTAAATATTTTGATGACTTCAACATCCAGCCCATACCAAGAGACTTGAATAAGCACGTTGATATATTGGCTGAAATAGGAGCACGTTTTGACTCAGCTACTAATGTTTAACATGAGAAGGATCAATCCCATATCAAGATCATTATGAGACCTTCCATTTTGAATAGTTAAGTTTCATGGAAAGTGTTTGAAAATGATGAACACACTATATACTTCTTGTAAAATGAGGTAGGCTTATCTTTAATAAATTAAAAGAAGTTGCATGACCATTATGAAGAGAAAATTATATAGCTAAAGACAAATAAAATACCCAAGGGGCTGATTACCTTAGAGAGTGTCTTAACAAGGATGATCAAAAGAAGAACCAAAAAATAATCATGTCAAAAAAAGAAGATAACTATGAGAGAGTTCTAATTTTCAAGGACAAACTTTTGAAGATTGGTAAGGTTTATTCTCATCTGGAAAGGCAAGCTTTTATTGCATTATACAAAGAATTTCATGACATATTTTCTTGCTAGTATAATGAATTGAAAGGCTTTGACCCAAGTCTAGCTCATCACACCATTGAGTTTGATCATGGAACTAAACTGGTAAGACAAAAGTAAAGGCCTATCAACTCCAAGGTATAATAACTCATGAAAAAAGAGCTAGCCAAATTGATTGAGTCTAGGATTATATTTCCTATCAAGCACTAAAATTGGGTAGCCAACCTTGTGTTGGTTTGAAATAATAATGGATAAATCAGACTTTGTGTATATTTTCATGATCTAAACAAAGTGTCTCTCAAGGATCACTATCCACTCCCTTCCATGGAATAAATTTTGCAAGTTGTTTCAGGCTCTCAATGTTTCTCACTTCTTGATGGTTATTCAGGTTATAATCAAATATTGGTAAATTAAGAGGATCAATTCAAGATATCCCTCACCACCAAGTGGGGGACCTTTGCCTATAAGAAGATGCCATTTGATTTATCTAATGCTAGAGCTACATTTCAAAGGTAATGGACATGGATTTCAAAGGTTTGATCAATAAGTTTTTGCTTGTTTATCTTGATGATATAACCATTTTGTCAAAGGATTTTGTTGATCATATGGGACATCTAAGGAAAGTGTTTGAGAAGTGTAGAGAGTATGGCATATCCCTCAATCCAAAGAAGTGCATATTTATTGTCCATGAAGGTAAGCTTTTGGGTCATGTTGTTTCAATTGAAGGCTTATATATTGACCATGAAAGGATTGAAGATATTCTAGGCTTGTCTTTGCCTCAACACAAGAAAGGGATATAAATTTTCTTGGGAACAATAAACTTTTTAAGGAGGTTTATCCCAAACTTTTTAACTGTGGTAAAGCCTATCACAACCATGCTAAAAATAAACCAAGTTTTTACTTAGACAAAAGAAGGTAAAGGTAGCTTTAATGAAATAAAGAAACCAATTGAAACATCTCCCACTCTCTTAAATCCCAATTTTGCTAAATATTTCATTCTTTATATTTTTGCTAACCTTGACACAATCTCAGCTATGCTTATGCAAAAGAATGATGAAGATGTTGATCAGCCAATTGCTTTATTCAGCCAAGGCTTAAAAGACTATGAAGTGAGATATTCTTTTGTTGAGAATCAAGCTTTAACCATCATTAGAGGATTGAAAATTTTTAGGCATATGGTTTCTAAAAAAAATATCCATTTCATGGTCTCCCATCCTAACACCAAAGAGTTTCTCCTAAGCAAGGATCTTAATGAGAAGATAGTTTGATGGATCATAAAAGTGATGGAATATGACATTGACATCAAGGTAACCAACTTGGTAAGAAGAAGAGGTTTATGTGAGTACTTAGCATCCAAATTTCAAGAGCCAAAAGATCAAGCCTTGGTAAATCAAGTTCAAGACCAGCCAATTGATCAAATGCAAAATCAAAGTTAGACACAAGACATCATTAGTTTTCGTCAAAATGGTGAGTGTCCCAATGGCTTGAAAAAATATCAAAAAAGGTATTTTAGATGCAAGTTATTCCTTATTATCTTGTGGATGGCATTATATTGAAGAAGGATGTGAGAAATGTGTTTCTAAGATGCATTAATAATGACCAATTTGATATGCTACTAGAAAAGTTCCATAATGGTGCCGATGGTGGTCACTTCTCTCCTAGAACAACAATTACAAAAATAATGAGAGCTAGTTACTATTGGCCTAGTTTTTTTAAGGACTTTTATCATTGGGCTAAGGTTTGTCCTCAATGTGCTTTCTTTGTTGGAAAAAAAAAAGAATGTTTCTCTTCCATTGAATCCTATCCAAGTGGACCAACCTTTCATGCAATGGAGCCTTAACTTCATTGGCATGATCAATATAATACTTCACAAGATGGGTAGAGGCTATTGCTTTGAAGGAAGTAAATTAAAATCCCATCTTGGAGTTCTACTAAAACATTATAAGAAGGTTTGGAGCTCCTCATGTCATCATCTCAAATAATGCACTTGCTTTCATAAGTGCTAAAACTTTTGATTGGGAAGCAAAGAATAGAGTTCATTTGAGTACCTCATCCAAATACTACCCTCAAGGTAATGGATTGGTTGAGTCTACCAAAAAAACCTCATCAAGATCATCAAGAGGACATTGGAAACTAATCAAAAAGCATGGCATAACAAGCTAAAGGCAACCTTATGGGTAGATAGAATCACTCCCAAGAAGTCAATTGGTACTTCTCCCTTTGTAATTGTCTATGGGAGAGAAGCTAGGCTATCCATATCACAAGATCTCCCTACCTTGGAGCTTTCATAATAGTTGGAATTACATGAAAACACTCCCATGGAGGTCAAATTTATAGAATTAATGCATCTGCAAGAGGTAAGAGATGATGCACATAAAGCTTTATAACACCATCAAGTTCTCATGAAGAAATCCTTTGCCAAAAGGGCAAGGGCAAGAGTATTCAAAGAAGGTGACTTGGTCTTGAAATGGGATGAAGATAGAGAAAAACTAGGCAAACACACAAAGTTTCATATTTTTTGGAGTGGTCCTTACATCATCAGCAAGTGCAAGCAAAGAAACTCCTTTCAGTTGTCCAAAATGGATAGAGAAGAGCTACCTATTCTGGTGAATGGAATCTATTTGAAGCCTTACTTTTGACCTTTGTTGGCCATGTCTTGTATATAACTTATTTTGGTGTGTTTCCTTTGTTGTGTTATCTTCCCTAAGTGCTTTGGAGCACAATATTTCCCTTTCAAGGGTTTTCTTTCCTTTTTATTGGTTGTGCATGTGTCTCTCTAGCTTGTGTGTTTGGCCATGGCTTGTTATTTCAACTCTTATTTTCCTTGTGTGACTCCATAACCAATAGAAGGATTTAGGTACTAGTCTTATGACATAGCGGGCATGTCTCCCCTAGAAATTGCCATAATGTTGACCTTTTTTTGCATGACTAGTTTGTGTTTTCCCTTTGGATCTTTTCATTTCTCCCTTGCTCATTTTCTGTGTTTGGTCACTTTCTTAGTTATTTGTCTTTTCCGTTTGGCCTCTCCTAGTTTGGGATCTTCTCCCTTGTTCTTGTTTTTTTCCCTTTGTCTTGTTTTCCTTAGCCTTTCTTGCTTTGTTTTGCCCTAAAGTGCCATTTGAAAATATCCTAAAGGGCCTTTCTTGCCTTGCCTTCCCTTTAAGTGTCCCATCAAACTTTTTTAAAGGGCACTTTTTTTGTCCAAGTGACCATTTGGAAAAGTTTAGAAGGGCACTTTTTTTGTCCAAGTGACCCTTTGGAAAAGTTTAGAAGGGCACTTTTTCATCTAAGTGTCCCTTCAAACCTTTTCTGAAGGTCACTTGCCTTCTCCTTTCCTCCAAAGTGACCCTTTGAAAAAAGTTATAAAGGGGAATTTTTTCCCAAGTGTCCCTTTAGAACTTTTTTGAAGGGCACTTTTGCCCATTTTTTCCAGGGTTACCCTTTGAGATTTTTCTCGAAGGGCCCTTTGTCTTTGGAAATGCCCTTCAAAAAAGTTCTAAAGGGCCATTTCCTTTGGAAATGCCCTTAAATTTTTTTTGAAGGGACCTTGCACCTTTACCCAAGTGTCCTTTAGAACTTTTTTGAAGGATACTTTCCCAAGTGTCCTTCGAGAAAATTTCTCAAAGGAACTAGCCGTTGCTCAGAAGCCAAAATTCCTAAAGGAATTTCTTCAGATAAATTGTTTGAAGGAATTACTTTGGGAAATTTTATCGAAACAATAATTTTGACCTAAATGGATTACCATGAAATGTTTTAGGACATCAAATTTGATGTAACCAACTAGTCATTGGGATTCAAAGACATGACATGCCATAGGATGTCAAATTCAGGGTGGCCAACTAGCCATTAGGTTCATATTGGTCACATGGCATAAGATGTCAAGTTCATGCCCAAAGTCTTCAAATAAGATGTAAAGTCATTGGGAAAACTTGAATGACTTTGTAATGAAAATAAGGTTTCTCAACATGATTGACTTATGAATTTTATAAGTAAGGAACTAGCAAGGAGTAAAAGCACTTAGAAAACCTGAAAGAGTCTTAAGCAATGTAAATCAGGTTTTTAAAAGAGATTTGATTATAAAATTTTATAAGTAGAAGCATTCAAAAACCCCAAAAGATAAATCATAGAGAAAATCAGATTTTATAACATGATTGACTTATAGGTTTTATAAATAAAGCCATTCAGAAAACTTGAATGGGTCTGTAGTGAAAAACATGAAAGCTTTCAATGAATCTAAGGTTCACAATAATGATCTGATCCATTTATTATGGAGGGTCATATCACCATTGATTTTGTAGTGATTTTGATCATTTTAAGAGGGTGAATCAAAGAGAAGGACAAAATCTAACTGAATGAGAGAGTAGTTGAAATCAATTTCACCAAGATGATAATGGCAAACCATTTTTTAGGCTTCTAATTTGGCACCTAAGAGCTCTCTCTTCTCTCCCTCTTTTTCTATAAATAATACCCTTTGGATATTATTTTATCATCCATAGATAGTACGATGAAGTCCTAATAGAATGTTTTTCCATTTTCTTTCCTTTGAGCAAAGAAGAATAAGTCTATTTTCTTTCTAAGTTTTGGGCATTTTCCTAGGCATGCAAGAGACACAGAATGACAATGAGTTATGTTTTATCCTTCTATTCTCTGTCCTTCATTATTTTGAGTAAAGAGTTGATCGATTAGGTCATGTTGACTGCATTTTATCTATATGAGATTTTGCACATGTGTAACATTTTTCTAGATTATACAGGTTGTCTTTCTAGTTAGTTACCTTGTGTGATCTCATTCATTTTGTCTCTACATTGAAATACTTATGTTGGAATATTATAGAGGTTAAGGTATAGAATATATTAGATTGTATTGTGCATAAGTATAAGGCATACACATGGATAATAATTCTTGGCGTATCACCATTTTAGACTAGGCTTTTCATTTATGCAAACTTCTGACTCTTTTCACTCATACAAGTTGGTTTAGCAATTTTATAACATGGCAAAAAAAGGCTAATATAAGGAGCTATCCATTTTAATTTAGAGGTTAATTTCTAATTATAGGAACAAATATAGGGCTATAAATTCCCCAACATGTCCCAAACCTAGAGGAGTCTTGATCAGTCCTCTTCTAGGGTGCAAGATTTCGAGATAATAGGTATAAATAGTGAAAAACCTAGGTAGTAGTGAGAAGATGAGTAGGAATGTGTTTTCATGATATAATGATGAAACCAAGTACATATATATATATATATATATATATATATATATATATATATATATAGGAATTTTAATACATGTTCATGTTTTTTATAAGTTTTGGAGGTCAGTGAATATAGTGAAAAAGTTGCTCACAAGTTGACCCATCTGATTCAGATGAGACAGTGAGATATAAGGTCATGAGATTGGTCTGTAAGGCCAATATTTTCCATTTGACCATATGATATTTATATTTTATAATGGTGTAATGATCACATAAGATCATATAAATGCATCATAATTCATTTAAAATGTCTCTACAGGTGTTGGAGATTTAAGGCACCCTGACTATGTTTTGAGGTAATCTGGCAGTTCTGAGTGAGTGAGTTGTAGGGGTATTCTTGAAGACATATCTCCTAAGTGGAAGTGACTAATGCATATGGTGATATTTTTGAAGTTATTTAGATTATTTATATATAAAAATTTTTATCATATTTTAGTGGCTTGGTTATGTTTGAGCTTCATTATTGTAAGATAGTTTTCTAAGACACACAGGCCTAATAGGGCAATTTATTCTAAAGAAGGTTTCAAGGTATGAATGAAGGATGTAGATCTAAATGACCATGGAGGAGATCATAAGAGTTACTTTAAATAAGTGTTTTAATGGTTTTTAAGTGTTGGATAAATCCATCTAGGTAAAAGAGAATCACATTTTGGTGTTAAGAGATAAAATTAATACCATTAGGTCTCCATGAGTCCTAATAGAGAAATAAGGCCTAATTAAGTTATGGAAGACCAAGATGGATCCAAATTATTATTTAATCATGTTCAAAATATGTTATAATACCTATTATATGGATAATATAATATTTTAAGTATGTATGTCTAACTAAAGATGTTATAATACCTATTATATGGATAACATAATATTTTAAGTATGTATGTCTGACTAAGTGGTATATGAACAAGGAATGGTATATATATAAGGTAGTTTTAGGCCTATTTGTTATGTTAAGTGTAAGAAAATGAAATAACACATTATTTAGTATAAATAGGTATTTTAGACCATTATAGGAGTGTATAGGATCTATAATGAGTATATAATAGGAGGTTTTAGTATTAATATCAAGTTCATATGACCTAATTAGTCTTGAAGAGACCTAGTTGAGCAAAGAGACCTCGAAGGTAGTTTGAGAGGGATAAGAGTGTGAAGAGTTGAAGAGGTTGTCATCATCTATTGGTTGAGAAATATAGCATTATAAAGATGATCAAATAAATCATGTGGATAAGTTGGTTTTGAGTCATCTAGGGGGTTGGTTCCTCCTTGCAAGTGGGTGCTTGCTAAATCCTAGTCAAGTGTGTGCTTGGCTGGTTGAGGTTGGTGCTCCATATGGAGTTGGTGCTTCACTAAATTTGGTTTTTATCTTATGGGACTATTTTTCCTTTTCAAACATTAGTGGTTTTTATTCCCTTTGAGGGTTTACCACATATGTGATGTTTTCTTATGTTTAATGCTTATGTGGATAGGTGCTTATGTTTTCTATATCTATATGCTTGTTTGAATGGTTCATGATTACTTAAGTGTAATTGATATGAAATGTTTTGAAGACCGATTCACCCCCAAGTAATTTTTATTCCAACATGAATAACTTTTCCATTATATACCTTATGATAAAGTGTGTTTCTATGGAGGGTATAATGAGTTAGGTGATGAAGGAATATTTTACAATGATTATGTGAAAGGTTGGGGAAAAAAATTGGTAATGGAAATAATTATAAATGTCCTAGTACAAAGGGAGTTTATGTGGGATATTGGGACCAAAAATTATACATACCCTCTCTAAATATAGAAATACATGAGTGGGATATATAAGGTTCTCAATGAGAAACTGATACTCTTTGACATCACTAGCAATTGATATCATAGATCCAATTATTGCCATTGATTTGGCTAATCTATTATTGGCTTGTGGCACTTGTTCAAATTATAGTGACTTGAAATGGGACTTGAGTTGTCCACAATGTGTTTTTAGGGTACAAAATTGTCATCTTGAGTCTAATATTAGTTTATGGTCTGATTAATAATCAATTGAGAATCTCCATAAACCATTAACTATTGTATATTCCACTATATTTAAATATGAAGTCCTATAATGAAAGATTCATACTCAGCCATATTATTGGTGTAGTTAAAGATGATGTGAAATGACTTGGGGATGAGGTTCCCTTATGGTGTAATGAATAATATGCCAGATTTAAAATCATGTGAAGTGAAAGAGCCATCAACGTATTACTTCCATTATTCAGGTTCATGAGCTACTTCTTCTATCATCATGATATAATCATCCATAAAATCAAATGTGAGTGGTTGAGTGTCTACAATAGGAGCTTTTACAAGTTTATTAGCAATGAAAGTCCCTTTAATAACTTTTTGGATCTGGTACTCAACATAAAATTCACTCAGATCATATCCCGTTTAGCCATGAAACCTATAAAAGTTGCTTTAGATAATAAATATTTAAGAAGGTCCACTTTAGCAATAATAATAGTTTTATTATTTAACATGTAGTGTTATAACTTTTGGGAAGTGAACACCATTGCCAAACAAGCCTTATCAATAGGTTTATAATTATGCTCATGTGATACAAGTGTTCATCTCAAATAATAGACTATGTTCCTTTACTTTTTCATCATTTTGGGCCAAGAGTGCCCCTAGTGCATGTTCTATGGCTGAGATATGGAGTAATGGTTTTCTAGGTGTTGGCAGTTTCAAAACTAGAGGGTTAGCCAAATATACTTTGAGTTTCAAAAATTCTTGTTGACATTTTGTATCCCATTAAAAATTGACCCCATTCTTTAAGAGGTGTGTGAAAAGATGACACTTGACTTTTAATTGTGAAATAAACCTACAAATAGATTAAATCTTAACCTACAAGCTATGAATCTATTTCAAATTAGAAGGTGGAGGCATATACATGATAGAATTGACCTTAGTAGGATCCACTTCAATCCCTCTTTATGATACAATGAATCCTATTAATTTTCCCTAAGTGATTCCAAATATGCACTTCTTAAAGTTTAGATGAACCTTGTACTCACGAAGTCTCTCAAAGATTCTTCATAAAATGTCAAGATGTCTAGCACATGTTCTTGATTTTTCTAGAATATCATTAACATAATCCTCAACAATAGTGAGCATCATATCATGTAAGATGATAGTCATAGCATGTTGATAGGTGGTACCAGTGTTCTTCAAGCTAAAAGACATGACTTGATAATAGAATGTTCCCCATGGTGTGGTGAACATAGTCTTGTGTTGGTCTTTTGGATATATCTTGATCTGGTTATATCTTCATGAGGGATAACATCTCATACCCAGTATTTGAATCAATAATCATGTCAATTTTAGGTAGAGGGAAACCTTATTTAGGATATGATTTATTGATATCTTGAAAATTAGTACATAAGTGAATGCCTTGTGGCTTTTTGCTCAGTGGGACTATATTTAATATCCATTCAGAATAGTCAAGTGTCTGATGAATCCAACTCCCAATAATTTTTATAAGTCCTTATTTACTAAAATAAAAATGCATGGGTGAATTTTTATCAATTTTTTCTTGACTAGCTTGTCATTTGGATGTATAACAAGGTGATGTACGACCAAGGAAAGGTCCAAGCCTAACATGTTTGAATAAGCTCATGTGAAGATATTAATAAAATCCCTTAGAATGGTGATGATATAGTCATGCTCTTAACTAATGAGGGATGATCTTAGATAAATATTTTTGGGATTTTCATAAGTTCCCATGCTCACTTTAGTGGTATTTTATACAAGGAGTATAAAACCATCCTCTAAAACAATGGGTACTGTTTGATCCTGATCCTCTTTTTATTCTTTAACTTTTGGTTATGAGCCCCAAAGCTTAGGATAGTAAGATGAATTTGAGTCTATTGGTTTAGGTAATGGCCGATTATCAAATATATTTATAAAGTCAAGACCACAATTTTGAAATACCTTATGTTGCTCATAGGTGATACTGATACTGCCTATAGAGCTCAAACTTGGTGGACACTACACTTTTTATGGAGGTAAGAAAACTTCCCCTTATAAGAGTGCCTAAAATAGGTTTTCACTAAAGGGATTATCTTTTTATTTACTTTTTCCCTAACCAATGAGTGCCTCAAAGAGAATTTTACCCAAAGATCTTGATGTTTTATCTTTTATGTGACCAATAAAGTTTGCCTACTCTCTAAAATAGGTAGTAGAGTCTAAGGAGAAATATAATCCTTGATTGTGATTACCAATTATTAATCCATCTCTAAGGCCCATGTACTTGAAAATATACTCCTCATTCTCAAATTCATCAAGAGGTATAACAAAATTTTGTTGGTCCCAATCTATAAGGTCAAGATGGCAAAGGCTAAGAGAATAATGGGTTGTGATAGTTAAAATAGAATTGGATTCGAATAAATATGTGTCAACTAGCTCATCATAAGTGTTATAATGGGATGTTTTGTCACTACCAAGATTTTATTCATCAGTCAATAAATAATAATCATTATTAAAATGCATGAGGTTACCCCCAGGTGATATAAATCTAAGACCATGACTCATAGTAAGTTTACCAATTAATAATGGTTTCAAAATACCTTGCTCTCATGATCCATAATACAATTAGGGATAGGGTACTTGGGATTATAAAAATAATTGGAAAGGCTATTAGAGTATAGCCAATCTACTTCAGTAAAGGCTTCTTGATCTTGATTTGGAAAAGTTACTGGTACAAATACCACTGATGGCTTTTATGTGATTTTTTTTGCCAAATCATGTTGGGCCTATAAGAGCCTTCAAAAATTTTAGGTCTACCATAAAACTTAGAATATTTGGGTAATTTTTAAATATTAAATGCATATTTCAAATGGTACATGGAAATGTCTGCATCCTAAAAATGAGATGGTTTGAAAATGTTGCAAGAAACAGATCAGCCAAAGTGGAAGTAAGTTCACTAAGGTCGATATAATTAGATTTGGGTAGTTTATAAACTATTTATTTGCTCTTTTTGGAAAAAAATTTAGAGCTAGGATAATAGTTATAATTATGATATTTAGCATCTAGATGTTTGCAATATTGGTAAGGCTAAAGGTCAACATAGATGGTTACCTCAATTCCAACATTAGGGAACTTAAGGCATTGGTGCAAGATAGATAGGAGAGCTCATACTTCATGGATCCAAGGACAACCAATGAGTATATTATATGGAAACTCAATGTCCATGACATGACATAGGGTATCATGTGATACATACTCAATAATTATTGGCAAATAAATAGTCCTAGAAGACTCTCTTTCATCACTGTCATATGCTTTGATTGTGTTTGTCTCAAGCTATATGTCCTGGATAGTATATTCCAACCACTATATTAAATTTAGTGATACTATGTTCAACCCTAAACCATTGTCTATAAGAGCTGACTTGATTTTATGATGTTCTAAAATGACTTCAATAGACAGGGGTTATTAAGGCTAGGACCAAGGGAAGACATATCTCTCTGATCAAATGTAAGTTATTGACTTAGAGAAAGATGTCCTAAAAGTGTCTAAAATTGGTTAGGGTTGATATCTTTGGGAATAATTGACTATTAAAGGAAGTCATTTAGTATAGTTTTATGGAATTTTGACATATACAAGAGATCTAGGATAGAAATTTATGCAAAGGTTTTGCTTAGTTGGTCGTAAATGCTATATGGCTTCTAAATAGAAGAATAAGAGGGTTTAAATTTAACCAGTATAGTGTTCAAATTTAGATAATAAGGAATTATGTTTAGATTTAGAAGAAGAAAAAGGGCCTTAGAGGGTGACTCATGGGCATCTAGTTGTGATTGTGTAATTTTGAGTTGGTAAGGAATCATTATAATTAGAAGAAGGGGATAGAGGTCTAGGAATAGTAACCTGAAGAAACTGAGGTGCAATGAAATTGCTTGAACTTGGTGTGGTGTTACTTGAAGAAGAGGGTGTTATCCCCAAAATAGGGGGACAATTACTTTGAAAAGTATTATATGGTTAACATGTTTTGATTTTAATGGTGGAAACATGAATTTTAGAAACCTATCCCATGGTGTTATTATAATCATATGGCATGTTGTTTTAACCTAGGTTATTAACTTGGGTATTATGATCCTGATTATGAATATGTTGATTAGGATTCTGACCTTGTCCCTATTGACATTAGACCTAAAATTGACTCTAAATATTCCTCTATTGTTGTTGATGATGTTTGGGAAATGGGTCCTTGCAGATGTCCATGTCCTGATTAGTGTTTTATGTTATCTATTTCAATTCAATTTTGCCACTTTCAATCAGGTCCTCAATAAGATGTCTTAATTATATGCATAGATAAATGGCATGGTTGATAACATGATGTAAATTATAAAATACATCTTCCTAATAATAGTTAGGTTTTGGTTGATCTTCTAAAAATGGATTTGGTATAGGCCATACAATCAAATTGGTTGCCACTAGATTGTAGAATACCACCTCAATAGATTATCCTGGTTTACTAAATGTTCTATAGTTTTTTAAACCTCTACATGGAGGTATTATTTTCAAAGTGGTTGGTGGATTGGATTATACATTTGAAGCTGGTGGAGCCTGCACCATTTTCACATTTATATATTTTTTCACTCCATTTCCCACCATGTTTTTGTTTTTGTTAAAAAACTTAACTTTTTCTATAGTAGTATCCTAAATAGGTGGTTGTATCTAAGTAGATGGTTGACCTTGTGAATATATTTCATAAGACCTATGGTTATAAAAGTTTTTTAAATTTACACTCCCTTCTCAATAATTTCATTAAATGTGTTTACACAAGCAAGTATTAAATTATGAGATACTTCAAGATGTATATTCTATGCAAAAATATCATCCAATTGAAGATCTAGTAAATTATATTGAAAGTGAACAACTAATGCTCTCCATCATTGTAGGTATGATATGATATTTCTCCATCTCTGTCTTACCTTACATAATTCAACTAATATTAAATTGTGCTCAATGTTATAAGAGAAATGGTTGATATATTTATCTGATAGATCATTCCAATCTATCATTGATCCCTTAGGAAATTTGAGGAGCTAATCTAGAGCTTGTCCACCTAAACTATGTGGAAATAAGTAGAGCAAATAAACAATGTTTTAGGATACCTCTTGGTATAATACTAAAAGGCTTGAATGTGTTCTCGAGGCTCCCCCTATCCTTTATACTTATCAAACTTGGGTTATTAAAAATAAGGTATAAAGGGGACTTGGAAAATTCTTAAGTCAAATAGATAAGGGCATATCTCATCAAACTTATATTTCTTAATTTAGTTGCATGTCTCAAGCCTTGAGACTATTTCTTTCATTGAATTCCAATCCTACATGTTTGGTAATTTTTTTGGTGGAATATAATTTTTTTGGGGAGGAATATACCCCACCTATGTGGTCATATTAGTGGTATGAACCCTTTGGCTAGATTATTGGTTTTAGTTTACTCTTTAATTTGATTAGGTATATTATTGATTCCTAGGTGCTTGATACAAAGTCCTTAGAATTTATCACTATGACCTATAAGAATGTTGGTAGTTTTTGGGTATTTATTGTCAGTTCACCAAAGGGCATTACGGTTGAGATGAAATGGTTAATGTGTTTTGTAAAATACCCCAAATATATTATGAGTCTTTTGTTCCTTATTGTTGTGAAGAGGCAAGAGTCTCCTGATGGTTGAAGAAAGTATGCTTTGTATTAGGTGAAACGTGTTGTGAAGTATCTATAGGTTTGTCTTGTTTAGGAGAAACTCTAGGGTCTATCATAGATGTCGGATCAACTAAGGTATGTTAAATTTGGTCTATCATCTATTATTTCTCCTTAAAATTAGTATTGTTAATTGAAGTTGTAGCTAAATAATTTGTTAGGTCTATGATAAGTTGATCCATTTATCACTGATTGATTTTATGGATCTTGGTAGAAAGATCCTGATTGATTGGGGAGGACTCTACAAGTTATTATTTTCCCTTAATAGTGGAATCAACTTTGGATTTTTTAACATGAGTGAGAGTTTTCTCTAGCTATTGATCCTCTACTTAGACAAGCATGTGCAATTATTGTATTGGGAAATCCAATGGCAATCTAGCACTTGATTCAATTAACTTGAGGAGATATTCATCTTTGTCCTCTATAGGTTGTTCACAATAATCATGTTTGGATCCTACTATCATTGGGAAATAATCAAACATGATGGATTTTTTTTCTCCGTCATAATATTCTCTTCCTCATATTTAGGGTCATAATAGACCCCACTACGAGTATACTTTTGCATGTTTGAAGATGATTTTTTACATTTGCAAAGTGTTTAGATTTTGGTTTTAAAAATGTTTAAAAGGGTTGTTAGACTCTTCAATCAAACAAATATAAGGTAAAATGAGACTATAATAAAAAAGTAAATGGTTTGAATACACACAATTATAAGAAAGAGGTTATGATATTACTCAACCTTGGTTGTTGAAATAGTCAATTTAGAAAGGGTAAAATAATCTTGGAACTTAGGGTTTAGGATAATACATAAAAAACTAAGTTCAAAGTTTGTCGATACCATAAAAAACTCTAAGCACAACTATGGTGGGTCATGGTTAAAAAATTAGAAGAATAACTTTTGGATCAATAAGCTTAGAATGCAAATAAACAACCTTAGAATGAGAATTAACACAATAAATCCTAAGTATAAGACCCAAAATAAATGGGCATCACAAAAGCACATGATGGAAAATAAAGTCAAATGGTCTAGGAACTTAGAGCATGAGTGAATGCAAGATGACCTAAGTTTCAAAATAAGAATAGAATAGAAAATTATCCAGACAAATGGCCTTCAAACCAAATAGAAAATTTTAACCAAGTTACTCAAACTAAGCGCAAAAGGTGAACCACCCAGGCCTAAGTTGTAGGTTAGACTCTAGCATAGACCAATAGCATTTTGGATTAGAACTTAAAAAGGTAAAATTTAGAATTTGGATTAAAAGGAATTTAAATTTTGAAAGTGGTAAATATTCTAGGCTCAAATGAACAGTGTAATGACATTGTTTTGGAAACACAAACACAAATGATTTTATTAAATATTAAACAAGTTTAAAAGTGTTTTGAATTTAACCAACGTAATGCCTCTTTATTCAAAAGGAAGTGTATAATAATTGTTTAGTTTTTGATGTGTTTTGGTTCACACACAAATAATTTTTAGACTCAAAAGACAATACAAATAAACAAGTATAAGAAAAACTCTAAAGTGTACGTCTTATCCTTGAAATTGATAAGTGGATTCATACTCTTAGATTCCATCGATATACTCCTTGAGAGGAAATAAGTAGTGAATATAATAAATTTAGATGCACATGAAAAGTAAGGTTTTTAAGCCCCCTCTTCTCTCAAGGGATCATACAATGACATGGAACTTTAAGCTACTTGCCCTGCACCAATAACACTCCACATAAAATGGGGTTTATCTAAAGACTATAAGTATCACATTATCTAAATGGTCCCATATGTGTGGTTAACACTACGGCATAACATTTCATTTGGATCTAAGTTAATTGGTTTGTTGTGAAAATGTATTGCCATTTTTACAACCACTACATCCATCAATTGCTTAGTGTAGTGTGATGTCTAGGTTAAGCATTTATTTCGAGGCAAGTTTTACTAACAGAGCTTGTTTAATCATTCAAACAAGCACCCAACAAGTCAACCTCAATTTGTATACCCCACTATAGAGTGGGGTTGAAACAATGTCAGGAGATAAATTCTCAAGTCAACACTTCCCTATAGAGCTTATAGGGAGGTGATGAAATCCTACCCACAAGCCAAGATGCAAGAAATAAAAATATATAAGGACTCTAGGGTCATTCTGGGATTACCCAAATCACTCAAATTTTAGGGAGTGTCTTTACGACATTCCCTCCACACTTGGACTAAGTGATAAAAGCAATAAGTGAAGCATTTTTGGATCACCCAAGTTCCTTAAAGGGGACAGGAGGAAAGCATACATGATACACTTCGTTTGAAAAAAAAAACACAAAAAAAAATAATAAAAAAGCAAAATCTATTAAAAGTACTTACCTAAATTTTGAGTTCATTTTAGAACACCAAATGAAATATGAAGTGAAATTTTCCTTTGGTTTTTATAAAATATAAACTAAGTGTCTTAATTATATAAAATAAAGAGTTAGAAGTCTAGTAAAGGGGTGTACGATATCAAAATAGACTTGAATTTTATTGTTTTAAGTATCTAGAATTTGGCATAGGACATTCTTGGAATTTGGCAGAGTAAACACAACATTTTATGGAGTAATACTGCCATTAAATAGGATGATTCCATTGTTACATAGAGAAGTAAACACACTATCTCGCAATCATATCGATCAATAGGAAGATATCACCAATTAGCAGTGTGATCTTATTGATACAGGGTGAACTTGTTAAAATGATAAAAATGAAAAACACATTAGTTACCTACATGTTTGGTCCAAGATGATCTCATTTATCTTAGGTGACCCCACCATTCCATAGGTCGAACTTTCCAATCTTTAGGTCAATTTTTATATTTTGTGAAAACACACAAATAGAGATAGAAAAACACAAAAGTTAATTTCACCATTTTCATGGGTGATACCACTATTGCTCAGGGCAATCCTACCATTCCATAGGGTGATTTTGATGATGATCAAGATGAATTCATTGATTTTAGGTTGATTCTACCATTTGGTCTAGAAGTCATAAAACACAAAAATTAGAGGAAAAGAGGAGCAATAAAACCTCAAAAGAGGTTGAGTGTTAAATTAGAAGAGATAAAATGATGTACTAGATGCACAGTCCCACCAGGTGTGCCAAAATTTATAATAGTATTATGAAATAAGTTAGCTCATGTGTTAGTCAATAAATCTCAAAATAAGCATAAAGAACTAACATGTTAAGCCTACTCTGTCAAGGGGTGGTGTTAATGAATTCAAGAAGTTAATTACAAAAGTAAGACAATTAATACCTTCCAAATAAATTCCATCTTTCAAAAATGGTTAATAAGCATGCTTTTCCCCATATTTGGTGTTCCAAGTCTTTTTTAATGAGGTGCAACATAAGCCTCTATCATCTCTTAGTTCACCAATGGATTTGGTTCTTTAATCTGGTCTAATCGGGTGAATGAGTAAAGATTTCTCTAGCAATATTCTTTTATAATAACATTACTCAATTGAAACTTGTTTGAAGGTATTTCTACATAATAAGTTTACATAATTCAAGATTAAAAGTTATGATCTTAGCTCACTTATTTATAGCTTTTATGAAATGTTTAGGATCAACCATGACCATCCATCTTGAGATCAAGATGTGTGGCCATGGACTGATTCAATTTTAAAAGGACAAGCAATAAATGATGCCATCAATATTTGGAAGAATGGGGCATTAATGAGGTATGGGAAAGGTTAATCATGATATTTATCCCATTAATGGCTTATGGATGACACCCTTGTGATGATGTCATGGAGTGATGCAGATAATTAGAAGAAGATGTTAGTTACGTACAGGGTAATACCCCATTTAGGGTATTATAAACATGAATTGACACATGCATGTGATGTGTGCAACTGAATTAGAAGTTTTTAGTAGTTTAAGACATCATTTTATGTAGTCGCAATTTGAATCAAATTGAATTAATAAAAAATAATAATCACATAAAATGCATTGACCCATTTAGGGATACATGAGCACAAATTGACACCTATACATGATAAGTTTGGATGATTTAGAGTGTTTTAGTTATTTTGGTCTAGATTGTGTGTTGTTACAGAATATTGTTCTAATTTAAAATTTTACCATAATAGTGATAGGAATTAGATGTCTACAAGATTAACATTTACATAAATTAATATGAATTTACAAAAATTCCTTAGGTCTTGTAGGACCACTCCATAAGGTACATGTCCTTTGGAGATAATCACAAACCCTTTACAATGTTCAAATGTGGGTTTTGGAGGGAAACTCCACACTATGCTTAGATTGACAAATCATGAAGTATTAACCATTTGAACACTCCCTAATGATGAAAATAAGACTAATTATACCATTATAAGGACTCATTTAGTCACAATAATACAAGTTTCATGATATTTACATACGAATAATGAATGCTTTTTTTATGTTCCTGCATTAGAAACTATAAACTAACAAAGCAAAATTTCAATAAGCACATTTTTTAGAATTTATTGAGAATTTATATTTATTTATTCTATATAAATGAATTAAATTCATTACATAAAATTATTTAAATAAATCTCAACTTAAAATTGGAGTTGACATAAAATAAATTTAAAAACTACCTAGAGTTAATTGACCCTACCATTTTTAGTGGTTGTTATTTTTACTAACTTTTACATGGAAGTTTCAATAGGCATAAAAATATTCATTATCCCCTACACGCAAAAATAATATTAATGTATGGCTTTCAAATTAAGTTCATGTTTGGTTACAAAGATACTCATTTTTGAAAATTCTAAAGTTGCCAAAAAAATACTAAAATACAATTTCAAACCCTTAGATGGTCACTTTAGCCTTAATATATATATGTAAATTATTATTAACTAGATAAAGAGGGTTATGGTTTTATTCTTCTCTCGGATACATTTGTTTTTAAAAAATTATAGCTCAAACTAATTCCTGGATCAAAGTTATGGCCTTTGTAAGATAGGTTTTCGCATCAGGATTTGATGGTAATGAATGCAAAAATACAATTTAAAAGGACATGATTTTGACATCATAATGGGTAGTTTGGGAGATGTGAAAATAATTAGGATGACAAGGAATGGGGTAGACATGACATGGATAACATAATAATGACTTTAGACCTATATTAGGTAATAAATATATCACATAAAACATAAGTATTGTACACAACTTATTGAAAATGGAAGAAACATAACTACCCTAAATTAATAATAAAATTACTTGACTTTAAATGCATTTATTCAATAATATTTTTCAATTCTAAATTCATGTGGATGGAATGGCACCATGGAATCACTCAAGAACTAAAAATTATAACCAAATTTTGTGATTAGTGTAAGATAGTTTAGATCCAAAGAAGTTTTAATGGTGAAATCATATTCTATAGGATCAAAAACTACTTGAATTATCATCATATAATTTTGATAGAATTTTTGTTTGAATCTTCATCTAACTATTAGGAATTGAATATCCCAACTATGGGGCAACTAGTTCTTGATAGACATGACCACAAATGAGCTTGTTATATGTCCACAAAGGTGAGAAAGAGTAGACAGTGATTGTATATAGAAAATAAGAAATAAATGGTAACTTACTAGAGATCATGAGATGCAGGATCCAAAATTAAAGTGGTGGTGATAAAATTAATACATGTAGTATTGGTTATAGGTCAAATTTAGAAATTGTAATTTTTATGTTGAAAGGGTGCATAATCACGTAACATAATGAAAACATGGATATACAACCAAAGAGTGGATGGGGGTAATTTGTAGTAAGGTAAGTTGGTATATAAAACATGGATAATGAATAACATAGATCCATACCCCCTAATAATACACTTGTCATGATTAATATATTATTGTAAATGTTATAGGTTAAAACTCATAGTAATGTGAGGTTACCCATATCACTAACATGTGAACTTATAGCTTATCATGAAAGGAAATTAAAAAAATTAGCGCTAAGGAAACATGTTTGAAACAATGTGTAAATAGATACAAGTGAAATTATATCACCTTACTTCTTGGGTTTTTTTACTCCTAAAGGGTTACCAAGTTGAGTTTCTACTTAGGATGATCTTTATTCAAAATTTATCTAGCTAACATGTTAGTTTTCTAACCAAAATTTTCAATAATGCTTGAGGGTTTCATTTTTTATATTTTTACCATTTTTTATGATGACATTATAAAAGTGTTGATAAAGATTGTATGATAACCTCAATAACCTCCACATGAACCCTTGATTAAAGGGTATGAAATAATTCTTTCTTTGTTTGGAGTTTCTTGTATAACATGAGGCATGACCATTGATCATCAAGGAGAAGCTTACTGGGTACATAGTGCAAAACTTTATTGATCCATTATTAAATACTTTTTCAACCCCATATGGATCAATCCATCTTGTTTCAACTTATCATTATGGTTTTTGTATTTTGAGTAAAAAAGGAAGCCCAATCTCTATGTTGAAACATTTACGTCTTGATGAATTTTTCATGCCATATGACTCTTTATTGTTGAACAACCTTTTTGTGATAAAGATATTTCTAATGAAGCACATATAATTCATTGAGTTCAATGATGTACTACTTTTGAGATTCTAAAATATCTAGGACAAGTTCTAATGTATTCCTTAAAGTTTTGATTTTGAACTCTATGGAGAGAACAACCTTCTTACCATAAACCAAATCATAGGGTGTGAACCTTGTTGTGGTTTCCATGTGGTTCGACAGGTAATAATAACCTTTAAAAGGTGGGTTATCTAATCCATGTGGTGTAAGGATATTATTATTGTCAAAATGTTCTGCAAATATCAATTTGTGACCTCTACTTGGTCATTGGACTATGGGTGATATGGAGTTGAATTATGATGGCATAGATCATACTTAAGAACAATGTATGCAATCAAATTTGAGGTGAATTATGGCATTTGATATGTGAATATTTATCTTGGGACTCCACAACATTTAAAAATATTTTCATACAAAATTTTAGCAACCCTCTCATCCAATGCATGTTTAAGTGCCTTTACCTCCACCCATTTGATGAGATAATTTTTAAAAGCTAAAATATATTCCTTATTATTATAAATAAGATCTATAGGGCCAAAAAATATATTACCCATTAGTTAAAATGTGCTAAACAATATGGGGATGAAGATCCATCTCATCTAACTGCATGGTTTTCTCTATACACGAACATCTATCATGTTATCTAGTATATTCTTTTGTATCCATGCAAAGTATACCATTTAAATATCCTATTACAATAATATTAGTGGTATACCTATTAAATAATAATTCCCCCCATATGGTTCATCATGAAAATATTGTAGGACATTACATATCTCTTCTACTTTCACACACTCATGCATGATTGAGTTAGGCTCATTGTAAAAGAGATTACATGAAATCTAAGAAAAAATACCACTAGGAGTGATCAAATTACATATCTCCTTCAGTGAGAAATTTTTTGGGAAATTAATTGCAAAAAAATTGTTAGAAATATATATAAAAAAGGTGTGTTCACTAAAATATTAAATAGATGTTTGTTTGGAAAAGAATCATCAACTTGCATAGTTTGTGAATTATATGTTAGTTGGGAAATGAAATCTGAAACTAAATTATCCTTACCGTATTTATATACAATAGAAATATAAAATTCTTGGAGTATGAATAACCATCTAATAATCCATCTAGACATCATTGGTTTGTTCATTAAATATATAATTTCAAAGTGATCAGTGTGTATGAAAATAGGATAACTGGTGATGTAAAGACAAAATTTATCAACAACATATTCTACAACAAGAAATTATTTATATGTTACCATATAGATAATCTTTACTCCTAAAAGTTTTTTATTGATAAAATAGATAGCATAGTTCAATTGGACATCCTTTTGATTGAAGAAAGTTTCTAGTGCTACATCATATGCATAAGTGTGGATATAGAAAGGAAATTTCCAATCCAGTCCTCTTATCATAGGTTTTTTTTACTAGGGTATGTTTTTATGCCTATACTATTCCAGCTAAATTGATCATTTTTAGTTAAAAATAAAAATAAAGGAGATGCAATCTTAGTAAATTATTTAATAAACATTATGTAATAGCCACCATGTCCAAGAAAGATTCTAACATATTTTTGTTTCTATGGTTTGGGTAATTTTTTAATAAATTCTATTTTTTTAGAGATCCACTTCTATCCTTCTAGGTCAAATGTGATGTACTAACACAATACATTTTGTCATGATCATATAAAATTTCATGTGGCTTAATGATAGGTTGTGATATTGGTAAAGTTTTAGAACTTATTCCAAGTTCTTGATGTCTTCCTCATAGGATTCCCATAGGCAGTAAAATCATCCATGTAAACCTATAAAATAGTCATGAGATAAATTATAAAAGATGCTTAGACTAGCCCATTGAAAGGCGGTTGGAATCTTACATAGTCAAAATGGTATTTCTATAGGGTCATGCAAAAATGATTTGACCTTGATCCTCTAATGTAATTCTAAATTTGTTATGTCCAATAAATCCAAGGAAAATTGCTTCTTTACAAAAATAATGTTCAAGACTTTATCAATTAATGTTATGGGAAAGTGACCTTCCCCAATAGTACTTTTAAGTTTTCTATAATCCATACATATACACTATTTATGACCTTTTTTAGGAATAATGATAAATGGATAGACCCATTAGATATCATAAATGGAGTATATGAATTGTGCATCAAGGAGATTTTGTAACTTAATTTTAAAAATTTATTTAACAATATGATTCATCTACTTTTGATGTTGGAAAATGGGTTTGCACTCATTTTTATATAAATATAGTGGGTGCATAATTCTAGGTGTATACCTCTCATGTCATGATAGTCATAAATAAAGGTAGTATTGTTCCTTTGGATAATGGATATTATCTCATCTTGTTGTTGAAGTTATACCTTATTCCTTATGTTGAGCGGTTGTCCAAGTAATATTTTGAATATCTTGGAAAGTGAGGTCATAAACTCAATACTACCCTAAAGATTACTTAGGCTACACTTATGTGGTAAAATTTGATAGAAATTAATGATATCACTACTAGGATCCTCGAATACTATTGGAAAGATATGTGTGATGGGATAATCAATGTATGAAAATAAAATATCTACACATTGATTTACAATATATAAATTTTGTATAAATATTAAAATAATTTTATTCACATTTGGTAGTTTTAATGATAAGCTTTGGTCATTTGTAAGGATAATTTGGATGGGTTATTAGTCATTTTATTTCATATATATGAAAATATATATTTTATTTTAAAGTGAGTGTTAGGAAATGGGTATAGTAATAATTTTTTGGTACTGATCCCATTGGAAATGACCATGTTTCCTGATCAATAGTTGATATATGTATCTACTACTGCAAACTAAGGCATTCCTAGAATGAGAGGATACCCTCCAATCTTGGATTTAGTTACAATACTATATAATATATCTAGGTATTATTATGAATACATATATATAACAAGGTCTTTAATTACCCCTTCATTACTCATAGTGGAGCTATCTTCCATTTGAAGGATAGTTAGGGTTTGGTCAAGGCCCTATAGCTTGTCAGGATCTTGCTCCACCAAAAGAGCACAATATGATTACCAAACCAAGCAACTTAATATGCGGAAATTAACCAGATTCACCAAGTAACTAGAATTCAGAATAACACATGATATGAGAGACAATACACAACTTGTATTAACACTTTACAGAAAAGAATACAATAAAGAAGATGCCACTTCTTCTCCACCACCTTACAGAGGTTTCCCACACCTCAAGTGAACAGTAAATCTTCTCCCCAAAGCTCTCTCTCTCAGGTCCCAACACACAACTCAAATACAAAGTTGGTGTTCACCTCCCGTGCTCCATGCACACCACAAGTGCTCCACGCACTCCACAAGTACTCAAAGTACTTCAAGTAGATCTCCCATGAACCTGCAACAACCTGCAATTCAACAGACCATACTTATGGAAGGAAATCCCTTGCCTTCCTCTTTGCTCTATCTGAGTACACACCTGTACTCCAAGTAGATCCTGCCTGATTTTGCTCCCTGTTGTGTTGCTGTTCTATCTGATCTTGCACACCTGTAAATCAACCTGGTTCTGCACACCTATGAACCTTGACCTTGCACACACATACACCTGCAGATCAACGATCTTACTTACCATGTAGATCTCCTATATAGGCCATGCACCTGTGACCAAGATCCTACACACCTGAAGAATCCTGCTGACTCTCCAAAACCAGCACCTACCTTGGTATTGCTGTGGAACTAGGAGGAACACCCTTGCTCACCTCACACACAGAAGGAGCTAACTTTGCTCAACTCAAACTAGAACACCTTTCCAATACAACCATGAGTCTATTATATAGATCTCATCCAAACAATGATTAGACATATAATTACAATAATTAGATCCGCAGCTCTCAGTCTAAAAATAGCTCTAATCATGCAAACACTTGGTTCGTTAGCTAATTGCCCATAATAAGCTCGCAGTCGAACCACACAGGTGACCGACGTTGGTCCCTGTCCGCCTGGGGGTCGCCAACGCCGGCCGATATCTGACCGACGTCGGTTGCTTCTTGTCTCCCACCTGCCGACGTCGGTTGGCCAGACCAACGCCAAAGACTGTGACACTCTGCAACTCATCTGCAACCTCCTCCATGTCTGCATCAGTGAAGCTTTTAGCTCCATAACCTAACATAGCTTGAGTTGTTTTATGGTCTCCCTAGTCATGACATTGATGTAACTCTTAGGTTAATTAATGTGTTTTGTATGAGTATCCCTTGAATATGTGCATATACATATGGGCTATCTAGATAAAATTATTTAAGTGGAATAATGTTATCTACAACAATATTAGTAAGTTATCCTATTGTGTGAACAATTTAAGGATATTTCCTCTTCCAGATAGGTTTATTTAAACATAACTTGTGGGAAGCCTTAATGTAGATAGGCACTTATTTTATGGATTGGAAAAAATTTAAATGGACATTTTTTTTTAAATTAAAATAAAAATTCATATTATGGTTAGGGTTCCTCCCTTGTGTGTTTGATATGCTTAGGAAAAGGAGGTTTAATTGGTATATATGGTATGCTTGATGTACCTAGTTTAGGGGTGAGTTCATTATCAGAAAGTGATGGGTTAATTATGTTATTAAGAAACTCCTTAATGGGTTATTTTATTATATGTGTGGTGGGGTTATAGATAATATTTTCTAAATGAATTTTAACATCATTCAAGTATACTAAGTATGTAGGGTATGTCATCACTTCATTATTATATAATGGCTAAGCCAATTTATTATTGGGATTAGGTGAAAGTTGGGTTGGAAATTATGGTCTATGAGAAGGTGTTTAGATTGGGTCATTGGGCACCAAATTTTGTGTTTGATGGTGAGGTTGTTATTGGAAATGTTTAGGCTATGGCTGATGTCCCCTCCATGGTTGTTATCATGGGCTAGAATATTATTTATGGTACATATTTTTGGGTTTTAAATTCCATGTTTAGCCTTGGTACTAATTCTAATTGGCTTGAATGTGATGATATTTTGTGGCCAATTCTGAATTTAGGTGGTATTTGAGGCATTGGGTTCCAAAGATTTGGTCCATACTAGTTATTGAAAGGAGTGTTAGGTTGTGGAGCTAAAAGCTTCAACCTTTGCAAACTAGGAACAGAAGGTTGCTGAGTTCTACAGGAACCGGCGTCGGCAGCATGACCGACGTCGGCAGGATCCAGTGCAGAAGGCAACCGGCGACGGCAAGAAGTCGGCCGACGTCGGCAGAACCAGACCAGTAGGGACCGACGTCGATCGCCTGTGTGTTCCCGAAGTGTTCGTTTCACGGACAGTTAGTTAAGTGAACTATGAGTTTGCATGTCAAGACCAGCCAGAGTCTTGGGCTGCGAGGATAATTGTCTAAATTAAGAGTCTTAGTTAATGTTTGAGTTAGGGATCTATTTATAGACCCATTGGCATGTATTGTTTAAGGCATGAGATAGAAAGGAAGAGTTCCTTCTAGTTGTAAGATCTATGAGTTGCAGGTTGTTGCAAGCTCATTGGTGATCTACATGTAAGTTTGGTCTTTGAATTGCAGGTTGCAGGTTCATGAGAGATCAACTTGAAGTGCTATAGAGTGCTTGATGTACCGGCAGGGTTATTACTGACTGGTTGGTGAGGTGAACACCAATTCTGTGTGTGAGTTGGTTGTTGGGACCATTTTTGTGTAGGAGAGTGTGTGTGAGAAGAATTACTGTACACTTGAGGTGTGGCGAATCTCTGTAAGGTGAAAGAGTGTGGCGGCTCTTTGATGTATTCTTTTCTGTTAGTGTTAATACAAGATAGTGTATTGTCTCTCATATTCTGTGCTATTGGTGAATTCTAGTTACTTGTGTTTCTGGTTATTTCTGCATATTCAATTGCTTATATATTTGGTAATCATACTGTGCTCTATCTGAGGAGCAAGATCCTAACCAGTGGAGTCAGAGCATGTTTGTTGTTCCTTGATTTCCTGACAAGTGGTATCAGAGCCTTGGTTGTAGGTTCTTGAGCTTGATACCAACAATTGGTATCAGAGCTTTTGGTTGGGATACTAACAGATTGGTGTAGATCTGGGTAGTGTGTTTTGATTACAGGTTACTCACAGGGTTTCTGTTTGAGTGGGAGTTGAGCAATGTCAGAAAGCAGTCAACTACGAATGGACAAGTTCAATGGCAAGAACTACCAATTATGGAGGATGCAGATTGAGGACTATCTGTATCAGAAAGATTTGTACTTACCGTTGGGTGGGGTTGCTAGCAAACCCTTGGATATGAAAGATGAAGAATGGGAGGTTCTTGATCGGAAGGCTCTGGGATCTGTTAGATTGAGTCTTGATTCATCTGTGATTTCCAGCTTATCACAGTGTAAGACAACGGTGGAGTTGATGAAATCTTTGGCAAATTTATATGAAAAACCCTCGGCTTCAAACAAGGTATTTCTTATGAAGCGTTTATTTAATTTGCAAATGTTGGAAGGTGGATCTATTCATAGCCATCTTAGTGATTTCCATGGTTTAGTAAACCAGTTAAGTTTAGTGAATATTGTATTTGATGATGAACTTAGAGCTCTCTTAATCTTGTGTTCATTACCTGAAAGTTGGGAAAGTTTGGTAATGGCAGTTTCTAATACTGTGTCTCCTTCAAAAGTCTTAAAAGTGGATGATGTTGTGAGTGTAATCTTGAATGAAGAGATACGCAGGAAAAGCACAGGTGAATTATCCGAAAATGCTTTGAGTGTTGAAGGAAGAGGAAGGCCAAGAGAGAGGACAGAGCGTGGGAGATCAAGGTCGAAGACAGGCAAGAGATCCAAGTCCAGGTATGGCAGAATAACCTGCTGGAAATGTGGAAAGCAAGGGCACTTAAAGAGAGATTGCAGATCGGGTGAAGATCATCATGAAGAACATGGAGAAGAAGCAGATGCTGCGGGTTACATTGCACAGGATGCTCTGGTATGTTCTTTGGATAAAGTAAAATCTTGGGTATTAGATTCTGGTGCCTCTTTTCATGCATCTCCACATAGAGAATTTTTTCATGAGTATGTCCAGGGAGACTTTGGAGAAATTTGTGTAGGGGATGGTAAGCCTTGTCAGATTGTTGGCAAAGGCAAAGTGAAGCTGAAATTACAGACAGGTGACACATGGGTGTTAAAAGAGGTCATGCATGTCCCAGTTCTGAAGAGGAATTTGATTTCTGTTAGAAGTTTGGGTGAAGAGGGTTGCAAAGTAACTCTCTCAGCGGACTCTTGGAAGGTTACCAAGGGTACACTTGTTATAGCTAGAGGTAAGAAAGTAGGTACGCTTTATCTATCTACTTGTTTTACTGATTCTCTTTCTGGGTTATCTACTTCAGCTGTAGATTCAGAGATGTGGCCTGATAGGCTTGGTCACATAGATAAGAAGGAGATGCTGGTTCTTGAGTCAAAGAATATGCTTTCAGATTTGGAAGGCATGGATCGTGGTTCCTGTATGCAGAAGAAGAAAGTAAGGTTTCTTGAGGAATCCGATGTTATTGACAAGAACGGGAAAGCCTTGGTTTTCAAGGAGAAAGTGACGGACAGAGTTCAGCATAAGGTGCAGAGGAATTCTGAGCAGAGCAAGGGTGATTTGGACAAGGTTTTGATCCAAAAAGAGCTCGCGGGAAAAAGTCAGGTCTCACAAGAAAAACACAGAGACCGACGTCGGCAGGAAAACTGGCGTCGGCGTCCAGACAGGGACCGACGTCGGCTATGTGCAGCCCGACGTCGGTGACTCGAGGCAGACAGAGACCGGCGTCGGCCAGGAGAAAATGACGTCGGCGAGGAGGCAGTCGCAGGGAACCGACATCGGTCGGCTTTAGACTGAGATGTGACCGGCATCGGTTACTGAGACGAATTTTGGGTGGACAGCTAGTTGTCATGGAGTCTCAAGTGCCCATTTGGAGGACTGAAGGTGTAAGTAAGCTCTTAAATTCGTCATTTCCCTTCTTTACACTACTTGTTGCTCACTTATGGCATAGGACCAGGAAGTTATTGAAGAAGCAGAACAGGTAGATCCAGGAAACAGTGGGAGCTTGGCATGGATGAGGATGTGATTCCTTGGAGGAGAACCAAACAGGTGTTTTGGGTAGTGTTGCCAGCTGGAAGTAAGCACTGAGAGACGAATGGATGTTGAGGATGAAGAAGAGTGGAAATGGATACGTGAGATGGAAGATCAGGGTATATGATCTTGTATTAGCTGCAGGGCAATGGAGGTTTGATCATTGTGTTTCTCTTTACCAGGTTGGATAGTATTAGCTACACTATTCTATTTTCTGTATGATGTGCTTGTTGCAGGGTTACATATACAGGTATTGCTGAACTAAAGGTAAAGCTAGTTCAGGTGTTTGTCATGGAGAATCTGGGAGCAGCAAGATTCTTTGGCATGAGTGTGTTCTAGAGACATGGAGGTCTTGTTGACTTTGTTTCAGGATGATTGTGTGAAGCCGGTTAGCACACCGATGGTTAGATAGTTCATAGAACAGGTGTCTTGATTCACATAATGAGGTTGAGTGCATGGTATGTACTAAACCTGAGTTTTCCCAAGCAGTGGGAGTTGTCACAAGTTTGGAGTCAATCCGGGAGAGTAATACTGAAGGGCAGTTCAGTGGGACCAGCAGCAGGTGCACATGCTATGCAGGGTCAAGTTCTTTTTCTACATGGTTGTAGATGCGGATGTGGCAGGTAATTTGGATGACAGATTTTGCATCACGGATTTTGTGGTGGTTGGTCTTCAAGAGTGATCTTGAGGAGGGATACAAAGCCAAGGAAACAAACTAGACGGTGTACAGGTACAGGTACAGGTTGCAACTGTTTATCTCCAAGTGGGAGATTGTTAGGTTGTGGAGCTAAAAGCTTCAACCTTTGCAAACTAGGAACAGAAGGTTGCTGAGTTCTACAGGAACCGGCGTCGGCAGCATGACCGACGTCGGCAGGATCCAGTGCAGAAGGCAACCGGCGACGGCAAGAAGTCGGCCGACGTCGGCAGAACCAGACCAGCAGGGACCGACGTCGGTCGCCTGTGTGTTCCCGAAGTGTTCGTTTCACGGACAGTTAGTTAAGTGAACTATGAATTTGCATGTCAAGACCAGCCAGAGTCTTGGGCTGCGAGGATAATTGTCTAAATTAAGAGTCTTAGTTAATGTTTGAGTTAGGGATCTATTTATAGACCCATTGGCATGTATTGTTTAAGGCATGAGATAGAAAGGAAGAGTTCCTTCTAGTTGTAAGATCTATGAGTTGCAGGTTGTTGCAAGCTCATTGGTGATCTACATGTAAGTTTGGTCTTTGAATTGCAGGTTGCAGGTTCATGAGAGATCAGCTTGAAGTGCTATAGAGTGCTTGATGTACCGGCAGGGTTATTACTGACTGGTTGGTGAGGTGAACACCAATTCTGTGTGTGAGTTGGTTGTTGGGACCGTTTTTGTGTAGGAGAGTGTGTGTGAGAAGAATTACTGTACACTTGAGGTGTGGCGAATCTCTGTAAGGTGAAAGAGTGTGGCGGCTCTTTGATGTATTCTTTTCTGTTAGTGTTAATACAAGATAGTGTATTGTCTCTCATATTCTGTGCTATTGGTGAATTCTAGTTACTTGTGTTTCTGGTTATTTCCGCATATTCAATTGCTTATATATTTGGTAATCATACTGTGCTCTATTTGAGGAGCAAGATCCTAACCAGTGGAGTCAGAGCATGTTTGTTGTTCCTTGATTTCCTGACAAGGAGATGAATGCAGTTGATTCATAAATCATGAATTGAAAAATGAAGGGTCATATGTTGATGATATCCTATTTAATGTCATGTATCAATTTTATAGCTTCCACTCACAAGACTACATTCATAGATGTAGCTAATGATAGTAAGGATCTAATGTGGTGGGTCATCTTCGTCATAGATCTTGAGTAATTTATATACAACTGGATGATATCATTAAATGATATTTGTGACACATATCCACCACACATAAGATCTAAATCTTCCAAGCATTCTTTAATTTTACAATTAAATAATAATAATTTAAGAGATTATTAGTCTAATTTGCTTTGTTTAGACATTATATAGGCTGAAATGAAATATTTTTAGGTAATCCTCTAGTGGCTCATCTTCTCTCTGTGGCATTATAAAAATGTCATCTCCCTTGAGATATTCTCTTCTATAATACTCTTGGTACCTAGAAAAGAATTTTTCCTTATCTCCTTCTAATTCATGACCATTTCATTTTATAATCCCATGAACCAATAGATAATTACATATTTATGAGTGGATATAATTAGTTTTATCCATTGAGGATCTTGATGGTAGCCTTAACTATGGCACTAGATGTCAAACTTGAAAAAGAATGTATTAAGATACTCATTATCCATCCCTCTAAATTTAGGTAAGGAATATGGAGGGATGTTCTTAATAGATGCAACACCTAATGTGGTGTTAATAATAGATTCAAAATTTAAAGGTTCATTTACATATTTATCTCTTTAAATATCTTCCATGATGTTACATATTACAAGGATACTAGTGATCTTTGCAAGTCACTTCTTGAAGTCTTTGTGACTATTGTCAGGACATGGTGAATAGTAAATTATAGTTTTGGGTTTATCTTTGGTAAATGAGGTTATTTTTTTTGGGGTTGATGGATTTATTCTACCAAAAATTATTTTGTAAATTTGATGAATATGCCATCTTGTTATGTCAGTTATGTTTGTATTATTAGTCCAAGATTTATTTTTTAGGCTAGTAGGGAATATTATTCTCTTTTTGAGATAATTTTAGGTGATAGTGGAAGGGGATGAACTATATACTATTGGGTATAGGGTGGATAAATTTTTACTCTTTGAAAATGTATAAGAATAAATTTCTCAGTCTAGTGTTAAACTTTTCTTATTCGTTGGCTTCATATTGTTCTACCAATTATGCCAATAACATCTCAACTGTAACATCTTCTAATAAAGTCTAATTTGACCAATTTAGAATGGATATGGGAATCCTCCTACTAATATTATTGGTTTTAGGTGGTATGCCATATTATGCTTCTATATTAAAGTTCAATCTCCTAGGAAATAATCTACCCAAGTGATCTCTCTCACGCTTCATGTGACTAACCAATCTTTCTCTATCAATTTTTTCGCTAACCTACACAAGATTAGTAAAAATTGAGATTATTATAATTTATAATTTATATCTATATTAATGAAAGTAAACTATTCTATAAATATCAAATCTATATCAATATTTCAATAATTTAGTACTTTGATGACCTTCTTGATAATGACACAAAAATGTATGGCAGTACACTTAATTATCAATTTAGGGACTTATAATTTTTAAGGAGTCTACATTATATATGAAAAACTAAATGAAGTTGGTTGACTGAGGGAAAAAACAACTCAAAACTTCGTACACACTAACAACCACATAAAATATCCACTTAAACAACACACAAACCTATTGACATGTATAGTTTCACTCCTCTGAGACCTTTTTTAAGGAAAATCATGGAATGACTTCCTTAGAGAGAAATGGTAAGAGATATAACCATCTCTATCATAATTAGATGAAAATCCTAGTTATATTGTTGTATTAAAATATTGAAAATAGTGATACAAATCAATAAAAAATTACGTAAAGACATTATAATTAAAATTTTCTCATTTAATACTTATCCACATAAAGTATATTTTTAACTTTATTTGATACTTAATATTTTAATTGATTTTATTTTTAATTCTTAATAAATAATGCTTAACATACATATATGCACTTTAATTATCTTATAAATTACAATTCTATCAATTTATAATAATATCCATTTACTTTAATTCACACACTATGATAATACATTTTTTATTTTAATATTAAAATTAAAATTTATATTTTAAATAATTACAAAATCTATAATAGAGTTTTTATATGGAGTTACTTGAGTCCACATATTTTGTGATCACTTTAAATTTCTTTTATTGATAACATATGTGTGGTAATAAATTGTTAAAGAGTGTAAAAAAATTACACATGGATTTTAATAGATTTTGGAATCAAAGTCAGAACTCTATCAAGTAAACTAATCTAGAAAGAAACACACTATTATAAAAATGATCTAACTTAGATGTATGCTAACCTCAATAAATATCTATAAATTTTACCTTTATTACATTGTAAGATATTAGAATAATATTTAAATAGATAATTTTTTCAAAACATTTGTGATGATTTCATAAATAAATAAGAATACAAGCTAGAAATATTAACTAAATCCAACACATAAGGCAATGACTATCCACTATGAGGCTATTTCTAATTAATATCTCCCTATTCGCCAAAGAAAAAAAAATTAAAAATCATATAAAATTATATTCAAAATAATAGGTTCAGACACAAATATTGGTTTATGCAATTGTGTCTAAAGTTGTGACAGACAATCAGATACATCAAAATTAGTGTAAGTTAAAAATAAAACTAGCACACTACTACGCCCCTAACCTATCACATGTATGAGGATAGTATTAGCTGACTTGTGGCTTACTTATCCCTCTTTGATGTTATATTACATTTATCTATGATTTATTTTGATTAGTAGGTCAGTCTATGGAGTAACCATGGCCTAGATAGACTATATATAGGAGGTAGTTGGTAATTATTTATTATCATATTGTGAATTTTGCTCTTATTGAAGCTTGTGGAGGTTGCCCCCTCGAAGTGGCTTATCAATTATCATATATTTAGATATATTTTAGTAATATTTGGATCTACTTATACTATTATACTTAATTCTTGAAGCAATTTCATTACAAGTGGTATCAGAGCTGCGATTTGGGCAATCTTGTGGGTGAAACACTAAATTTTTAAATTTTGAGATATATAAAAAATGGTTTCAAATTTCTCTTAAATTTTTTTAATGGAGGTTCAAAATAATCAATTTAAGATTCCATTAAAATTTCAGCTCATTTGGATATGTTTTACAAAAGTTATCACTATTTTATGGTTTTTCATAAAATTGCTCTATAGTGCACAATTCAAAGAATTTTTTTGAGTTATTTACATTTTTGGAAAGCTTAGAAAAATTTGGATATTGTATTTTCTTTGTATATTTTTATTTTAGGCTGACATAATTCCAAAATCACTTGGTCAAAGTTGGGTCAAAAGTGCTAATAAGGGTCGACATCGTAAAACCCTTTTATGGTAGGTCCACAAACTTGGGGCCAAAGAAAGGGTGCTGAAACTCCAGGTAAAAATCCTAACAAGGAATATATGGAGTTATAAGGGGGATTTAATATAACCTTTGTACCAAGGTTTTCTAACATAAATCACAAAGTGAGCCAGCTTGACTATAGTGTGCAAGGCATTCAGAGTGAGGTGCAAGGCATACAATCTAATATGCAATCCATACAAGATAGTTTGGGAGATATCATGATGGATTTGAAAATTAATCAGTCAAATCATCAAGATAACTCTATTGCACAACCCCACTAGGGTGGTTCTCCTAACCAGTCTACTTCAAATCTAACTCCATGGCCACAGAGGAAGCTATTACCAAAGGTGGATATGCGCAAATTTGATGGAAAAGATCCACTCAATTGGATCAACCAAATGGAGAATTTTTTTGACCTACATCAGATTCTAGGTGGATAGAAGGTTACCATGGCATCCTTGTATCTTGAACCTGATCAATTCATTTGGTATCGATGGTTGTGTGCTCAAAAGAAAAAGATGACTCTCAATGTCACATGGTTAGTTTTTACAGAAGAGCTACAATTACACTATGGCAATAGTGTGACAGAGAATTAATTTAGCCAATTGGAAAAATTGTGACAAACTGGCTCCATCAAGGATTATATTCATCATTTTTAGAACCTATCCTTACGTGTGGAGACAATTTCTGAAGCAAACTTGAATGACCTATTTTTGGGTAGACTAGACAACATTCAACATGAGATATGCATGTTTAATCCACTTAAGATTTCTAATTCTATTATCATGGCATGTAGAGCTGAGGAAAAATTCATAGCCAACAAGAAACAACCATTCACTCACTTCAAAGATCGTATCATATCGTCACCAACATTTCCTCTACCTACTAAATTGACCCCTCAGCAAATTGAAGAGAAGCGTGCAAAAGGATTATGTTTTAGTTGTGACAACAAGTGGAGTAAAGGACATAGATGTGCTGAGAAGAAGTTATTATACATTAAGGGACCAAACAAAGATGAAGAAGCAGATGCTGCCTCAAATGATGATGAGGAAGATATAGAGGAGGTACCTAAAGATTCCCAACCTACAATCTCTTATCATGCACTTGCAGGTATTAGCATTCCACAAACTCTTAAGGTGGTGGGTTTCCTCAAAAAATAGAAGGTGACATTGTTGATTGATTTAGGGAGCACACATAACTTTATAAACCATAAGTTGGCCACTTGATTGAATTGTTTTATCTACCCAGCACCAAAATTTTAGGTCATGATTGCAGATGGTGGCACAATTAATTGTTCAGGCAAATGCCATAGTATTAAGCTTAATATGGGTGGGTACAATCTCGATTGTCTTATGTTTGCTATTCCCATGGGTAACACAGACATTGTTTTGGGAGTCTAATGGCTCACAACCTTTGTTACCATTGAGATAAATTTCCAAGAACTATTCATGCGCTTTCATTTTGAAGGTAAGAAAATTGAACTACATGGATTACATGTAAAATCTCCATAATTGATTAGTTCACATCAGATGACCAAGATGATAAAAAAGGGGGAAAAGGGAATTATTGCATGATTATGCTCCATAGAAGTTCAACCCACATAGGCATCTACACATCATGATCTATAGATAATTCTTAAGGACCACTCATTTATTTTTGGGGCCATGCCAAAAGGACTACCACCAAAAAGAGAACATGATCATGCCATTCAACTAATTCCAAGTAGTCAATCACCAAATATCAAACCATATAAATATCCATATGCACAAAAGATTGAAATTTAAAAGATGGTCCATGAGATACTGGAGGCAGGGATCATCAAGCATAGCCAAAGTGCATATTCATCACTAGTGCTCAGGGTGTGGAAGAAGGATGACACATGGAGGATGTGCCTAGATTATAGGAAACTCAACAAGTACACCATCAAAGATAAGTTTCCTATTCTAGTAATTGATAATTTACTTGATGAGTTGCATGGTGCTAATTATTTCATAAAATTGGATCTTCACTCAGGGTACCATCAAATTAGAATCAAAGATGAAGATGTTCATAAAACTGCTTTTAGAACACATGAGGGCCATTATGAGTTTTTGGTAATGCCCTTTGGTCTTAAAAATGCGCCATCTACTTTTTAGAGCTTGATGAACATAGTTTTTAGGCCTTTCTTAAGGAAAATTGTGCTAGTTTTCTTTGATGACATATTGATTTATAGTCAGACATGGGAAACACATTTGCAACATGTGAAACAGGTGTTGATAGTTTTGGAGAAGCACCAAATTTATGCAAAGCCATCTAAATGTGCTTTTAGACTATAAGAGGTAGAGTACCTTTGTCACATTGTTTCCCATGAAGGTGTCAAAGTTGATCCCCAGAAGATCAAAGAGATAATGGAATGGCCCATGCCAAAAATTGTCAAAAACCTTCGAGGGTTGCTTGGACTAACAGGCTACTATAGAATATTTGTGAAAGGTTATGAAAGCATAGTAGCTCCACTCGCTAGATTGATAAATAAGGATGCTTTCCATTGGAATGATGATGCCACCAAAGCATTTGAGAAACTAAAAGTAACTATGTGCACCACTCCAATTTTGGCTACTCTAGACTTCTCACAGACATTCATTGTTGAATGTGATGCTTCTGGGTCTGGATTGGGGGTAGTACTAATGCAGGAAGGAAGACCCATTGCATTTGAAAGTCATCAATTCAAAGGTAATAATCTACAAAAATTTGTCTATGAGAAAGAAATGATGGCTATTCTTCATGCAGTTAAACAATGGAGGCCTTATCTGATGGGTAGACACTTTAAGGTGAAAATGGATCATGATAGTCTCAAATACCTTTTGGAGCAAAGATTATCATCTGAGGAACAACAAAACTGGGTAACCAAAAGGTTGGGTTATGATTTTTAAATAATCTACAAGAAGGGTAAAGATAATGTAGTAGTAGATGCACTATCCAGACATGATGCATCCACTGAAGCATTACTTTGTGCAATGTCTATGTTGTAAGTAGATTGGGTGGATGAAGCTAGATTAGAATGGGAGCAAGATAAGGATACATAGGTTCTGATTTAGAATCTATAGCAAGGTAATTTAGCCTCTGACAAATTTGAATGGAAAGGTAATGTCCTATGGTATAAGGCTAGGTTATACTTGTGTAAAAATTTAGAGCTTAAGCATAAGATTCTTGCAGAGTTGCATGCATCTCCAATTGAGGGACACTCAAGGTTCTTGAAAACTTATCATATAATTAAGAAAGAATTATTTTGGGAAGGACTCAAGGAAGATGTACAAAATTTTGTGGAAGAATGCTTGATATGCCAATAGAATAAAGGTGAAATAGTTAAGACCCCAGGTCTATTACAACCATTAGCAATTCATAGTCAAAGGTGGGAGGAGGTTTCCATGGATTTCATCACTGGGTTGCCTTGTTCTAAAGGTAAGAATGTTATCTTGGTCATTGTGGATAGGCTTACACAATATGCCTGTTTTTGTGCTCTTTGACACCCATTTTCAGTAAGTATAGTAGCATCTTTTTTTATGGAAGTAATTCTCAAATTACATGGAACCCCAAAAATAATTGTAAGTGATCATGATCCTATTTTCACTAGTAATTTCTGGACTAAACTATTTTCTTGTTTGGGTACTTAGCTAGCTCATAGCTCATCTTACCACCCCCAATCTGATGGACAAACTGAAGTGGTTAACAAATGTTTAGAGGGGTATCTCCATTGTTTTGTATCAGATAAACAAGAACATTGGGTTAAATGGCTACCACTTGCAGAATGGTGGTATAACACATCTTTCCATACCTCTTCTAAAATGTCTCCATTTCTAGCACTATATGGTTACCATATACCTTCCATCACTTCATTAAAGGTGCGCACCAAGGTTCGAGATGTGGAAGAGCACATTCAACATCAACAAGAGGTTTTGGCTAGTTTGAGAGAGAATTTGGCCTTGGCACAAAATAGGATGAAGCAAAAAGTAGATCAACACTGTAGTGAGCAAAATTTTGAGGTGGGTGACTGGGTATTTGTTCATTTGTAGCCTTACAAGCAGATGTCCTTAAAGTAATAGAAAAAGGATAACAAACTTGCTCCTAAGTATTATGGCCCTTATTAGGTTCTACAAAAAATTGGAAGTGTGGCTTATAAGCTTGAGTTACCTCATTCATCTCACATACACCTAGTATTTCATGTTTCATGTTTGAAGAAGGCCATTGGACAGAAAGTTTCAGCCCAGATAGAGCTCCCAGAACTAGATGAAGAAGGACGAGTCATTTTGGAACCAGAGAAGATCCTCCAAACACATACTAAGAGGTTGAGAACTAGAGATATTAGAGAATATTTGATCAAGTGGAAAAACTAGAGCAGTGAAGATGCAACTGGGGAAGGTGAAGATTTTTTGCAACAACATCTAGAGTTGTTCAACGTTGAGGACAACGTTGGTTTGAAGGGGAAGGGCATGCTATGCCCCTAACCTATCACATGTATGAGGATAGTATTAGCTGACTTGTGGCTTAATTATCCCTCTTTGATGTTATATTACATTTATCTATGCTTTCTTTTGATTAGTAGGTCAGCCTATGGAGTAACCATGGCCTAGATAGACTATATATAGGAGGTAGTGGATAATTATTTATCATCACATTGTGAATTCTGCTCTTATTGAAGCTTGTGGAGGTTTCCCCCTCGAAGTGGCTTATCTATTATCATATATTTGGATATATTTCATTAATATTTGGATCTACTTCTGCTATTATACTTAATTCTTGAAGTAATTTCATTACACACACCCATTAACTTATTACAACTTTTTAAGATTGGAGACTATAGGAAGGGATGGAAATAATATTTTGAAAGCATAATTATTATTTGTGTTTAATTATTCCTAAAAAATTTATATTATCTTACATATATAAGTATTTTGCCAAGGTCTTCCTATACAAGTATAAGATGGGAGATTAAAAACTTGCACGAGGGAAAAGAAAATAGAAATGGAAAGAGAAAGAGATATATATGAAAAATGGGAACCAAATAAATAGATCCAAATGAGGATGAAAATGAAGAATAATATGAATGTAAGTTAAGTTATTTTCACTATTCATATATTATTTTCATGCAGTTTTTAATGAAATATGATACAACGGGGATCTCCCTATTTTATTTGGGGTTTTCTTGCATTGGTAACCACCTAGTTTTAAATTACAAAATTATTAGGATTATATATTTTTTATTACTATTTGTTTTGTATATATTTATTTATTTATTTTAAGATGAACCTATTGTTTTATGGTTTTTACAAAAAGATGCAAAAACCTTCAATAGATTGGAATGGATCTCTTTTGTATCATACACTAAGACATAAAGCAATAGGTTTATGGATGACATATAAATATATGATAACCTTTTTCATCCACAAAATAATAAATCTAAACCCTCACTAATCTCTTTGTTCCCATAAATTACCATGTAAGCTCATATGGGAGTAAAATTATATTTATTTGGTTCAATGATCACGGTGATGTGTGGAAGGATAAATTATGTGAGAATATTATATCTAATCATCATGATTTAAACAAAATAGAATGACCATATTCTATCTACGAGAAAAAAATATTACTTAGGATAGAATGTATCATTTTATGGGAAATATGTTCCAAAAAATGGGAGATTCACTTACGAGGTCAAATGATGTGGCATATATAAAAATAAAAGACAAAAATAAATAAGAATGGAATAATATTTGTACAAATAATTACGCAAGTATAGGGTAGATAAAAATGATTGATAAATGCATGAAAAATAAGATGAAGATGGAGGGTAAGTGCAAAAAATTGGGGAGCAAAAAAGGGCCTACCTGTGGACATGATTGTTCTAAAATTTTAGAAATGTGAACTTCTATAGATAATTTTAGATGGCTACACTCAAAATTTGAAGATGGTTTAAAAACATGAAATGTAGAATTTTGTGTCTAGTTTCTAAAAAACTATTTTTTTTTTAAATGCTTAAGTATAAATGGGTCAAACATCTAAAATTTGAAGAGGACCTCCTATTTTTTTAAGAAAACATAGTAGATAGATGGCCGTGTGGCCCACCCTTTTTTGAGCATCATTAAATATTGTTTGAAACCCTTTGGTGAATATTGAGATAAGATCTTATAGTGTGTTACAAACTTTTTTATATTTTTTTGATGAATTTTTTTTATTATTATTAATTTTACAATTAAGTAGATCCCAAAAACTAACAAAAAAATTGGATAGCCGATTGTGCAACCCACCCTAACTACTTTAAAAAATGATTTTTTTTTTTTTTTGAATGTGTGTTTAATTATTCCTATTTTATTACCATATAAATTTTTTTTCACTTGGATCAATGAAAAAAAATTAGATAAACATGAATTGGCATGTATGGGTGCGGCATGTAGTGGCCTAGAAAAGGTGTTGTTAGAAATAAATATAGTTTGAACCCTTAAAATAGTCCAAAAATTATAAAAATCATATATTCAGAAAGAGGAAAACATGATTGTCGTAATGGTAATAATTTTTTAAATTTTGATGTTGAAATCCATAGCATATTTGGTGATTAAAGTTGAATTTTGTTGGTTTTTCTCAAAACTCTCGACCTCGGCTATAAATGCATAGTCACAAGCCTTTGGCTCAGAAATCCAAGTTGTTTCCAAGCCTAAAGGCTCAGTTTTCAAATCAAATTCAAATAACGCATATGATTTATATAATGTGTACATGTTATATAATATGTAAGTGTTATATAACATAATACACAACACATACATTTTATATAACACGTACATAGTGCTTTGAAATAACACAAAACAAATAAATTTCATGTTTGTTATAGGGGAAAGGTCCCATTAACCATTTATCCTTATAGGGTAAATGTCAAATTTCATGTTTATTATAGGGGAAAGGTCAAATTTTGTGTTACTTTGGATAGTGAATTAAGGTGCCATAACATCGCATTAGACTTCTAAATTTTTACCCATTTCAATATGCCATTTTAACTGCTTATAACTAAGGTTTTAAGGTGTAACACATTATACATTTTAAATATAACTAATTTTATCATGAGAGGTCACAAAATACATTTTTTTAACCTATGATCAAAACTTAACCTTTAGAGTACTAATCGCCATACATTACAGTATCAATACTTGACTCTTAATTTTCAAGATGTGATTGGTTACTTTTAATTTTATAGAATAAATGTTGAAAAAGTATTAAATATTACATATTTATCTTCTGGTGCACTTTAATATTTATATACACCAATATGTTTCATCAATAGAACACATGTTAACAAAAGCCTTGTTCGACAATTAGAACATGCACGGCTATTGGGAACTTTCCCCAAGTAGAACAAGGATATACCTTACTACCTAACTTGCCTAAAATCCCACTTGCCCTTAAATTTCATGTTTCTTATTGACATTATCCTACTTGCCTAAAACCCTATCTTACCCTTTTGTTTTTTTTTTGTTATCTTTGACCAACCCCATTTATTTATAAATTTTGAACTAATTTGTTTAAGTGGAAAACCCATTGAATTGGACTATGTAGTATAGATAATATTTTGTAAGTGGAGCTAAGAATTGAGCCCTTGGTGTAATAGTGCATCTCTTGGATATCTATTTCAATAATGCTATCTAATGGATCCCAATACCTATGAATCATGCCTTGGATTGTCTCAAAAGCATTCTTAAAATGTGTTGAATAAATTCCCTTAAGTTTCTTCCAAGGTCACTTGGTGCATCTAATTCAATAGGTGAATTTTGAGGTCCCAATTGAAAGTCTAACAAGAGTCTTCTATTGTTACAATTATTCAAGATTCCCCTAATGTATTTAAAAACATTATTAAATTTTTACCTAGAATTAAGATCTCTTGTGAAAATATGGTTAATTCTCCATTTCATGTGCCTCCTCCATCTGCCCCTCCATCACGCATGGGATAACCATCAACCACTCCATATATTCCCACCTCATATGAAGAGTGTGTCTTTGACATGGGACTAGTCCTAGCCACACCATGGATGCAATAATTGAAAGCTCCAAAACAAGCTAGACAATACTCAGTGCTTATCAATATTATAGAGTTTTATACCTTACTATGTAATTAGGATGGTGAGATAAGAAAGTAGGATGATGGGTACAAGGTATGCACATGTTTTTATCAAATATTTTGGTCAATTTGGGTACACATTTTGTTTTGTATAATATATGGTTTTGAGCTCAATAAAATGGAAATGGTCACATGTATCCATTAGTGATGATGTGGTTTTAAGATGTTTTAAGATTTAGTGCCTATAGTGATGAATGTATAGCTTATAAAATATCTAAATGCACTAGGGACTTTGTTCAAAACCATTAAGGTATGGCTATATAATTTATAAATATAGGGTGGCATAGACTTGGTATTGACCAAGTATGACATATGTATAAGTTACCCAAGATCAAACTCTATTAATATTATTCAAGATACATTAAAGGTGATAATGTCCCTTAAATTTTAGACTTGTTTCCCCTCAAACATGATGATAAGCAAAGAGACCCAATAATTGTTCATGTGGATGATGAACTACTCACCTCATATAAATGGTTGATCAGAATTGAATACTAGTGTGCACCCCCTCATTGAAGGTTTCATGATTATATATTTTGTACATATATCTTCATTCATCTTTTTCATATTTCATTTTAATGAGCTTAAACCTTATGATGTGGACTAAAATAAAGTAGTACATCTTAGAATTCTTTCTCTAGCTTGGGATTTGAGGTTGAGGAGTCCATTGTTGAATTATGTTCTCTCCTACATGTAGGAATTAATATGAAAGTACTTTGAGATCTAGAGGTAATTCAAGGTAGAGGGATATAAATAATTTAAATACATACATGTAGAAAATTGATAACATTCAGTGCTTTCTCAATTTAGATGGGACCTTAAAGGGTTCTACATGACAATTTTCATATAGTAATGGTAAGTTAGAGGCTCACATCATGTGAATTATTTATTAGACATGAGTTGATTGGATCGATGTCAATATTTAACCATTATTGGATTATATGTATTTATGATAAATTTGTGAATAAACCTTAGTTGGATTGGTTAGAGGTGATGGGACATGTCTAGGTATCAAAGATGTGCATATTTGACAACTCAACACTTTTTCAAGTGTACTAGACCTACACATGTGGAAATATTTGATTGGATTGGGTGTCTTGAGGCTATGACAAGTTGAATGTTTCTAGGTTGGGTGATAGTTAGATATCTAACACATATATATGTGTGTACAATATACACATGTGGTGATGTATCTAACTGGATCAGGTCTCACAGGGATTTGATAAAGTTATTTAACACTTCTAAGACCTGACACCTCTAACAATGCTGGCACTTCTAAGCACGTACGAGGTACACATGGTGTTATGTAATAATATTTGGCCTCCTGAGGCATTTTCAACTCTAAAACTTCTAAAACTTGATGCATTTCTAATATCTTTAACAATTTCAAGTGTATGAGTTACACACATTGCACAATAAGGTTCAATTATAGGGGTAATTCAATCAAGGAGGCATGGGAGGCTAATTTGAACCCCTTATTGACATAACTATAAGAGCATGATATATGATTTGGGATAAAATTAAGTATGATTAGATATCTATCTTGAATTGAATTAATTATTTAATTGGTTCAATTAGGGATGTGATTTGGGTAAAATTGAGCCCGTAAACCAAATTTATGGCTCAATCAATTGTATAATCTACATGCAACATATATGGCTTAATTGATCCTAATTTAATCAAATATGCAAATACAAATGTAAATGTGGCCAATTTCAACCCATTGAACCTAAATTGGAGTCTACAATGTGATTGAAAGGGATAAATTAGGTCATGTTTTGTAACATGTTAATTGTAAACCCTAATTTTATCACTTGAACATGTATAGTTCCCCTAAACCCTAATTTCATGACATATACACATTTACAAACACATTACACTAAATCCTAACCCTAAATCCTAATTTTATAAAAAACACAATCCCTAAGTTTCTTGATCTCATAATAAATGCATAAATTCGTGAATGTTTTTAGTGCCAATTTGTGAACCCGTTATTCACCTAGTTTTGTAAGGACCTATGATGGGATTTTGTGAAAAATTAGCTCATTTCATCTTAAATATTGAGGATTATTGCATCATTCATTAGTCTTATCACTTCATAGTCTTATTACATCATGTATTGGAGATTTATGCATCATATTGAGCCTTATTGCATCATATGATAGCCTTATTGCATCATTTTGGAGATTTATTGCATTTTATGATAGTCTTATTTCATCATATGATAGTCTTATTTCATCATAAAATAGTCTTATTACATCGTATGATAGTCTTATTACATCATATAATAGTCTTATTGCATCATATTGAGCCTTATTGCATCATATGATAGCATTATTACAACATATGATAGTCTTATTGAATCTTATTGCATTATATTATAGCATTATAGTTTATTTTATGTATTGAATATGAGGCTTTTTGCTTGTTTTTATAATATATGGCTATATTTTAAGGAATGTGTACACGTTATAGAAATGCACACGCATTCATATAACATGTACGTATTCTTATAATGCATATGTGTTCCTTAAATTAAAAATAAAAACCTACTTTTTAACATCTATTTTTATCCCTAATCAAGATTGTTGTCCCCACAAACATTCCTTGCATACTCTGCATACTTTCTTGGTTGTAGTTTTTTTGGACCCCACATTTGAAGTAATTTCTTGGTTGATTTTAAATTAAAAATAAAAACCTACTTTTTAACATCTATTTTTATCCCTAATCAAGATTGTTATCCCCACAAACATTCCTTGCATACTCTGCATATTTTGCATACTTTCTTGGTTGTAGTTTTTTTGGACCCCACATTTGAAGTAATTTCTTGGTTTATTTTGTCAAAATTGGCTCTGGTTCACATTCAAAGAAGAGGAATAATTTGAATAACAAAACACTGGAGAAATTAGAATAGTTGAGATAAAAAAACAAGTTATGAATGTAAGGATTTCATTCCAAAAAAAGTACAAACACTAACCCTGATGAGCCAAATGCCTTAGATAATGAGGCAATTGACAATAATCAATTGAATAATGATGAAATTCATAATAATGAATTTAATTATGATGATATTCATAAGAATTAATTGAATTATGATGAAATTGACAATAGAAAATTAGATAGTGTAGGAAGGTCACATTCAAAGTTTAAAGTTTTTGATTTTGTTGATGAAGAGCCTCTGCATGATACTTTACCCACAAACAAAGAAGAAAATTTAATGGAATAAAATATTGATTAAATTAACAATGAATAAAATTTCATGGAAACATATAATGAAGAAAGAAACAATGAATAAAATTTCATGAAAACATATATTGATTTTGAAACAACCCTCTAAATAGATTCCACCAATAAAAACACCTCCAAGAATTGTGCATATTTAGATACGTACTTAATTAAAGTTGATGAAAATATTTTGAAACCAATGCATAAAAAATTGTCTGACCACCATTCAAGAAGATTGGGTCAAGAAATTTGGGATAGTTTCTTTCATATATTTCTTAATGATATTCAAATATGTCAATTATTTGTTTCATTGATGAAATTGGTTAAGATAAGACCTATAATGTACACATTAGGAATAAGAACATCTAACATGGATGATGAAAATGATAAAATTGTTGAAAATATGCATGATGAATATCATATTTTAGGCCCAAAATTATGTAAAAAATATTGTAATTCTGCTCAACATATAATGACAACTTGTGCAGTAAGTGTTGAAATAGGGAAAAATGATTGATTTCAAAAATAAGTCGAACACTTGATATAAATAGAAAAACATTAATGAAAGCAATTACAAGACATGAAAGACTTAATGAGCCCAATACAAAAGATCTCAAGGCATTCTTTGGCAGACTTCCACGAAAGGACAAGGCTATATACCATGCTTTGAAAGACATACTTGCACAATTTTGGAAAGATAATACAAGAGTTTTGCCCAATGCAAGAGATGTAATGAAAAGAAGAGTTGGTTCTCATAATCGTGAACTACATTTGAAACATTTATTGGATATGAACTACATCCAAAAAAAATCTTGGAATGATTATTTTTATACTTCTCCTAAATTATATAAATAACAAATGAAGGAAAAAGAGGATGATGACTCATTTGTGAAATTTGACCAAGTAGACATGTGTCACTAGCTTTTTTCAAAATGGGCCTACAGGCCAAACTATGTCAGATCTAATCATGAAATCTGGTGGAAAGGATAATTATGACCTAAAATACCCATTAAATATATTTTTGAGTATTTTTGATAATGTAAACTATTCACTATTTTAGTATAGTCAACTCTATGTCAAATCACTGTCAACATTGGAGTCTACCTTAGAGAAATTGGTCAATTTGAGGTATCTATAAGTTGATTCAAAGCATTAAATTTATTAAGAATGGTCTCTATGATCTAAAAAAAATCCCATTCCATAATAAATCTCCTATAAAGAGTGAAAGTTCCTTTTTTTTTGACACAGTCCTCTTGTAGTCAAGAAGGTAGCCATTAGAGATTTCTGGAAGTTTTGTTAGTTATAGATGCCAAGAAGTAGTTTAGGCCTTGGAGAGGTCTTAAGAAAATAAAATATAATTTTAAAAACCTATATTGTCCTATATAAATGATAAAATTTATGTTTTTCATGAAATGTTTTGAAGAAAGATAGGTTTTGGCATGAATGAAGCATGTAGGCAATTCAAGGTAAATTGTAGTAAAAAGGGTCTACAAGACAAAGTACACAGGAAATTTAATTGAAACTTGGTAAGATTGGTCTTCATGACATATTATACCAATAAATAATATTGGTAAGGTCATATGACAAATGTAAGTGCTCTTTATTTTGTCACAATCCCCTCCATGTTTCGTAATGCCACTATTCATGCATGCAGACTTTTTGGAGTTTTAAGGTGTGTTTGAGGGTTCCAAGCTTATATAAGTATTTTATAATTATTGTAATATGTTTTTAAAACTATTAAAAACCTTTCAAGGGTGTTCACACTCCAAACTTCATGCAATCCCCATAAGCAAGCTCAAAGGCATAAAGGTAAAGTTGGGTTTTTAGCATTGGAAAGGTGTTATGAGATGTTTTAGATGTCATGAGGATGTTTTAAAGAAAAGAAGATCAGTGGGAAGGTAAAATTGGTACTTTAGAGAGTATGTATAGGGCATGGGAAACCCTAGATTAGTAAGCTTCAGACATTTATGAGAGATTTAACCATGATAATTTAATGAAACTTTATAATCTTGCTCCCCTATACATGTACAAGGTGAATCAAAATGTTTTAACCTAAGATTTTATGGTTGTGTACATATTCTAGGATTGAGGGTTTAGAATAGGGCTAATTAGGCCTAAATGAGGGTAGGCTAATGAAGGAAGAGATAGTTATAGGTAGATTTACGCTATGAAATTTGACATAGATAAGGAAAAGGATAGAGTGTACCTATAAATTCCATTATAATCTATTGAGAAATCATAACTTTTCCATATAAGGAAAAATATAGTAAAAAAAGGCTACAATCACTGAGAGAGCATTGTGTCCATAAGGTGTGGAATGAGAATCAAAGATTGTTTGAGTACTTGAAGGGTGTTATACCAGGTATGTTATGATCATCTAAGACCATATGTGACAACAGGTTGAGCTCTTAAAACATAGACCAATATTCTTGAGACCCAAAGAAGGTGCCTAGGAAGAAACTAGAAAGAGATTAAGAGGAAGTTTTTGAATGAGACATGAATGGAATGAGGTAAAATATGTATGGACAGAGGTTAATGCCATAAATGAGGTGGTACTAAGAGTAAAAGGAATAAGTAATAGGTGTAAGAAGCTAAATTAAGCCCAAAAAGTCAAAAGAAGAGCTAAATTGTGAAAGAAGATTCAAATCAAACCATAACAAGTGAATGTGATTAGTTGGGTTTAGAACCAGCTAATGATGTTTTTGTATAATTTTCCTCCATATCACTATATCAGCATACAAACATAATTCAAATTCAATCACTGATATTTTTTATTTCTTATAAGGGTCTGATTTACAACATTATCCTAACAAGTTATTCTCAATCTCATAACATTTGTAATCCTTAAGAATACTTCAAAACCAATCATTCACAATAATATAAACACAAGTGATTTAAACAAGATTTACTTCATTAGTTTTCTTAAATATTCATGTACAAAATGAGAATGCCATGTATGAATGCCATAAATAGGCATACAATGTCAATAATACATGCATTGCCATATAGGCATATAAAAAATTACATCATATATAACAACATAGTGTCTAATGTTGGGTGAATACATCATATATGAATGTATAATGCCAAAAATGTGTACATTTCCATATAGGCATACAGGAAATTACATCATCTACAACATCCTAATCATCTACTGGTCTCCCTCTCTTTACCTTCTTCAAAGAAGACTCTCCTTGGGATGCCCTGCTTGTAAATGGAAATATCCTGAATGCCTTGGATTGCTCCAAGGTTTGACTGTGGGTACTATGCTCAAAGCTCAATTTTAGTTGAACTTGTTCAAATACAAAAAAAAAAAAATTAACAAGTATACATGAAACCAAGTTAAGAAACTCATGTTTTAAAGTATAATAAAAAAAATCATTTAATGCACTTATCGTAATCTCATGGTCCTCCTCAATTTTCCATTGATGCTCAACTAGGTCAGTGCCAAGTTTAGCTCCATGAATAGGCATGTTAAATGATGAAGAAACATGAGGATCTATCATAGTAATCATCTAAATCAGACTATCAAATGTCATATGATAGCCCTGCATACACAATACATTCATGAATATAAGCTATATTTGCCAAAGTATATAGTAAAATTATTAAAATGAAAGTAAAAAATTATAATTCAAAATTATAAGTGAATATACATACCTCAGTGAGTGCCTATGCAGATGACATTGCAGCAATAATGCCTAAGCCTGTCTCGACTCACAATGATGGAAGAGTGTTCACCCTAGTCATCTGATAAACAAATAACCTAATAATTAATAACTTGGGTAATTCATTGATTAAACAAGTTGCTAAAAAACTTAGTCTTTCATAAGATATGAAAAATTATAATGAGTTCATAGGAATCATGAATGTGATAATTAGATATGTGCAACATGTGACTTGTAACACCACACTAAAGGCAATAAATGTTAGTTTCATAAGGGAGAATGACAAGATAACGAGGGAGGATTTTTGAGTGAATTTTGTGAAATTGAGTCATTAAATACAAGTTAGGTGTTGAAACATCCTTTATATGTACCTATATACACTATTTTGGATGTTGGTATAGCTTTGCTAAGATGTCTTTCATATTTTAACCTGATTACTCGGTCATTAGGCCTAATTATCTTAAGGCAATGACTTGGTATAGTTGAGGATAGTCCTATGAGCTATGGTGTCTAAATTGATTTGTTTTGAAATTTTTATCATGTTAACACCTTTAATACTTTTATTACAGACATTCATTACTTTCTAGTCCAACTGAGTATTGGTGTGATAAAAAAGCCCATAGAAACAGTCATTGTGATAAGACAAGTAACCTATATAGGTGTTTGTTGAGAAGTTTGTAAATTAAGTTTTAATCAGGTTAAAATACCTAGAGTGATAGGTTGATTTTATGGGGGACATCTATACTTGAGCCTTTTAAGAGTGTCTATAAACTTATAAAATAGGTCTCATCAAAATCTAAAGAAACATATAGAAAATAAAAATAAATATTGTAGAGATAAGAGTGAGTGGACAATCTTCTTTACAAGTGCATGATTTTGGTTTCCCTATAGATGACATTAGGTCGACTATATATCCTTATATTGTCCTCAATTTTTACTATGTATATAGTGCAAGTAGGTTGAGGTCAAAAAAGGGTGATATAGTCTTGTTGACACTCAATATTCATTTTATGGTGACTTTTTTGATGAAAGGTGTTATAGTCTTATAGAGTTGGAATGTCACTTGAGTGATGAAAGTGGATGGATATAGATAGGCCCTCTCCCTCAACTAGATATAGTAGGTCTTTGGGCCCCCTAAATAGGTGGTGGTAATAAACTACTCAACCCCACCTATTTATATGGGGTTGAGGTCCCTTTTTGTATATGGTCATAAGGCCTATGCCATATACATATAGGTTATAGTTTATAGTCAACTCTCTCTCAAAAAACTAATAGGATATAATGGACACTCTCCTAAAAAACTAATGAAATTTACTAGGTATAATGGGATCAAGAGGCTATGCCATCTAAATTTATAATTCCATAGATAAAGATGAAATTATTACGCTCGGTTTGAATTGATGAGAATTGAATTGCTAGATATGACCAGTTTGGATATCGATCATAGAGATTGAACCATTATATGTGATTAGGATAACAAGGAATCAAGTGGATGGCTATGAGGCTAGTATTTAAAAAAAAGGATTGGTGTGCATATTAATGAAGACATGTTATGCTTGATTGGGAAATTGATAGAAATATATTTTACTAGACAACTTTTATCAAATGAATTACACACACACACACATATCCAATCCTACTGATTGGGATTGACCCACTATGGGAACTACATATAATGGGATATCAAGTAAATGTTCAATATGTTATTTTTCTTATTGAAAACATAGTTTGAAAGTTGAAATAAAAGCAAAAAATTTGAGTTAGAGGATGATTTTATAACACTACGCCAATCCATGTTAATACATCAAATAATAAAAAGTACAACAAAATTATATTAGGTATTTTATATTATCTTACATAAAATATACCAATGATGCAATTAAGGTGTATGAATCTAAATATAGAGTATATAGGATTCACTTGAAATTGTATCTCTATAAATGCATATGGTGTCGTAATGACACAGATAGATGTAGTAGAGGTTGGCCCACTACCTAGTTGTGATCTTGAAGGCAACATCTCCTCCTGGAACAAAAAAAATACATATATATTATTTAATTTAAAAGTGTGAATTAATTTTTACATTTTTAATTTGTAAATATAACTTAAAAATTTAACAATAAATTTATATAAAAGATACTTGCATATGTGTAGAGACTCTCAACATATCCAAACCAAATGTGTGTGCCAATAACTCATCAATTAAGACCATATCCTCCAAGCCCCCTAAAGCACTACCATCATCATCTAAAGGTCCAGTGCATATACCACCACAATATCTACATGGGTAGGGTACAACCACTAGCTGGAGTATCTCGAGCATCTATCTCTAAAAGTATACATGTATGATGAATGAATGTATTAGTAAGTGCACTAAGTGCATGCAAAGAGTTTATCTCCATAACCTCCTTCACTATAGATGGAATCTCTAGATAAAGTGGATTTTGGGTAGGGATCCTTACAGGCCGATTAGGTACATGACATGCACCTGGTTGATCCTATATGGAGCCTTTCTCTTAGCCCTAAAACTCACCATAGTCAAATTAGTTTGGCATTTCATTGAGGATAAAATTTTAATAGAGTTTCCTCAAAAATCAAAAAGGGACCTCATGGTTATTACAAGGGGGATAGTCAAACGCCATCCACCATCACTCCCAAAAATTGGCTTTAATCAAATTATGTTGGCAACGGTGGATTGGGAAACTTTTAGTTATTATGGGAAATGGGGCATTAGTGGTTGGGTCGATAAATAAAGCACAAATTTTATGTTTTGTTATATATTTGTTCTTCACCTTAGATACTAACAATTTATCAGCATAGTAAGCCCTATAGCTATCCATATATAGCCTCCATCTATCAATTTGAATTGTTATCAAATTAACTTGACCTAATACCAACTCTAAGGTATTTGCCAAATAGGTAAAATGGGTGTTTATGGAAGTGGGATCCCTCATTCTCCTAATTATCTACTTAATTTCAATTTTGTTCTCCATTATGTGAACAACTATATCCTCCTGACTACTTGGGGGATCTAGTGGAACTATAGGAGGGTTAGGTAGAGGGCTAGGTGAAGGGTTAGGTGGAGCATTCCGATTTATTGGAGAAAAATTACAAATCAAACTATGCAATTTACATTCACAAAAAAATTTAAAAAATGATTTAATCTACAAACAAAACCTAACTATTTTTAATGGTGGTATCATCGATCTCATGAATTTGGGAGAAAAATCAATGATTCCATGTAAGATGAAGGAAAAAACATGAGCTGGAGAGTAAAATCAAGATATAGAAGGCAAAAAGTGATCACAAAGCAACAAAACATGAAAGAGAAGCAAAATAGAATAAGAAAAATCATGGATTTTTTAATTTTGTAGTTTATATAATGTGTATACGTAGTTTGGTATGTCCACAAAATTGTCCCCTAAATCCATGCACATACCCTAGAATAAAATGAAATAAAATGTGGTTACTTAAAGGCAATAATGAAAATGATTAAAAATAATGCAGTTACATATTGCACAAGGAAAAAAAATCCTGAAAAGAGTCTTAATTGATTTTGTAAGTTTTATCATGTCATATCCTTCTATATTTTTAGATTTTTTAATTTTAATTTTTTATTTTAGTTGTGTAATCTAATATTTATTTTTAATGCTTGTTTAATAAAATATATTTGAGCACATGCCCACTAGTAAAGAGTATATTTTCATCAAAAGTCATGGGTTATTATTTTACCGTAATCTAGTTTTTCAACCCTAATAGGATATAAAACTAGTATAATAATTCAAATATTAAGATATGATATTCAAGCATACATTTGAAAATAAAATACTGATATTGATTGCAATGATTTGATAAGTGTAATACACCAAATATAATAAGTAAAAAAAGGGATGAGTGCTTAGATTTTATAGTTGGTTAGTTGACTATGGTTGTATTATGGAAGTGGAAATAAAACTAAATCATGAATGTGATTTGTCCAATTCAATAATAATATTACTATCTATGCAAGGTAAATTTTATTGATTTGGGTCAGTATTGACTTTTAATACTGACCTATGTTGGTCAATATTGACTTGTGCAAAAATGAGGGATAATGACTATATTGTCACCTTCAATTATCTTAATGGGATCTATATGTGAAATGTTAAACCCTCCTAATGCATGAAACTCTATAAATTAGTCTCCTTTGTCTTGAAACTCTAGGTATATTTGTGAGGTATATAAACCTACAAAATCTGGGAAAGTGTAATGGGTTGAGTTGACCCCAATCACCTCCATTTGATGTTTGATTCTAACCTCTATATCTAATAATCCAAGGATGAAAATCGAGCTACAATTAGTTTTCCCCACCTAGTGTCATTATATAATTGCACTCCTTCACTATATGTATACAACTAATGATTTTGATTTTAAAATTGATAATGATTACTTTGACTTGGATTTGGTATGCTTTATAATTAGATTATGACTACTCTCAGTGATCAAATCATAATTATGGAATATTATGGCAAATTTTCTCAATGTGAAATAGTGTATAAATGTATCCTATATAAGTGGTAAGTTCCTTATCATGTGAGTCGTTGAATTATTTATGTATAAGTCCGATTGGGTGATTTATTATGCCACTAACATGTTACATAGATGGGTTGACCCTACTAAAAATTTTAATTATAAAAATTATATGTTTTTGGGAGAGAGTCAATTCCAACCATGTTGGGTTAGTATCAACTGTAAATCTTAACTTAAATTTATGGAGCTAACCTATGTATAGTTTTATTGAAATTAAGTTATGGATATGGATATGCATGATATTTAATAGGTTTGAAATAGATAATGAGGTTCTTGCAATCCTATAACAACATAATAGAAGTGCCAAAATCATAAGGTGTTAGTGTGAGAAAATGGAGGATGGGTAGATGGACAAATTTGGGGGACAAAAAAAGGGTTATTCTTCAAGATTTCCTCCATGACATATAAAGGACAAGCATCATTTGAAAACAAATACCCAAGACTAGATTTGAATAGGCTTTGAATATCAAACCTAAAGGTCATGCACCCTATGTAATGCAAATGGTGCACACCCTTTCAAATGTTATTTTAGAGGGAATGCAAAAAAATTCAAAAATGTAGAGCAAAGGGTGTGTGCCCTTTGCTAAAGGGTGTATGCCATATGTAGTGTAAAGGGCATACACCCTTTATCAAAGGGCGTACACCCTTTATTTTTGCTTATGCTTATTTTATTTGTGATTTATAATGTATATGTAGTAAAATAAATATTTAAGTAGACTAAAAAACTTATAATTTATATTTATTTTATTAAATATAATAAATTAAGAACACCCTGCATTTTTTGAAATCAATTCCAGAGTTGTAGGAGTTACTATTTAGAAGATATTTTTTCAAAATCTAATATGGTCAAGGATTAGTTTTCATAATTTTATTATTAAACACAAGGTCTAAAATTATACCTGATATATAGGTCTATTATATATGTGATATGACTACTATATATATAGGATATGGCACTCTCTGTTCATGGTACCATATAGATATATAAGGCCAAACAAAGATATAAGGCACTTGTGCCATTTAGATATATAGGGTAGAATAGAACATTTTCTCATTCTTCTTGACCCATTAACTAAACACCCAACCATTATGGATGTGAATTTATAATAGTTTAGAGGAATGCTAAAATAAAAATTGCAGGCATCAAATCACCCTCTATTTATTTACTTGTTACTCTTGAATCTTTACTTTCTAATGGAATGGTGAATCATCAATTCGAATAAGAATCAAGATAGTTGATCTAATATCCCCACTTTAGGTGGGGGACTATAATAAGTGTTCCATCTAGTCTATAATATCTACTACTAACATAGGGGGTTTAATCCATATCTATATATTTATCATGGCCCCAATTTACTTAGGGTTTAAAATTGCACTATAATGTCATATAGTATCTCAAACTAGAATATGCACTCCCTTCCTTTATTTCATAGGTTTAATTTTGGTCATTAGGACTGACACCCAACACTATCTTGGTTTGGTTATAGGTTTGAAGGCACACCCTAGCTACCTTGCTTTAGTTTGGTACTACACTTGAGAGGAAGTCAAGAGGTACTAAGCTCAAGGGGATTGAAAACTAACTAAAATATTGAAGTTATGAAGCTCTAAGCTTGGTTTTGGATGTCATTGGTCAAGATAGAAATAGAGATACATTTATATATAAGGGCTCAAGTATGGGTTGGTTGAGATGGAGATAGGGATGAATGACTCAGGTTCCCCTAAGTGTTCTTTAGTGACACTAGTCAAGACAGAGATAGTGATGAATGACTTTGGACGCTCTATATATGGTGCATAACCTTAAATGTCTTGGTGGGAAACATCAAATAGAGAAAAGTTTTGAAATACACTATCATATACAAATGGGAATATGCTATCATGTAGAAATGACCTTGACCTACATGTAAAATTTGTCATTAAAATTATTTGACCTAGATATCACTAGAATGAAATGACCTAGATATCACTAGTATGGTAACATGATTGCGTGGATGTGACTACATGAATCATCTAACTGACATGATATCAAATGGGTTATCAATAAGGCTCAACCATCGAATGCAAGAGGATATCAGACTCAACTAACCAGCCATAGTGGTTGGGAGAGTACTTGACCATAATTAACTATATATATTTGTGTTCTCATCCATTATCAACACCTTGATCAATAATGCAACCATGTTGATTCTTGGTAAAATGGTTGGATGATATGAATCTGATGTCAATTTTCAATCGACTTGATATTTCATTATACATGGATATATTCCTCAATAACATGGTTTTAATCAAACAAGGAGAAAATCTAATAAGGTAATTGTGTTGGACCATGTAAAATAATACAATCTTGGAAGGGCACCCTAAGTAGACTAAACCCTAGATCACCTATGTAATTTTGAATTAATTAATAACTAACGACCCACCTAATCATGATAGATATTTGGGTAGTGATAGTGGGGATCAAAATCATGATAGAGATTCTAGTAGAGATTTGGGAACATAATATGTATTATGGCTAGTGATAGTGGGTATCATGAATAGATCACTTTCTAACTCCACAACGATAGAATTTGTTGAACACCATAGAGAAGAGAAGAAGATAACTCTGTTTGTCTTGTCATAAGCAGTCATTCATGGTTTTTAAATCACATGCATCCATCATCCTAGTTGTGTAGTCCCATAGTGTCAAGGAGGCCCTAATCTATATCTATATTTATAGTGGGTGAGAGGTTCAATATGGAAAAATCATTATCTCTAGTTGGTGGATCAAACTATGTTGTGTATGAAAGCATGCCCTTCCTTTTTTCTCATTCAATCTATAATTTGAGGCAAAGGATTATGACTTCTATACTCACACAATGTTATGGATAGGAATAACTCATTAGTATAATAAAATTCTATGGATATGAATACTTAACTACCACACATAAATAGAGGATTTAAAAATAAATACAAATCTAACTACCATAGCTCAAAATGCATTTGTGTAAGAAATGGTAAGAAATTGAACTACCATAAATCTGGATGACTACAAATCCAATCTAAAAATATTTGATTTGGGCCTTAATCAAGTGAAATAAAAGTTGTTTGTTCATCAAGTGAGATTTTTTTGGATCTATGAGTGAAAGGGAGTTTTGGAGAGAAGATTTCTATGGTTGAGTGAAATAGGATGAGTGAACGAAGAGTTTCTTGTGACTTAGTCAAGTGAGTAAAATATGAAACTAGAATATAAGCCAATCAAACACAAGTGGGAAGCCACTATACCCACCATCAATTGCACTTCCATTTTATCAATCTCATCCTTGATATGGTTGAGTAATAATTCAAATAGATCCTTGGATGGTACTCCCTTTCCCTCCTCACTAAACCTATTACATATCGCACATGATAAAAATAGGTTAAATGAATAAATTAACCATATAAAAATAACTCATAGTCTAACATGGATGTAACATCTAAATAATATGATGAAATGGATCATACAAAAATGCATTGACCTATCTCAAGTGATACATCTAACCCTTAGTGAAATACAAAAAAATGTTATTCACTTATTTATTTTCACCTTTGGCTATCTGCATTTGAGGGCATCTATCATCTATTATAAAAAAGGTAAAAGAAGAGTTGGGTTATGGGCTGAACTTTCTAGTCACTCTTGCACCCTAGCATAAATTTAGACCTAGAGACTTGATTTCACCTACAAGGATTTGGGAGAGATATAGATAGAAATGAGTCACTCCAGTAAACCCATCAATTGATATATAGGTATAATAAGTATCGACTTACCTATATCATTCCATGATAGCTCCTTTCATTAAAAAATGGAAAAAACCCAAATCATAAGATCATATAGACCCAATTTGGTTATTTCATTAATGAACCTCAACATGCATAAGTAATAATCCAAATATGTGGGTCCTAACATAAATTTTACTAAATGTGATTTCATACTCATTTTCCCCTACACAATATTGATGTGGTTTCTTAGCTACCTAACTAACCAGTACGCCATATGCTATTATTCCCATTTTACCATGGTTCCTATTCACTCGCTAAATATTTCAAGTTGAATTCATAAATACTTTGTGGTATTTTTAATAAATGGGTTGATTGATACACATAAATGACTAGCCTATAACATGTAGTCTGTAGCATATTTGTAGTCATGATATGGTCTCCTATCTCTCATGAGAACCTATCACACTGATTTCATTGAAAAAAATATATAGAATCATGGTCTTTATATTATCTACACAACATGAAACATGTATAAGATATGCATGATGGGGGAATTGATAGATAGCATTTGTACCTTGACCTCCCATAGTTTATGATAGGGTTTGGTCAAGTAGATAACTCAACTAATGACTATGGGGTGAGTCATGTCATTTATGCACTACCCACTTCCCATAGATATATAGATAGGTCAAGATGGGGATATAATTTGATAGGTTTCTAGTACTTAATAGGTCTAGTACCAATCATTATATCTAGTATTACATGATTGAGTGATCTCACCACTACTTAATCATAGTTAAGTACCTCTTAACTCCCTCTCAAGCTTAGTACCACACATTGGAAGTAAAATTAAGATCATCTCATAAGGCAAATCTGAAATCCTAGGCCTTTACACTAATATGCATGTTAATTCATTCTCCTTGTGGTGGCATCAGTAGAGGAAGGGTATACAAGTTTGATTATAATTCACCTTATAGTACAAAGTCAAGCCTATGAAGGACACCATCACTTTTGACATTTCACCTTTGGAGGACTATGACATCTTGCTATGGAGATCATATTTACATTGCTACATATCAATTCAATCCATAGTTTTTAATTATAAGTGTAAAATATCACTTCTTCAATTTCTTAGAATCAACTCCAATGACCAAAATGAACCTTGGTCTCTACCAAAAAATTTTATAAACTTGTCTCATATATATAGGATGTTTCTATTCCAAATTATTATCTCTCAACTAACAAAATGTTTTGATTGCTAAAATATGCTTAAGTATCTATATGGCTAAACCCAAATCCAAATTTCATAAGTTTCCCATAAAGTATAAGATCAACTAATAAGGATAGTAGTGACAATAGGATTTGTCCCTATGGATCGATCCCATCCCTTGGTCCTCTAATAATCAGTTTAAAATATAAATCAAGGGACAATGATTCAACCATAGGGATAAATCCTATAGCCACTATATCCCTATTTCTCAATCTTGTCTTTTAGGGAAAATATATGAAAATTAGATCTATGTTTAGCCATACATATGCTTAAGGGTAATTTTAGTAATTAGAATGCTTTTGTATTAGAATAATTATCTTGTATATGCTTAGTTAAGCTTGTATGTAATTATTGTAGTGTTATAACCACTTTTTTTATTTTGGTTACATGGGTAAGTCTATTTATTATTTCCCAACACCCTAATTATTTTACCTACCTCCTACTTCTTAGGAGCTTGTTATGAGCCTATTTAATAGGCTATATCCTTGGTTAATAATATCATGTACTTTGTGTATTCTTGTTCACCCTATGTTAATTAATTTATAATATAAAACTCATGCATATATGATACAAGTTTAAAACATCATTTCATAGAGACCAAGGTTTGATTTGTTCACTGGAGATGATTTTAATAGATTTAATAAGCAATATTTTGCATTTATAGTATAACACTATGAATTGGATTAATATGTAGCATCTCAGTTATATAAATATGATCTCCCTAAAAAAAATTCATACACTTCCAAAGGTATAATTTTATAAGTGACATTATCCTTCATAGGCTTGATTTTGTACTATAAGGTGAATTATAATCAAACTTGTATACTCTTCCTCTACTAAAGCCACCCAAAGGAGTATGGCTTGGCATGCATAATAGTGGAAAGGTCTAGGATTTTTGATGTGTCTTGTGATATGATGTCATTTTAACTTTAAATGTTTGGTACTAAGCTCAAGAGGAAGTCAAAAGGTACTAATCTACTATTGAGTATTGGTGAGAGGACTCAATCACTTAACACTAGATAAACTAATTAGTACTATACCTATTGAGTACTAGTGACTTGTTAAATGCTATACCCATCTTGACCTATATGTTTATCTATGGGAAGTAGGTGGTGTATTAATGCCCTAACCCAACCTATAGTCATTAATTGAGTGCTCTACATGACTGAACCCTATCATAAACTATGGGACATCGAGGCATAAATGTTATCTCCTAATCTCCCCATGATACTTTTGTTATATATGTTTTGTGTTATGTATATAATAGATATGTTAGCCAAAATTGGCCACCATGAATGAGTATCATTTAAAATTTTGATGTACATGATATTAAATTTATTGATATCCATCATAAAGGTCTTGTATTGGTCATTAATGGTCTAAAATGATAGGTAGTGTACATTCCTTGGTAGTTTACAAAGCCTTCTAGGATGGTCTAGTGAGTAGCAGGGTCAAGTCACTTTGTCTTATCATCAAATGGTCATTTATTTTATCTTTTTTCATGTGTTTAAAATTTATTAAGGTAAGTTTGAAAAATTCAAGGTTAAGTTTTAAGTCAAGTCAATATTGAATCATGCTTAAGAAGGCAAGGTGGTTACCCTTCCAAGAAGAACTATGATTTAAGTTGACCAAATTTACCAAGGAGTAGAACTAGTAAGTTGATCACATTATATTTTCAAGCATTTTGGAGAGATTAAGGTAGTTTTGATAAGATTAAGGTATTTCATTTGCTTTAGTCTCATTGTATACTCCAATGTTCAGATGATACTTACTAGGAAAGAGAAAATGTGAATTTTATATCATGGGAAAAGGGTATTTTTAAGTCATATAACATTTATGTAATAACATGATGTTTGTACTTGTCTGTACATATTTTCTAAATGTCTTAAAAAATTGCTTTTCAATGTTAGAGTTTCTTTATAACTGCCCATTCATCATTTTCTAACATCGAAATGAGAGATATTGAAAGAGTTGTAGGAAAAGAGAAGTGGGAAACATTTTTGCATACTTCTCCACCATTTTATAAGTCAATGAAAGCTACATAATCACTTTATTCATCATCTCTAGTAGTTTTAAAGGGAAATTTAGGCAAATTATTTAAGAAATCAAGATTTTGGAGGTGTTTTACAAAGGTTTTTAATTCATGGGAAAATGTAAAAACTCCTCCAAGGCTCCCTTATTCTCTTTAGACCCAAATCCATGCAAAAAAATGGATTTATAGAGCCAAACAAATCAAAATCCTCCTTTTCTCCATTGGGTTTCTTGGCAGCCTCAAAAGGCCAACCAATTTGCGAATGGTACTCAGAGGTGAGAGAGATATGGATCCCAAGATATTGGGAAGAGGAGTGGAACCTAATGCCCTTAAAATTTGTTTCATTGGTTGTCTTGTTGATCTCCCTAACTTTATGAATAATTGATAAGAAGTTAAGGGTGCAGAAAGAGGACTTAAAACCCCACAGTGTTGGTTTTCTCCTAATATAGAGTTATGAAGTTTAATGAATGCATGAAAACAATTGTAAAATTTCTCTTGAACACTATTTAACCTCTATAATATCATTATTCCTTAGGATTCTTCATGTTCATGTTTGGATTATCACCAAATACTCTTGCTTTATTAGTTTAAACATGACAGTCATGATTTGAAGGAGTTGTGAAGTATTTTAGTGCATGAAATGAATGAAAAAATGTTTTTAATAGTTTATTAAAATTCATAAATATCCATAATAAATATTCAAGGAATAAATTAATTAATTAACTTCAAGAAAAGAAGATAACTATGCATGCACATTTGAGCTAGTTAAATTAGCATGCATGGTTGAGTTAGGCATGGATAAGTATGGGTGTGTTGTCATTATCCAAGGCCCTTGAATGGAAATTAATATCTTAACATGAACTTAACTATCATTATAAAGGAGTTATTCTAGTTGGTAGGCCCTAATATTCAAGGGTTCTAATGCTTTCTCTAGGCCAAGTTCAAAAGAAGATTTGTGAACCTATAGGTTTGTAGACCTAGAGGTCAATATTGGCACCTAGTGTTTGTAATGTAATTATATATGTAATATTTTAAGGAATAATATACTTTTATAATTCCATTTTACAAAATCTAAATAAGTCTTGAGATCCAAACCTCAAACATCAACAGTGAAAGGAAGGAGTCCAGGTGCATACAAGGCATGTAAGCAGGCATAATTTATGATTCTATAGGAAATCAAAACTCATATTGTCTTGGTAAACTTCAAGGTTACTATTTTGAGGTTTTCATGGGTTTTTAAATCATCCTAAATATCTATGAAAGCTCATACCTCAATTCACCTACCCTCATTTAATACACTCTATGGTTTCAAGGCTATGCACAGGAAATAAATTAGAAAAAGGTAGATTTATGCATGAGACATAGAAAAAGGAGTCCTTATTCACAATATATCATGATATGATAGCTTCATTTATTTTAAATGGATTGTGTGAGCCTAAGAAATAGACTATATGAACCTAAAAAGAGGACTAAGAAGGTTTCATATAGACATCCAAGTTCATTTAAATCCATTGGAAAGATGGATAGGATCTCAAAGCATAATTCATTGAGCCCAAAGTTCCATTATTGGATAATTAGGGTCAATAAGGTAAAATAAGATAAAAGAGAACTCTGGGCCTAATGACCATATATAGGCCTGTCACAAGAAGATAAGAGCAAAAGACATATTTATGATTATTGTTTAAGGGATTGAAAGGTTGTATAGGTCAAAATAAATGTGAGTAATATGTTTAATAAGACAAAAAAATATCAATAAATCTAGAATATTTTGGGATAACTTAATTTAGTGAGCCTACAGTCAAGAAATCCTAATGACCACCTACAGGCTTGTTGTAGGTAAATGAGAGAAGAAGCACGTTTGTGGTTCTAATGAGATGTTGGGAGGTTTGTATAATATCATTGAGAATATTAAGGAACTATAAAATATTGGTAAAGACCACAAAAATTCCAAATACATCAGTGGAAGAATATCCATTCTCAAAATCGCAGTCAAAAGCCCATATGTTCCTATAGGCCTTTTATAGGTGGAATGGAAACAAGTCCATTGATTGTTGAATGAAGCCATTGAATTATGTGGGAAATACAAGGAGACATAAACACTAGGTTATAAGGCTCTAATAATTTATTCATAAAAATTTCAAGGTGATTAAATGCAGTGAGAAGACTAAAAAGCCTAATCAAACCTAAAGTCCTAAATAGACACCTACAAACGTATGTGTGAAAATTGAAGAAAACTTGTAGGTTTCAGGGTGTTTTAAGTGTTTAGGAATCTTAAGGTTTGTATGATACATTTCATGATAATCCCATGAGGTTTTACATCACCGAGAATTAAATAAAATGCTTAAGAAGATATATTAGGGTCACTTCAAGGTGACTAGCTAAAAACCCTTACTCAAGGCCTAAGGCAAGTTTAAATGAAGTGAAAGGGTAAATTACTTCATAAAACTATTTTAACATATCATATGATGTTTAAAAATATTTTTAAAAAATCTAAACCAAACATGTTTATACATTTTCTTGCCAAATAACTCTCAAATACATAGTCAGGCTTGTATGGCTCAAAAGGGTGACTTTTAGTACGTGTGAACTTGTATGAGGAATTGCATGTAATCCTAAGCATATTGTGTAATGTGTGGGGGTTTAATTAATATTATGTGTGTTATTTCATTCATTAAATCCCATAGATTTATGAACTATCATTATGAAGCTAGATGACTCTAAAAACCTTATTAAACCCTGAATAAGCCCCGATGGAAGAGATAAGCTCTTCAAACACTCAAAATGGATGGAAATAACTCTTAAATAACTTGTATTAAATATTTTACTATCTTATGAATTTGAATTAGTAGAGTGATGGCACGTGTGATCTAAATTTATACATAAAATGGCTTAAAAAGCTCCTTTTGAGTTTGTTTGCAACATTTTTTAGTTAGACAAACTCTCCTAAGTAGTTGTAGATGGTCTTTGATCCAAGGTAGAAATGTTATCATCATATTCAATTAATTAAAGATATTTATATAGTAATATTACATACTAAAAGTGATCAACTAAGCCTTAGTGAATAATCATGAACAAAATGGCTTCAATAAGGTAAGGGTATAAGGGTATAGACTAATTGTAAGGTTCCAGATATTAAAGAAGTTTCAAAACACCTTGAAGAACCTATAAACATAATCTAAAGAAGAATTAGAGTCATGTAATAGAGATAAATATCATACTCAACCCTCAAATCTACTTGAAACCTCCATGACAATGAATATCTATCTCTAGTCTATTGACTAACAAGAATTAAGACTAGTTGCAAGATGACTTCTATTGATTAAACAAAATTCTATGACTTGGAATGGTATTTTCCTTGAATAAATAATATATGGTCAAGATATTTCATGACACAAAACCAAATCTTATTTTTAATTCATACCTTGATATAGTAAAGAGATATTCTAAGAAGTCACAAAGTTCAATGCAAATTTCACAAGGAATAAGAAGCATTACAAGAGACAAGGTTGGTGTAAATGATCTTCAAGGGTGAAAAATCCTAATTCAAGAACTTTTAACTTCCATTGAAGTATACAAATAACTCCATGAGAATGAGTTATGATCAAGAAGGCATCAAAACTACCAATATGGCCTCCTATACCACTCGTCATGAAGAATTCCATCCACACATATCCTAGAAGGCTAAGAGACAAGATGACAACACATTATTTGTAAGCTTGGTGTCACTCTATTTATATTTTTTAAATGATTTTATCATGAGAGGAATTTCATGAGTTCTCTTCTTGTCCCATCCTTCTCTCTTCTTCCAATTCATCTATAAATGAATCCTTGAAATCTTAGAATGTATCTTCAAATTGGTTATGGTGAAGCCTTGCCAATTTTATGAATTGTAATTGCCTTTGAAATCAATGCAAGCTAAATTATACTATTTTCATCTTATATTTAGTGTTTTTTAATGAATTGTTGATGAATGTTTTGTGATAATGATATTACTTCCTTGCATTTTTCTTTCTCTTTCATGCCTCTATCCTTACTTCCTTGCATTTTTCTTACAAGTGTGATAGGATAGGTAAGGGTAGAGGCATGAAATGATATTACTTCCTTGCATTTTTCTTATTTCCATAGGTCATATGAAGTGTTGTACATGATTTTATTAGTTTAAGTGTTGAAATGTCATTAGTGTCTACTCTTAGGCCTCTTGAATAATCACCTTAGTTATCGTAATATCCATAGCCTTCATATAAAATCATTTGTGTGGTAAGAGTTGTTTTGAATCTATAAAATAAGATTGTAAACTTGTCATTTCATAGTGTAAACATTTGAAAGTAGAGGAAAATATATTTGGTGCATCACCCCCATGTTTTACTTATTAGTTTTAGCTCTTTTTTATCCCTTTTACTTACAAGTGTGATAGGATAGTTTTAGTTTTGGGTGAAGCATCAAGGGAACTAGCCCTTTTCTAGAAGTTTAATCCACTCATCAAGTCACCCATAACCTAGGATTATTCCCATGATATTGTCTAGTTAGGAAGGATTGAACATCCTTCTTAGGGGTGAAAACTAGATAGATAACAGCTATAACATGCTCGATGGGATTGAAATTCAATAAGATTGTCATTGATTGATGTTAGTCATGATAAATTTGTAGCTGTAAAAACCTCTTTCATGTAACATCTGGTGACTCCAGCAAATTCTTAGCTCTTGTTGTAAACTATAAATCTATTTTTCATGCTAAAGGTATTCATTTTGAGTTTATTGAGTGACCTTTATTTTCAATCAAGAGAAAGGGATTTCTTTATTCTGCCCCTTAAACTAATAACCGTAGATGGAATATACATTTTCATTACACTCCAAGCTCTCTTGAAACTAGCAAGATGGATAAAAACCTTCCATTTGTGGCCTTTAATGGTGGATCTCCTCTAAACATTGAAATATATGATGATATACTTATGGAATCCATCAATATTATCCCATGATTTAGTGGATATAACACCATTATTTCCATTAAACACATTAGAGATATGTCTAATTTCTATAGTATTCACAATATCACTCAAGATAATGTTGTTTTTAGGTTGTTGGTAATCTCATTTAAGGGAAAAGAATTGGATTGGTATAATAAATTCACTTATAATTACATTAATTCATGGGATTAATTGGAATAAAATTTTAGTAAGAGGTTTGAAGACAAGAGTGATCATTTTTCACTAGTTAAACAATCGACCACCATTAAGAGAACTCCATAAGAATTAATGCAAGACTTAAATTATAGTTTTCAAAAAATATGGGATAGGATCCCAATTATTATGATACCTACTCCAAATTATGCTTTTCTCTACTATCTCAAGGCATTGAATAGTGACATAGTTGTTATGATACAATCCATGAGAGGAGAGACCTTACCTGAAGCCTATGACCTTGAAATCAAAGCTAAAAACAACCTCAAATAAGTTATAAATATATTTGAAAGTTCTCACATGCCATTGTTTCCTGATATACAACCCCCTATTCCCACTCTTGCTCCCATTCCTATAGTAATTAGTCATGAGTTGGCTACTCGTAGTCAACCAAATAAATCAAGTGATGTAGAAGGAATACTCAATACCACTCAAAATGATATGGTGGAAATGAAGAGGTAACTAAATTAGTCTTATAAATCTTACCAAGCCCCATATCAGTCTTATCATTCCAATCAACAAAATAGACAACCTTTCTAAGTCAATTCCCAAGGGCAAACGTAGATTAGCAATGTTAGACCATATAATAGCTATAATACCAATGTTTCCTCCAATTATAGTCTCTAGTACCTACTCAAAAAAACCTTATGCAGGAACATGATTGGTCTTCTTAATGGGATCAGACCCAAAATTAGTCCTCTAACCAAAATGAAATGTTTAATCAAGCTTTTATGGCATAAAATGGAGTATTTCCTTATATGACACAAGTTAAAGTTCCAAATCAGGCTATGACTAATGGATAAAAATTTCAATCCAATGCTACATTGGTAAATTATAAAGAGGGATATTTATGTGTAGTCAATTAGTTGGGAAGCACAAGTAGGGTTGGTGATGCTTCTATAATAGACAATACAAGGTCTAAAAGGGGAAATTTTGATGATGCTCAAGAGATGGGTAAAACTACAACCACTATGCCTTATTTGTCTCAAGGAACAAAGGATGTTAATGCAGATCCTAAGGCCCAAGAAACTCAAAAAAATTAGAATGTGAAATCTGATTTTATACCCCAAACTATTAAGTCTCAAAATAATATGGCAGCTTCTAAAGGGCAGCCAAGAATTAACAACTCTTACATCAACATTGTAGACCAAATGAAGAGGCTGAATGTGAATATTCCTATGTGGGATACATTAGCTCTTTTTGGCCAAAGGGAGATACTTAAAGAGGAGTTATCAATGATAAAACTTTTATAAACATCAATAAAAAGAGAGTTTAGTTTTAACAAACACTCTTACACCTACAAGTGGACGGCCAAGAAAAAATGGCAAACCACCTCCTTTTTATGTTTTAGTGATCAGTGGAGATTTCCTAGTACAAAATTGCATGATAGATAATGGTTAAACTAGTTCATTTATTCCTGAACAAATAGCTGATAAGTTAGGCCTAAAGTATGAGCCTAATGCTAAAGGTGTCTTGCAATTAAAAGGTTGATCTACTAAGACTATAGGTGTGATCAAAGGTTTGAGACTTACTCTTCATTCTTGTCCTAATTTATCTATTGTTCAAGATGTTTTTGTAGTTTATTTTCCACCATACTTTTCTCTTTGCTTATCAAGAGAATTCACCACCAAGATTGGGGGTTACTTATCATCTGATTAGTCATACATTTCTTTCAAAACCAGATATAGAACTAAGTTTACAATCAGATCTAAACTTATGTCTAATTTTCATCTTGAGCCATACAAGCCAAAAAATTTAAATGTCAGTTGCACCATTATTGATGATGGGGATCATCCTAATGATCAAGAACCAGTTGTACCTCTTGAAGACATATCAAATCTTTTCCTTGATGAGTGGGGATTGAAATTCATGATTATGATCCATATAGAAGTGTTGAAGAATCTAGTCTAGGTGTCTATTATTTGCATGAAGAAGGTACAATCATACCCTCTCTCTAATCCAAGTGAAGATAATGATGGCTTATATAAACTTTTATTTAATGGTTCAATAAGTAAGAATGGATTTGGGGTAGGTATAATTCTATTTTATCTTGTAAATGAAAGGTACTATTCTATAATTAGATTTCTATTTAGTTGTACTTGTAATGCAATTGAGTGTGAGGATCTTATACATGGGCTTTAATGGGAAAGAAATAAAGGAGTGAAGAAATTATAAGTTTTTGGAGATAGTGTTGTCACTTAGATACACCCTGAGATAAGAGGTTTTCTAGGGATCTAATCCAAGTGGAAAAATGGGGACATCTCACTTGTTGTGGGTGAGCAAACTTATGAGATGAACCTCTAGATTAGGGGTTAGCTCCCCTTGATGCATCATTTAAGCTCATGTTCCTACTACTAATAACTTAAGGGGGATGAAAAAGGTTAGAAAAAATAAAAATAAACCCATTATACTAGAGGTGATGCACCAAATAATTGTTATCTACTCTTACCTTTTACATACACTAGAAACGAATGACAAATATCACATACACTTCATTCAACATCAATCTCCCCTCTCACATCAGTGTTTCAACATGGGGTCTTATAGATGACATAGGGTAGGAGGAACTAAATAATAAGCATTCTAAGACACTCTATTTATAATCCTACTCACTTACACTTGCATTCTCTTCAGACACTTCTTGTTGACCTACAAGAAGGAAAACATAATACACTAGGTACCAATGGAATCAACATGTGAAGGTAAAAGAAATTACACTTTCACAAGACTAAAACCAAGAATATACAAGTAGTGAAATATTTTAATGAGTTAAAATACTTTTATTTATTTCTTCAAGGTAAAATTTTGGTAGGGATTCACCATACCCAGGCAAAGAGATCCCATACAATGCCAAAATGGCTAGAATTTATAAAAGAATTGGGAAGGTAGAGAGAAGGGAAGTCCAAGAGTCACTTGGACATGTCTCCATATAATATAATTAGTTAAAATTGAATGTTTAATAAATTTGGGTTGATATATGCCATGTCATGGTGTATACTTGTTCAAAACAAGTCATAAGGATAGTGAAAAGTGACACAAAATTGCCAATTTGACATAAGAAACTGCCCGCCTAAGTTGTCTTCCAAAACTACCCCTATCACTATAAATTACCAGGTCTAATGGTTGGTCTAAGAAAGAGGGGTTGCAAAAATTTCCACATTCATTATATTGATCCCTGACCATCCCTATTCTGTGGACATGCAAAATCATCACTAGTAGTTTCCAAAAGACTCCTTTCTATGCACTTCCCCCACTTGGCATCCAAAACTCCTCAATTTTCATAACTGATCCATGAAAAATATGGAATGACACTTTTAAAATTCTCCCATACCATCAATTTAAATAAAAATCCTTTAAAAGGTCTCCCTAATTGCTTTTCACCACTTTCCCAAGTGTTCACTATTTTGGCTCACTAGATTAGCTAAAAGTGTGAGTCTAGTTAGGACACTTAGAGTATAATTCAAAATATGAAATGAATTTTTAGAGTTATCTCAAGTTTATATCTTCCTTTCAAAACTTGTTTCATCTTCTAAATACTCTTGTATCTTGCACAACACTCAAAATGGCCAAAAAAATCTTGGTTTTCCCTTGTTCCATACAATTCCATACAAAAAAAGCACATGTGTGAGATCCTATAAGAGTCCTCTACAACTTATAGGTGTTTTTATGGCAATCCCCTTGCATTTATAATCTCAAAATTCTCCTTCTTTCCAATCATGTCCTTGTGAGGGTTTTAGAAGGGTTTTGAGTGACCTAGAATATTAACCTTTGTTCATAAAGGCTAGACATTATAACCATTGAAAAATTACACTAATATCTTCTTAAGGAACCTCTCTAACATTTCCAATTGGATCAGGGTTCCATGAAACTATTTGTGGGAGATATGAGTGTCCAAAGTTGATCTTTAGGTGGTTTTCATGCTTCTCATGAGGGTCTGAGTATGTATGGAGTTGGATGTGGATTATTGTGGAGTTTCCAAGCCAAAAAAAAAAATCACCTTTGAAACTAACCCAACAACTTGTTCAAAACCTTTGGAGAGTTCAATAAGACCCCAAAATGGAAGTTACCCCTATTTTTAAATAGGCATTATGCCATGTCAGTAGGCTTGTTAGAACTTTGTGGGCCTAAAGGTGACAATCCTTACCATAAATGCCTTAAAATAGGATGAAAAAATCACATTCACTCTTGAAAACATCAAACAAAACATTAGGGTGTCTGGATAAGACCAAAACTTGGAGTGACATCTCATTAGGGGTTGGCTTTTCATGTTTTCCCCTAGGTCTACCTACAAACCTCCTTGTCCAAACCATATTATTGCAATAAAAAACTTATATATTGGTTATTTATGTTATCCTATATGTCCCCCAACTATAAAAACCTCACCAATTTATCAAAAGGACCTTTGGTTCACTATCCAACTCTTTTCCCCAAAACTACTAACTTCTTGCATAAGAGGACTGACTTACCTCTTGGACAAAATAGAGGGTATTAGGCATGATTGGATTGGAAAAGTGAAAGTTTTTTGAGATCAAAAATTTCATTATTACCACTTTTACCAAATTATTTTGTTAAATTCTAAGTCTAAGTGGTCAAACTAACTCAACCTTGCCAAAAGAGGGGTAAAAAACCCTATTTTTACATGTTTTTATGTAAATCTCCATGTGGCTGCTCCTTATATGCCATTCCTATACCCAAATACCATTACAAAATGTTTCTCATCCTTATTCAAATCTCATGAATCTTTATAATTCCGTAGGAAGCTTGCTTGATATTGAGGATCACAACTTATCTCTTGGAATAAGGTCCTTTTAACCTAACTGTACGGACTGAGGCAACCTTGCTTAGTTTAAAAGGTGTTTGGATGGATTTTGAATGATATTAGAAATTTCATTACCTTTAATTTATGTTACCTGACCATTCATCATGTATGAAATTCTTCATACTTCTCCATGGAAGTCAAAACTTGGCACCTTGTCATCATCAACCATTGCCCTGTTAGGACTAAGACAATAAACATGGGCTCTTTTCATGATTTAGTGAAACAAGATAAAATTATATCATGTTTTTGATATTATTAAAGTTATTACTTAACCATATTATCATTCCAATCTTAGTCTATGTGCATTCATATACCCTTCATCCTCAAAGCTAGGCATTTTCAATGTTAGGACTGAGGCAACTTACAGGTCTGTAAGTTGCTCTTGTAGGTTTGTTGACCTCCAATGTATGAAAATATTTGATTTATATTTTTACATCATACTATATCCATAATTTAATTTTTTGTATTCATGAATTAGGCCTCCAAATACCACCTTGCTCTTGATTGTCCTCATCCCCAAATTCTGACTGTGTTTTCATACTTCTGCCCCTTTACTTGGTTGTAGGTTTCATGGTGGCTATTTACAACGTTAAAAAGTGTGAACAAGGTACTTGGTTGATTTTATAGTATCATTTCATATCATTTCACCCATTACATGCTACTCATAGGTTCAAAAACTTTTACATTTCCCTAAAATGAACCTAACCTCCACTCACCAAGCTGTAGGTGCATATTCAGGCTTGTAGGTCATCTAAAGGTCACTTGGGGTATGTTTAGAATGTATTTAGCTTGTTTGGATTTCATTTATTTCATTAGATGACACAAAAGATGGTATGGAAAGTTCCTAAAGAGAATATAGAGCCTAAGTGTGGAGGTTAGAATCTCTTTAGCTTGTTTGGATTGCATTTAGGTTCTAACCTCCACACTTAGGCTCTATATAATCTTTAGCAACCTTCCATACCATATTTTGTGCCATCCAATGAAATATTTCCCTCACTATCCTATGTACCCTGTGTATGGACCGGGGATGGCCAAAAAGGGTCATTTCATGTGGCCATCACCTCTCTAATGTTGTGAATGCTCAAGACACCTTCTTGGATCATTTGGAATTGCTTCCCCAACTTGCACAAGGTCAAGCATCTTCTTAAGCAATGCAAGCATCAAATTTTTTTCCAAACCTATAGATGTCATTGCCACAATTCAATGGTTTTTGGTCACTTTTAAGCTTGTCAAATCTCATCTTCCACTTCTCCTTTTGCCCTCAAAATTGGCATGGTGATAGCTTATAGATAGGACTACAAGATGAAAGTAAGAGGATTTCCAAAAAAAATCATGGTTCCACTTTATGGAAAGAGTAAAAACCTCTTGGATCTTTGTTTGGAACTTTTGGGCACTGTGATACCAAAATTGGAAATGACCTCTCTTTGAGTGAAATTTACTTGTGTTGCATCTTAGACCTTCATGACATGAAAACCATGAATCTTTGGGGTGATAAAAATTCAAATGAAATTAACCATGTTTTTACCTCTCTCTCACCTCTGTACACTTCCCATGAAATAGGCACAAACTTGACTGAAGTTGGTAGGACAACAAACAATGGTAAAGGTGAGAAAATTGACCTTAGAAGGATACTAGTTAAACTTCCCACCTAATGAAAAAATGAAATAAATACTTATGCATGAAACTCAAGCATACTATTACCATCATGGATCTCCTTAGACATTTGAAACACAAAACTTGCACTCAACTTTGGAAGTCTCATGAACTACCACCTTTAGCAAACTCTTTCAAAGACAAAAATATGAAGTGTTAGATAATGAAAACATAATTAAGAGAGAATTATTACAACCTAAAAACACCTTATCAAGATCACTCAGCTCCAAGGATCACTGAAAACCAAAAATAGATGCATGATTCTACCCCCCTTGGATGCAATTTTATAAAAGGCTACCTGGATTGTTAATGATTGTTCATAAAGGAAGAGACACAAAAATACAAAATATTATTATGAAAACAAAGTAAACCTAGATTAAAATCCACCTGTAGAATCACTCCTTTCAATTCTACTTGTACCTTCCATACCAAGTGCTTAAAGTTGACTTTCCTTTGCATGCCAATAGGAAAAGGGAGAAAAATGAGTTACAAATGCATTTTTATGCAATTTTTTAAATACAAATGTTTATATGACATATTTAAAGGTGAAGAGTCACACCATGACATTTTCCAAGTGGCACACTTCCCAAAGAGTTGTAAAAGTGTCCTTTTCTCACCCTTTGGTCAAGAAAACTACCCTTTTTTGAACAACCTACCATTTATTCAATCATTTTAGCTTACTAAAGACTTATAAAAACACATGGGGAATTACATAATCATTTTTAACTTGCACAAATCCCAATAAACCTATGTATTTTAGATATTTGAATAGGGTGTCATTGAAAGATCATTATCCCTTACCCTCCACGGAGAAAATTCTTCAAGTGGTTACAGTTTCTCAACACTTTTCTCTCTTGGATGGCTACTCAAGTTATAACCAAGTCTTGGTAAAGGAAAAATATCAATATAAGACATAAATTAATACTAAATTGGGTACATATGCCTATAATATAATGCCATTTGGACTATCTAATGTAGGGGCTACATTCCAAAGAGCCATGGATATGGATTTCAAGGTTTGATCAATCAAATGGTGCTAATCTCACTTAAATACATAATAGGTTTCTCAAAAAATGTTAGTGATCACCTAGCTCCTTCTTAGATTGATTTTTTAAAGGTGTAGAGAATATAGAATCTCTCTAAACCCCAGTAAATGTGTTTTTTTAGTTCATGAGGGTAAGTTATTAGGCCACATTGTCTCCAAGGATGGGTTTGTTATATATCCTAAAAGGGTGAGTGCCATATTAGCTTTGTCTTTAACCAAGCATAAGGAAGGTTTGAAAAAAATTCTTTGTAAAATAAACTTTGTCATCAGGTTCATACCTAGTTTTGCTAACCTTGTGAAGCCTATTATAGCCATGTTGAATAAGCACCAAGCCTTTGTTTGTACTAAAGAAGGAAATAATAATTTTGAGGCTATTAAGCAAGCCATTGCACAAGCACCAACATTGATAATTCTTGATTTCTCAAAATATATCTTATTGTATGCTTTTTCTAACCTTGACACCATCTCATCCATGTTTATGAAGCAGAATAGTGAAGGTCTTGAGTAGCCTATTATTTTTTTTATTCAAGGGCTAGATGAGTATGAAGAGAGATATACCTTCATTGATAAGTAAGTGTTGTCAATCATAAGAAGCCTTAATAAGTTTATGCCTATGGTTTCTAACAATAATATTTATATCATGGTGACCCACCCAAGTATAAGAGATTTCCTTTTGAACAAGGATTTAAATGAAAAAAAGGCTAAATGGATAACTAAAGTCATGGAGTATGATGTAGAGATCGAGGCTATTAAGTTGGTAAGAATAATAAGGTTATTTCAAAACTTGGCATAAAACCTTCAAGAAGAAAAATAGGTTATTTTGTCATTACAAGATGATCCTAATATAACTTCACCTTCACTCTCTCCATGTTAGACACAAGATATGGTAAGATTCCTTCAAACAGGTGAGTATCCTATAGGTTTGGATAGAGAAAAAATAAGATACATTAGATTGCAGTCCATCCCATATATTCTTATGGATGGATTCCTATTTAGCAAGGACATTAGTGGGATGTTATTGAGGTTTGTTAAAACTAATCAAATTGATAAGTTATTGGAACAAATCCATGATGGACTAGCTGGAGGTCGCTTTGCACCTAAGACTATAGTAGTAAAAGTAATGAGGGATAAGTACTATTGTCCTAGTTTGTTTAAGGACTCTTATGCATGGGTAAGGATGTGTCAAAAGTGTGCATTTTTCATAGGTAAAAAAGGCTTGAAACCCTTCCTTTCAATCCTATTCAAGCAGATCAGCGATTTATGCAATGGGGTCTTGATTTCATTGGCATGATAAACCCACATTCAATTGCTAATTATTTCATAAATGGGTGCTTACAACCACTAATTATTTCATAATGTGGGTGGAAGAAATAGGTCACAAGGAGGATAGTGAAAATTTAGTTCTTTACTTTTATGAAATCCTAGTGACCAGATTTAGAGTTCTTTCAATAATAATTTCTGATAATGCATTGGCATTTAGTGGTGTAAAAATGATTGAGTGGGATCTAAAGCATGGCATATATCTAAGTTTTTCTTCTAATTAATACCCTTAAGGTAATGGTCTAGTTGAGTCCACCAATAATAACTTGATTAGAATGATTAAGAGAATAATATAAGATAATCAAATAGCTTAACACACCAAGTTGAGGATAACTCTATGGGCTGATAGGATTACCCCCAAGAAGGTTGTTGTAAACTCACCCTACATTATTATATATGGGAGAGAGGAAAATATACCTATTTCTAGTAAACTACCATACCTTGAGTTAGCTCATCAACTTGAGATGATGGAGAGTGATCTTATGGTGATAATATTGATAGAGTTAATGGCCTTAAAGGAGACAATAAATCTTGATATGCATATCATGGAATACCACCAAGCCCAAGTGAATAAAAACTTTGATAATAGGTATGTCTCAAGAGCATATCAAGAGGGAGATATTGTATTGAATTGGAATGAATATAGGTCTAAACCTAGTAAGCATACCAAGTTTGATACATTGTGGAGTGGGCCCTATGTTATCATTGGTTACAAAAAATATAATCCTTTAAGCTTACAAAGCTTGATGGAGAAGAGTTGAGTATCCCAGTTAATGGGATACTTTTGAATCCATGTTACTAAATTTATATTATAGTTTTATATATAGTAGAGTAGGTATTTTTTTAATTTAAGTGTTTAAAGCATAGGTTGTTTGTTTGCTTTTTGTTGGTGTCTTTCCTCCAAGTGTCCTATGACACATGTATGTTTCATTCAGTTTCAGTTTGTTTCAAGGTTGTTTTCAAGTCCAAATTTAAGTTTGAATTCAAATAAAGTAGAGTTAATGACCCCATAGCCTAATAAATTATCAAGGCCACTAGTCTAGATGCATAACAAGCATGCAATCCCAAGAGGTTGCCAAAGATATTAGCCATAATTGACCACCACGAAGGAGTATTATTCAAAAATTTGATGTACATGATAATAAGTTTGTTGATAGCCATAATAAAGGTCTTGTATTTTTCTAAGATGATAGGTAGTGTGTCTTCCTTGCTAGTTTACAAATACTTATAGGATGGTCTAGTTAGTAGCAGGGCCAAGTCACTTTGTCTTGACATCAAATGGTCATTCATTGTAGCCTTCTTCATGTGTTTAGCATTGATTAAGGTAAGTTTGACAAAGTTAAGGTTATGTGTGAATTAAATTAAATATTTAATAATGAGAAAGGAGGCAAGGTGATGACCATTCCAAGAAGAAATATGATATAAGCTAACTAAATTGATTAAGGAGCAGAACTAGTAAGTTGATCACATTGTATTTTCAAGTAGTTTAGAGAGATTAAGGTGGTTTTGATAAGATTAAGGTATTTAATTTTATTTAGTCTCATTATATACTCTAATGTTAAGATGATAATTTCTAAGAAAGCTAAAATATGAAATTTTTATCATGGGATAAGGGTATTTTTAAGTCATCTAACATTTATGTATTAACATTATGCTTTTACTTGTCCATACATATTCTCCAAATATCTTAAACAACTGATTTTCAACATTAGAGTCTCTTTGTAACTACCCATTCATCATTTTATAATGCATAAATGAGATATATTTAAATATTTGTGGGAAAATAGAAGTGGGAAACATTTTAGCATACTTCTCCACCTACGTACAGGTCAAGGAAAGTTGTATAATCACCTAGTTCATCATATCTAGTAGTTTCAAAGGAAAAAATCGGTAGATTATTGAAGAATGAAATATTTTAGAGGTCTTTATAGAGGTTTTACATTTGTGTGAAAATGTAAAAACTCCTATAAGGATCCCCCTAGTATCACCTTACCCAAATCCATGCAAAAAAATGGAGTTGTAGAGCCAAACAAAGCAAAACATTCTTCTTTTACCCATCAAGTTTCTTGGCAACCTCAAAAGGTCAACCAGTTTGTGGATGGTACTCATTGGAGAGATATAAATATCAAAATATCTTGGTTATGTGAAGGTAACCTAATTCCTTTTTACTTTTTGGATTTGGTTGTCTGGTTAAGCTCTTTAACTTTATGAACAATCCTTAAGAAGTTAGGAGTGCAAAAAGAGGACTCAAAACCCCACAAGGTCAGTTTTCTCCTGATATAGAGTTATGAATTTTAATAAATGAATGAAAACAATTTTAAAAGGTATATTTAACACTATTTAACATCTAGAACATTCTTTCTCAATGTTCTTCATGTTCATATTTGGATTAACAACCAATAGTCTTGATTTGCTAGTTTAAACATGATAGTCATGGTTTGAAGGAGTTGTGAAATATTTTGGTGAATGAAATTAATGAAAATATGTTTTTAATATTTTATTAAACTCATAAATAACCCTAAAACATCTTAAATTCATCATTAAATTAATGAACTTCAAGAGAAGTGGATATTTATGCATGCATAGTTGAGTTGTTTGAACTAGCAGACATGGTTGAGTCAGGCTTGGTCAAGTATGGGTATGTTGTCATTATCCAAGAACATTGAATGAAAATTATAATATTAAAATGAACTTGAATATTATTCTCAGGTAGGTATTCCAAGTGGTAATCCCTAGGAGTCAAGGGTTATAGTGTTTTCTTTAGGCCAAGTTCAAAATAAGATTTATGAACCTATAGGTCTGTAGACCTGTAGGTCAATATTGGAACCTAATGGTTTTAATGGAAGTATATATGGAATATTTTAAGGCATTATATAATTTTATAATTCAATTTTAATAAATATCAAAAATCCTTGAGATCCAAACCTCAATGACCAATAGTGAAAGGAAGGAGTCTAGGTACATACAAGGCATACAAATATGCATAATTTGTGTTTCTATAGGAAATCAACAATCATAGTGTCTTGGTTAAATTTAATGTTAATATTTAAAGTTTTTAATGGGTTTTCCTAGCATCCTAAATATATATATGAAGTCTTAGACCTCAATTCACCTACCCTCATGTGATACACTCCATGGTTGCAAGGTTGTGTACAATAAATGAAATAAAAAAAGGTAGATTTGTGCATGATAACTAAGTGGTGAGATTTAAAGAGGAATGAATAATAAATTAAATATGTGGTAATATTTTAAATTATTCCTTATTGTAAATATATAATGATATAACAACTTCCTTGATTATGAGCCTAACAAATGGACTGTGTGAGCCTAAAAGGATGACTATGAATGTTTCAAATAAAAATCCAAGGTAATTTGAATCCATTGTAAATATGGAGAGGATCTCAAAACATAAATAATTTCACTCATATTTACACTATTTTATAATTATTCTCAATAATTAAAAATAATATAAAAGAGAACTCTAGGCCTAATGACCATCTACAGGCCTGTCACAAGTAGATAAGAATAGAAGGCATATTTTTTACCATTGTTTGAGTGAATGAAAGGTTTTATAGGTAAAATTATATGTGATTAATGTTTTAAATAATATAAAATCATATCAATAAATCTATACTAGTTTGGGAGTACTTAATTTACTGAGCCTGCAGTCAAGAAGTCCTAATGACCACCTACAGACTAGTTGTAGGCAAATGAGAGAAGAAGCACATTTGTGGTGTCCAATGAGATGTTGGGAGGTTTTTTTAATGTTAATTATAATATTAATAAAATATATAATATTTTTAAATACCATAAAAATTCCAAATACATCAGTGGAATAAGATTCACTCTCAAAATTGTAGTCAAAAACCTATAAGCTCCTACAGGCACGTTATATGTGGAATGGAGAAAAGTGCATTGGTTGTTGAATGAAGCCATTGAAGTGTGTGGGAGATAAAAGGAGACATATACAATAGTTTATAATGTTTTAATAATTTATTTATAAAAATTCAAGGTGATTAAATGCAGTGAGAAGACTAAGAAGCCTAATCAGACCGAAAGTCCTAAATAGCCACCTACATGCCTATGTGTGAAAATTGAAGAAAACTTGTAGGTTTTGGTGTATTTTTAGGGTTTAGGAGTCCCAATTCATATATTATAAATTTAATGATAATACCATGAGGTTTTATATCATTGAGAAAGAAATAAAATGCTTAAGATCTATCAGGGTTACTTCAATATGACTGACTAGAAAACATTGCTCAAGGCCTAAGGCAAGTTTCAATGAAGTGAAAGTGTAAATTAATTAATAAAAATATTTTAAAATATCATATTATATTTAAAATACCAAAATAGAATGTTTAAAATCTAAACCAGGAATTTTTATACATTTTCTTTCCAAATAACTCCTCTCAAACACATAGTGAAGCTTGTATGGCTCAAAAGGGTGACTTCTAGTATGAGTGAACTTGTATGAGGAATTGAATGGAATCCTGAGCCTATTTTGGAATGATGGGGGTTTATAATAATAATAATAATAATAATAATAATAATAATAATAATAATAATAATAATAATAATAATAATAATAATAATAATAATAATAATAATAATAATAATAATAATAATAATAATAATTATTATTATTATTATTATTATTATTATTATTATTATTATTATTATTCAATTCATCAAATCCCACAACTCTGTGAATTATCACTAAGAAGCTAGATAACTCTAAAACCCTTGTTATACCCTACGTAAGACCCAATAAAAGAAATAAACTCTCCAAAAACTCAAAATGGATGTGACTCCTAAATATATTTTATGACCTATATTCCTTTCCTAGTAATTTTACTAAGTATAGCGCTAGCACGTGGGAACTAAATTTGTACATAAAATAGCCTAAAAAGTCCTTTTTGAGCTTATTTGTAGGGTTTTGAGTTTAACAAAATTTCCTAAGAAATTTTAATGGGTATTTGAGCCATGGTATATATTTTATCATATTATTAAATTAATTTAATATATTTATATATTCATATTATATACTTTAATTGATCAATTAAGCCTTAATGAAGAATCATAGACAAGATAGCTTCAAGAAGGTAAAAGTATAGACTAGCTACAAGGTTCCATATATTAAACAAGTTTAAAAATACATTGGAGAAAATTTGATCATCATATAAATAATAATTGGAGTCATGAAACATAGACAAGGATCATACTCAACCCTCAAAACTACTTAAAACCTCCATGATAATGAATATCTCTCTCTACTTTATTGACTAGCAAGAGTGAAGACTAGTTGAAAGATGACTTCTATTGAATAAACAAATATCTATGACTTGGAATGGTATTTTACTTGAAGAAAAAAGGTATGGTAGATACCTTTCATGGGAAATAACTAGATATTCTTTGAAATTCATACCTTGATCTAGCAAATAAAGAGTCTAAGAAGAAGTCATAAAGTTCAATACAAATCTCACAAAGAAGAAGAAGCATTACAAGAGACAAAGGTTGGCATACATGATCTTAAAGGGTGCCAAATTTAGATTTAAAGAAATTGAAACTTCCCAAAGAAGAAAATATATAAATCAATGATAATGAATTATGATCAAGAAGGCATCAAAACTGCGAAGATGGCCTCCTATGTCATTCTTCATGAAGATTTTCATGAACACATGTCCTAGAAGGCTAAGAAACAAGATGACAACACACTCTTTGAAATATTAGTGTCACTCTCTTTATAATTTATAACTGATCTAATAATTAGAGGTAGTTCATGATTTCTCTTTTTGTCATATCCTTCTCTCTTCTTCTAATTCATCTCTAAATGAAACCTTGAAAGGTTTAAAATGTATCCTCATACTGGTTATGGTGAATCCCTACCAATTTTAAGACTTTTAATTGCCTTTGAAATCAATTATAGTTTAATTATACTATTTTCATCTTGCATACAGTGATTTTAAATGAATTTTTTGTGATAGCAAGATTAATTCCTTGCATTTATCTTTTTCTTTCATGCCTTTATGTGAGTTAGTCTCATTTCCACAAGTTATATGAAGTTTTGTACATGGTTTGTTGAGTTTAAGTGTTGAAATAGCATTAGTGTCTACTCTTAGGCCTCTTGAAAAATCACCTTAGTTATTGTAATATCCATATCCTTTATATATAAGCACTAGTGTGGTAGGAGCTAGTTTGAAGCTGTAAAATCAGATTGTAAGCTTGTCATTTCATAGTTCAAACATTGGAAATTATAGGACACTATAATTGGTGAATCACCTCTATGTTTTACTTATTAGTTTTATCTATTTTCTATCCCTTTTCCTTTCAATTGTCGTAGGCTAGTTGTAGTTTTTGTTAAAGCATCATGGGAGCTAACCCTTTTCTAGAGGTTCAATCCACTCATTAGCTAACCCATAACCTAGAATATTTCCCATGATATAATATAGTTAAGAAGCCGTGAACAACCTTCCTAGGGGTGAAAATTAGATATATAACAAGATATATCATGATTATATCTATATTTTTTAGTGAATCAACGTGATTAGATTTTGTGAGAGCTACGAGACATATCATGACTATAGGTATGATAAAGGCCACATGTTATAAGTTGATCATATATGTGTATCTATTGAACCATTGATCAAAAATCCCATAAAGTATTTAAAATTTTGACGTGAAGTGTTTAGAGAATGAATGGCCAATGATTGAATGGGAATAATAGTAAAATGTACATAATAGTGTATGATATATTAATCAACAAGGTAGCTAGGAAAAAATATCAATATTTCATGGGGGTTGGCTAGTGTGTGATCATAGGTAATAACATATATGTAAGACCCATCCTTTATAGATTAGAACTTGTGCATGCTAAGGTTAACTAATGAGGGAACAAAAATTGGTTATGTATGGTCTCATGATCTAGGTTGTTTTTATTCTATAGTGAAATGAATAGTCATAGAATGGGATAGGTAAGGTTTCACTCACTCTATCTATATGCCAATGGATAAAGTTACTAAAGTGAATCACTTCTATATATCTCTCCCACCTCCTCATTATTGAAATCATATATCTGGGTCTACACTAACATTAGGTGAGAAAGTGATCAAGAGGTTTGGCTCACAACATAACTTTTATTTTACCTTTGTTTTAATAGATTATAGATTCCCCTAAATGTAGATAGCCAAAGGTAAAAAAAAATCAAAGTTGTCATAATTTAGTTGAGGTTTGGGCATATTGGTTGAGATAGGTGGATGAAGCCATGCATTATCCATCTCATCATATTATGTAGGTGTGTCTATGTTAGCATAGGCTATATCTCTTAATGGGTCATTTGTGCACTCAACATGTTTATAACATACATGATATGTAATAGGTTCAATGAGGAGGATGATGGAGTGCCATTCAAGGATTTCTTTAAATTTTTACTCTTCCACCCAAGGATTAGATGGTAAAAAAGGAAGTGTAATTGATGGTGGGTGCAATGGATTCCCACTTGTGCCCAATCAACCTTTATTATAATTCTATATTATACTCACTCGAATAAGGCTCAAATAAACTCTTATTTCACTCATCCTCTTTCACTCGACTAAGGAAATATTATCTTTGTAAATCCCTTTCACTCATGGATGCAAATATATCTCACTTAAAAAATAAATAACTTCTATTTCAATTGATTAAGGATCAAATCAACTCTTCTTAACTATGACATATACTCATCCATGTGTTTAGAGTTTGATTTGTTACCATTTCTTCTACAAATCTGTTTAGATTTTTGGTGGTCATATATATATATTTATTTGTAAATCCTCTATTTATATATGTATAAGCTAGGTATTCATGTTTATATAATTTTATTCCACCAATGACTTAATTATATCTTTAGCATTGTGTGATTAGAAGAGCCATGAGCCTTTCCCTCAAAGGACATATTAAATTTGAAAAGAGGAAGGGCACACTTTCATAAATAACATTATCTGATCTAGAAATTAGAGATAATGATTCTTCCATACACAACTGATCACCCATTCTATATATATATATATATATATATAGAGAGAGAGAGAGAGAGAGAGAGAGAGAGTATGGGATCCCTCCAATAACTAGATATATAGATAGGGGATCACATAACTAGGATGATAGATGCATGAGATTCAATAACCATGAGTGACTACTCAATCCAATATACATGAAGTGATATTATTTTCCTCTCTATGGAGTGGAATCAATTCTATCATTGTGGAGTTTCAAATTAAATTTTTTGTGACCCCCACTATCACTAGCCAAAATATCTATAATGATCCTAACTCTTGGCTAAAATATCTATCATGATCATGAACCCCACTATCAATATCATTGGATAGAATTTATATCATATTGGGAAGATTAGGTATATTCTTTAATTCAAAATTAGTTTGGTGATTCAAGGTTTGGTTCACCCAGGGTACCCCTCTAGGATTAGGTTTTTATACACAACCCAACCCAATCAATCAATTGGAGTTATTCCTTGTGTCATTGAAACCATGTGATTGAAGATTATATCCATGTAAAATGAAATCTCAAGTGGAATGGAAATTGATTTTATAATCATATTAAATATACATTTTACCATGCATCAACATGTTTGTGTCATTTTTTGAGGCATTGATCATAGTCAAGCACATAAATGTATTTAGCTAGTTATGTTTGAGTGCTCTCCCAACCACTATGGTTGGTTGGTCGAGTCTGATCTCCTCTCACAATTGGTGGTTGAGCCATATTGATAGCCCATTTTATATCATTTTATTAATATTATTTATGCAATCACATCCATGTTATCATGTTACCATACTAGGTGATATCTAGGTCAATTCATTCTAGTGATAAACTATGATCCAGGTTGGTAATTTTTACATGATAGCATAATCTCATTTTTGTATGATAACATATATCACAAATCTGATCCAATTGATATTTATCACCAAGATATTCATGAAAACACACCATAAATAGTGTTCCTAAGTCATTTACCTTTATCTCTATCTTGACCAGTCCATACTTGAGCTCCTATCTATATATATGGCTCCTTATCTCTATCTTGACTAATGACATCCATATTTGAGAAAAGAGATTAAAAAATCTAATATTTTAATTAGTTTCCAATCCTCTTGATCTTAGAACCTCTTGACTCCCTCTAAATATTGGTATCATACCATAGTGGGGTAGTTTTGTCATGCCAATAAGGGCACAACCAAGCCAAGGTAGTGTTGGGTACCAATCCTAATGACTGGCCTTAAACCTATGAAACCAAAGAAGGTAGTCAATATTCTAGTTGTTGTTTCCTATAGTAAGTTATAGTACAACCTTAAACCTTGAAGAAAATAGGGTCATGTCAAATATATAGATAGTTCTTAAACCCCTTAGTGTCAGTAGTGCATATTATGGACTGGGGGGCACTATTATTCTAGTTCCTTCCTAAAGTGGGAGATCAAAGTGACTGTATTGAGACTAATCAAGTTGGTGATTCAACATTATATTAGAGAGTAAAGATTAAATATTAGTTTGGAATTCATCTCAACTATTTTGAACTCCCCTTTATCATAGTTAGGTGTTTATTTGTCATGTCAAGGAGAGTGAAATAAAATGGTATATCTGGCCCTATATATATATATAACCAATTCCATATATATCTATTTGGCCCTATATATATGGCACCTCGACTATAGATAGGGTGTTATCTCCCATATAGATATATATAGTAGTTGTATCACGTATATAATAGACCTATATCCTAACTTTAATTTTTACATGTTATGTTTAAAAGTCTCTTTAAATTAAAGTATTATTATTTTTAGGGAAAAAAATTGGTACTTTAAGACCCCACTTTTTTCCCCCATTACCTTTCACTCACCTAGATTAGGAATATTTTTATGTGCTCAAGTCATGTGTGGTAAATGTATGTCAAGCTTTTCATTGTCAAGTATTTAATAGCATATTTTAGTATCTATAAATTCTAATATTTTATTTTAGAAATGGAATTTTTATATTAAAATTCAAAGATATATTTAAGTGTGTAAAACACACTTTAGCTTTGGTATGAAGCTTCAATTATGTAATTCATTCAATAGAAAAACCTACAATCATTTGTAGTCAATGTCCATAGATTGAAATTTTTAATCTGAAATTGAGTTTTTTAAAATTTAAAGAGCAAGGAAAGTGTATACCTATGTGTTAGTTAAAATAATTTTTTCTATTACAACTTATTGGATATGATTCTTCCTTATTGAAGAATTGAATTAACTTGTGCTTCCTTGCTAAAGCACATGGAGATTTGGGGTGATTTTCCCCCAAATTTTTGTAACTATATAATCCCTTAGATTGGGAAGACAAATTTTTATAACTCTCATGAATGAGGGGATAAGTATGAAATTTACTAACCCAAATAAAAACACATACATAAAGAGGGAATCACATGATGAGTTTGCTCAAATAAAAAAATCAACTACTATAGATGGCTTATAGATTCAATTTTATAGTTTCACTCAAATTCTCTCCATGTAAAACAAAATGTATGATCGAAATGGAATGAATAATGTCATGCCCCTATCATGAACATGAGTTTTATTTTTAGTTTCTCTCAATTTATCTCAAATTTTCTAAATGCAAAACAAAATGCATGATTGAAAGGAAATGAATAGTGTACATTCCCCCATCATGACCACAATCTTGATTCTATAATTTTTCTTAAATTTGCTCAATGTAGAATAAATTTATGATCCAAGGGAATGAAAAATGTTCATTCTCACACCATGGCCACATGTATGATAAGTATGAATTGGAATGACAATCATTTTCCATTCAATTATAAATTATATTGCTATGTATGCACATAAATTGATAACATACCTCATGAATATTAAAGTGTGTATATGTGCATGGGCCAATATCATGCCCATTGAATCTTTTCTAACTGATATATAATGCTATCAATATTTATGATAAGATTGAGAACCTGTAGCTCAAATGTATTGTATGTGGAATCCTATAAATCATACTCTTTTAAACTATGTGCATATTCCATGCATATGCACCCAAGTGTGTATAAATCTCTACTCAAGTCTCTATAAATTGATTTCATATGCATGAGATATGCCTCCATAATTTGTTTCAATGTGCCAATATTTTTCATGTAACTGAACCATTTTATATATGAACCATTACGAATCTCTAAAATCTATATTTTGATCTAATTTTATGTTCATGAAGGCTTATATATCTATGACAATCCCACTGTAATTCCCCCATTTTATATGAGGGATGTGTCATGTAAGTCACTCATTTCTAATTAAGAGTTAAATTTATCATGTTATATATAAATATAACATCATGTATAATCATGTGAACATGTGGAGAGCATGTCATCATAGCAATGTATACCTCAATAAATGCATGTATGTAACATATATAATGCATGGCATATAAGTTTCATGTCTAGATAGATGTATCAATAAGCAAACGGTATTATAATAACTAAATATTAATAAATAATAAAAAATCATGATATATATCATGGCACCACTTAATGTCAAAAATTTCAATAAGTGAAATAAGCTCAAGTGTTAGTGTCACGTATAAGGCCAAGGGACACATATAAGGGACATTAATATGTCACAATAATCAAGTTCAAGGGACATAAATATGTCACAAATAATGGACGTAAAATATGTCTCATCAAACAAGGAAAACAACTACATAAAAATGACATAAATATGCCTCAATCAATGCCAAAGGACCATACATAATAGATAAGCAAAAATCAACCTATCATTTAAGAGAGTAACAACATCAATGGAGCATAGAACAAAGTAAATACTAGTCTACACCATCTATATGTATCAATGTCACATCATAGTATAATAACATATCCATATGGCACTATGTAATATATGATTAAGTAAGAAGACATGTGTAATCAATCTAGATATCTCAACATGCTATAAATTTCATTAAAATATATAACATGTAGTGAAACCTATGGAAGAAGATGCCCCTAGTATCAACATGGCCACTAGGCAAAGGAAAGTCCAACATCTATATATCAATGTGTAATATGTATGTATTACATGGCACTCATATAACATGACATGCATGTGTGTGAAAAAAATATGCCATACACCAAACACATAAAACATATCATATGTAAATAGTGTAATTTCATAATCATGTCATGCTTAAGTCATGATTTATTAATTTTTCAATATTTTAATGTTTTTATATTTTCTTGAATTTTTTTATTTTTTAATATTTTAAATATATCTTGAAACCATTAAGTAATACAAAATAAAAAGGATTCAAAAATAGAAGAATGTGGGAGATTCAAACAATCTACAACATGTGTCTAGGCATAACATGCACTAGATGTGATAACATGACTATGGAGAAAGTGAAAGTAAGCAATATGCACCTAATGTAAATGATAATCACAAAAATGTAGCTTAATAGCATATGTGGAGATAAGGATCATCATGCCCTCAGTGGGAAAGAATTGATTTTTAATCATGTAATATGTATATAGAGATGTATATGATCATGTAAGCTCAATATAAGCCATAAATTTTATGTATTAGAATCATTGTAGGATAAGTTTCATGGATGTCTAGATAATAATAACAATCAAGAGGAAAATTCCAAGTGAAAATAGATTCAATGGATAGAAGAATTATCAAGGCTATAATGTATGTAAAAGATCTAATGATAACCAAGGATGATCCAACAATAATCATGAAGCATCTACATATAATGATATGTGTTACAACCATATAAAAGAGATCATGTGGAGATCCTATATCTGGTGGTACTAATTATTGGAAAATTGTGCCACTATTGACCCTTAACATGATCAAGCTGATATTGAGTCATTATAAATGGTCATTTTGAGTCAAACTCCCTTCAAATGGCATGTTTAGCATTATTTAAAGTTTCTTATGTGAGTCAAGGTTTATACTAGATATGAGAAGCCCAATTCCATGTCATGAGTATTTTAGGTTTTAGGAGGGTGTTAATGAGCTATCATGATGAAAATCAAGGTTATATCCTTTATTTGAAGTCAACTGTGGTCTATAGCTTATTTTGGAGAAACCAAGGTATTTTTGGAGAGTGTAAGGTTTATTTTGCTTTATCTTATAATGATTATTACAACATTATAATATAAATATTTGAAATAATATCAAATATGAGGGCCTAATATCATGTTAAGAACTGAAAAGGGGATATTTTAAGTCATTTTACACTTTTTTAATATCATATTATACATCTCTTGTCATACATCTAGGTCAAGGTGTCATAACACTCCTTTTCCAATGTTAACTCACTCTTGAAATTACCTTAACCATAATTTCTAACATATAAACATGGCATAATGAAGAATGGGTAGGGAAAATAAGGTGAATATGCTATTTATATGTTACACAAACACCATAGAAACTAAGAGAGAATTCATTAGCACCTAATTCATAGCTCTAACAGGGTTTTCTAACAGAATATAATAGTTTCTTGATGAAAGAGAGTCTATAGAGGTCTCATTTCAAGGGTTTTCAAGTTGAATATGGTTTTATAAGCCTCTAAAATGCTTTATCCATCTTACCCAATCTCAAACCATGCTCAAGATGAAGTTTTAGGTCCTAGAAAGACAAAGAACTAGTCAAGTCTTCTGTCAGGTCCTTGATAGGCCAAGAAGAGTCATTTTCACAAGCTTGTTTCATAGAGGATAGATAAATTCAAGGAAAATTATCATATATAATGTTTAACCACCTTATTCCCTTAAAATATCATGGTGAAATTTTTGAGTTTAAGAGGTAGAGCTCTACGAACAATCGCTAAGAAGATAAGGTGTGTAAATCCCTCTCAAAACCCCAAAAGCTTAATTTTAAACAGTTTTAGGGCATTTATGAATCCATTGATTCAAATTTAAAGTTTTGTGACATATTAAAGGGCATATATAACCCTCTTACACATTATTAAATCAAATTTTCATTGTAAATTATGGTGAAATGTGTAGGTACATGTTGCAAGGTTTTAAGAATGTAAGTGTTACAGTTAGAACACATGTTTTTAAGAGTATTATGTGATTTATTGAATGCATATAATGGTTTTAATGGTTATAGTGGATAATAAAATTAAAAATTAAAAAAATAATTAGGTATTTATACCTCATGTAACTTAATAAAATTCCAAAATATAGATCTATAGTCATGCAAAAATGAGGAAAATACAAGGATGGACAACACTAAAAGGCCATAACTTGAGTTTTAGATATCTAAAGCTCATGAAATTTTAAATGATAGTTGGGAGAAACATTAAAAAACATTTAAAAGTGGTTTTAGGATTGTACATTTCATGAGGAGAGATAAAAATATAAAACATAGGTTTGTACTCCCCTACAAGATAACAAATAGGCACTTTCAAAAGAATTTTTGTTTGGGAGTTTTATGAATAATTTATAAGTTTTTAGAACTCCCAAATCTAACCCATTTAAAACCTATCCAATGATCCTATTAATTGATCTAGGTGATCCTTACAACTCATTTTTTGACCTCACTATGTCAATTTAGGGCTTCTTGAGGCCTAAAAAAGACCAAATTAGACATTTTTGGGAGGTTTTAGGTGGAGTAAAAGGGCTAAAAAACTTGCATAGAGTTCCGTGCCAATGTGAAAATAATGTTCCCAATCCTCAAATATACCTCTTCTCAACCCAAAAATCATGTTAATTCACCAAGTTTTAGGTTTTCACCATGCATTTAATAAGCTTGACAAGATGACAAAGTGGGCATATGAGATGTCAGACCTATTACATCAATTTGAAGAGTTTCAAATTATTCTCATGAGGTGTCAAGAAGATGAATAAATGTGGTGGAGAAAGTTATGTAGGTGTGTAACCCCTTAATCAAGGAGGGAAGGGCAATTTCAAGAGAGTGTTGTGATGAGTCATCAGGCATAACCATGAACTCCTATGCCACCTTTGAATATCATCATCACATCAAATAACACATGTTAAAGAGAAGTGATATGAATATTCTCTCACTTTCCACCACATCCTCTCTCTCTCTCTCTCTCTCTCTCTCTCTCTCTCTCTCTCTCTCTCTCTCTCTCTCTCTCTCTCTCTCTCTCTCTCTCTCTCCTCTCTCTCTCCTCTCTCTCTCTCTCTCTCTCTCTCTCTCTCTCTCTCTCTCTCTCTCTCTCTCTCCTACAAATTTTGCCTTAAAAGGCTTGTAATGAATCCTTAATTTTAGTATGGTGAATCCCCTCTCAAATTAAAAAAATTAATTTTCCTTTGAAGTGAATATATGCTAATTTATTACCTTCTTAATCTTGCATCTAGTGTATAATTCAAGGTTAATTGATGAATGCTAGTGGTATTGTCTTAACTCCCACTCATTTATCCTCTCATTATTACTTCTTTTTAGGTTTTTATTATCTTTTCAATTCATATCAATTGTATTTCATCATCTTATAATGGCTAAGTGTGGATATTGTTTCACTAGTGTCTCCTATGAGACCTCTTGATCATCCTTTTTGGTTAGTGTCTTGACCATAACCTCCATATTGAAACACTAATGCTTGGAGACTCATGTTGAGTTGTGAAATAATATTTAATCATATTTCATGCTCTTATTGTATTATAGGCAAGTGGAGGGTATCAAAATTCAGTGCATCACCCTTTATTTACTTTCATGTTTCTCTTTCTCCCTTTTCCTTATTAGTTGAATAGGTCTAGTAGTAGTTTGGGTGAAGCATCAAGTGAGATATCCCATATCTAGATATTCACCTCATTTATTAGACCACCCATAGCTTATATATGTTTCCATGCTATCATATAAATAAAAAGGCTTGAAAACCCTTCCTAGGGGTAAAATTTACAGTGATAACAGTAATGCCTTCTTGTATTGATGCAATCTATCATATATATTTGATGGAATTATATTTATTTCAAGATATAAATCTTAATCTCAGTCTATATTTGTATTATGTGATGTGTGATATCCTTCATCACTATCATTATTAATTTTATCATACATATATCAATTACTCATAGTAATTATGATAGGGCCTGAATTCCTATTATCATTCTTGAAGGCATGCCTTCAAAATTGCCAAACAAATAATAATGCTTCCAATATGAATAAATTTATAAAAATTATTTTTTATTACTTTATGATTGTTTTACACACAAAATATCCCCAAAATTTTTCTACAAACCTACATTAAACTTCTATAATGATTTACCAAACTGCAACAACTCAAACACCACAATATCGAAATACATACTACTGAAATCACACCAAAATGCATAGAAATGTATAATATTGAAGTTACATGATCATGGGAACATATAAAGGAGTTATATCAGCCCAAAAAAAATAAATACTACATCAAAAACCAACTATACAAATTTATCCTAACTTTTATAAAGATCTACTTGAAACAGGACAAAATTTGCACATCATAAAATACCTAGAAACCCCAAAATAACCCTCCAAACTCATAAAACAACTCCAAATAGTTATGGGTGATTGGAAAGGTTGTTTAAAAACATTATGAAAATAATTAAATATCACAAAATTAATAACACTATTAGTACTCCTAACTTCTACCTTAAACCCTTTAAAACCTACACATAACACCCAGATAACCACTACACATAACACTGATGAAATCTCCAACCTTATGCACAATGGTATCCTATGAATGAATATAATATATTATTCAAGGGATACCATCCTAAAATAACCTATATATCATGTACATATTGTTCACAAGTCTCCAAATATGAAAACAACACACAAGCACACAACTCTGTGAGGAAAATTCCAAAGTTTTACAATAATTCCCCAAAATGAAATCCTTTAATTTTTATATCACATAGCCAAGATGGGTGAAAAAAAACCCACACCATTCATGATTAAAAATAATCATTAATTATAAATAATAATCTTTACCAAAAAAACTCCACCACTCCAAGTTGTCAGTTACAACAAAAAGCCATAAATGGTAAGATTCTCATGACACCAAAAATTTGCTTTTTTACTCCACTAAATCCTAATGCCTTATTTCATCCATGCACATGTTTTTTATTATTTATTTAATATTTATTTTATATTATTTTTAAGTTACTTTTAATAATATAATATTAAATAAATAAATATTAATTCCCAATGTAATCTTGTGATCTTGACCTGCTATTTTCAGACATCAAAACTTACTAAAAATAGATACTATTATTTTTGGAAAGGGGACATGAAAATTCCTCCCTATTATACTTTACTTGTCCTAAGGAAAATAATATTAGGTTGCTCAAGTATCTCATACCCTTCCTAAGTTGTATCCTCTATTGGAAAATTATTCCACTTGATCAGATATTTTGTGAGGGTTCTATTTTTAAAATTTTTCTCCCTTGTTTCCAATACTATTTCAGGGATCAAAATTAGTTTTCCTTCATTATCCAATGGTGGTAATTATGATGTGGTTACTACTTTCTACCCAATTTCATTTTTTAGAGAAGAAACATGGAAGACATTGTGTATCTTGCTATCTAGTGGAAGTTCTAACTCATAAGCTACTTCTCCAACACTTTTGATGATCTTGTAGGGTCCATAGTACTTAGGTTTGATTTTTATGCTCCATTCCTATTCAATTAACTCTATTTATATGTTTTCAATCTAAAAAATAACAGATTTCCTACTTCAAAGACTCTTTCCATTATCTGCATATACTTTCTATTAGGCTTATGCATACTATAAATTATCTTTGAGAGGCCTCAAGATATCTTGACTTTGTTTGATAAGATCACTTGTTGGAACTCTAATATATAATAATAGTAAATCAATAAAATAAAATGCATAATATCCATAAATATCATGAAAAGAGGCCATACCAATAGACATATGGTGAGAGGTGTTATAGAAATACTCTCCAAGATGCAACCATTTTACCCAAGTGGTATGTTGACTTGAGACATAATTCCTCAAATATCCTTCAACCCACTTATTTACTATTTTTTTCACCATCCATCTATGGATGATAACTCATTTTTGGTATGAGTTCAATACATGTTAATTAGAATATTTATTTTTAAAAAGAGCTAAGGAATCTAGTGTCTTGATCATTGACAATACTCCTAGGTAGTCCATGTAATCTAAAAATCTCCTTAAAGAATAATTTCTCTACTTATGATGCTTTGAACTCTAATGTGATTGGAAATAAATGTGCATACTTTGTCAAATAATTAACCACTACATATATATAGTACTTACCTTGAACCTTAGGCAATCCTATAATGAAGACTATATAGATACTTTCCCACTTCTATTCAAGGATGGGTAATAGTTGGAGTAGACCTATAGGGAAAACTTACTCACCTTTATTTTTTTGACATGTAACATATTCCTTGATGTGTTTGAGACATCTTCCTGCAACCCATTCTATGTAAATCTCTCTCGAATCTACCTATAAGTCTTGTAATACCCTTGATGATCGGTTAATGGCATATCATGAAAAGTTCTTAGAATCTTCTCTTTGACTTTAGATTATGGTACCAACAAAATTCTATTTTTGTAGTAAATCAGCCCATCCAATATGTTATACCTATCATATTCCACCATATCATCTATAATATTAGAGGTAAACGAGTTCTTTACATACTTTAAGATTATAAAAAAATTATAATCAACAAAAATAGTGATAAAGAACATAACGTAAACTTCCTAGAAAGTGCATCGGCTACTACATCATTTTTCATTTTAATTTATTCAATTTCAAAATCATATGCTTGTAATTTACTTACCCACTTATGTTGATGGTCATTTAGGTTCTCTTTATTTAGGAAAAACTTGAGACTGTTATGGTAAGTCTTAACCACAAATCTTCCACACACCAAGTATTGTCTGAATTTTTCAAGTGCATGCATGATTTCCAACATTTCCTTGTCATAGATGGAATATAAATTCTATAAAGTATTAAATTTAATACTTTAACATGTTATTTTGTGTCCCTTTTTATTTAATACAACTCCTATACCCTCTCTTGATGCATCTCATTCAACCATAAAAGGTAAATAAAAATCAAGAATTGCCAGCACTGGGCATGAGCTCATTACCCCTTTGAATTTGTCAAAAGTATTTTATTCCTTTTCTATCCATGAAAATTCTCATTTCCTTATAAAATCAGTTAATGGAATATAAATCTATGATAATCCCTTAATATATCTTCTATATTAGAAACATAATCCAAGGAACCCTTTTAGTTGTGTTAGATTGGTTGGAAGAGGTCAATCGAAGATTGCCTGAATGTTCTGTGCATCTATTTAAACCCCTTTACCATTGATAATGTGTCCCAATTATAAAATTTATAACATATACTCACATTTATACATCTTATCATATAATTGATGTTACTCAAGAATGCCTAAATTGTGTCTAAATGTTCTATTTGTTATTTCCATGTTTTGTTGTAAATCAAAATATCATCAAAAAATACCAAGGCAAGCTTTCTAAGTTGTTCACTAAATACCTTGTTCATGTAATATTTTAATGTTATCATAGCATTGGTAAGGTCTAATGGCATGACCAATAACTTGAAATGACCATAGTGGTACTAAAAAATTGTTTTCTCCACATCTTTCTCCATTTAAATTTGATGATATCCTGACCTCAAATCAATTTTGGAAAAATACATTGCCCCATGAAACTCATCTATAGACAATATATTATTGAAATGGGATACCATTTCTTAATTTTTTTAATTCAATTCCCAATAATCTATACACATTCTTAAGGTGCCATCTTTTTCCTTCACTAGCACTATAGATGATGCGAATGGGCTAGAGTTGGGTCTGATGAAACCCATGTCAAACAAATCCTTCATAGTTTTCTCTATTATTATTTGTAGGATCATGGGTGTCTATATGGTATGGTTATTATTAGTTTATCATCCTGATCTAACTTTATTACATGTTGGAAACATCTATCTGATGGTAATCTTGGGGGCATTTCATTGAAAACTACACTATGTTTATCCAAAAAAATTGAATTTCAAAAGGAAATTTACCTTGTCCTTTGGAAGAGTTCACATGATGGATCAAAATATTTAATACACATCCTACCTATCCTTTTTGTATGGTCCTCTCCATCTTTTTTATAGTCACCACCCTTAGGGATCCATTAGATAGGCCCTCCAAACAATTTAATTTCCATTTAATTAGAACTTGAAATCCATAGTCGGATGATTTTGGTAATTACCCCCATGGAATTAAACCACTAAATGCACAACACCACATCATTCTCTCCCATACCAAAAACATAAAATTCATCACTAAACCTATGATCACCCACTATAATATCGAGTTTTCTAATCACCCTTGTGAGGGGCATGGTGAATCCATCTATAACTATAAGATTAAACCCTTCAAACTCTTCTTCTTTCAATCCTCTTTTTAACACCAAACCTTCATCAATGAAGTTATGGGTTTACTCAATATAGATTAGTAGTGTCACTCTTTTCTCAGCTATGACTCCATGAACCCTGAATGGATGGTATCTAGGAGATCTATACAGGGCTAACAAAGAACCCCCTTTGCTAATTTCCTTTTCCTCTTACTCTTGAATGGAATCTTCTGGTTCATGAAACATTTTATCTAAATCAAGATCTAAAACAACATCAATGAAGTAAATTTGACCTTTACCCATGCATCTATCTTATAACCCATAATTATCTACAAGTATAACAAATATTTTTTCTCCTTAGTCCACTCTTTTCTTCCTCGTCTATCTTCTTAGTGGCTACTAGTGGTGCACTCTTTTGGATAGGAGGTAGAAAAGTCTTCTTCTAAAAAGGACATTTTTTTTTTCCATGGGGTAGAACCTTTGGGTGGGTAAGTCATATTTTTATTTGTAATAGAGGGTTCAAGTTACAAAATTCTTCTTATTAATTCTTGTAGAGTGGGGGGTGAAAAATATTTGACAAAACCCCTCAAGGGTTATCCAATCCCTACAAAGAAGATGTATGTCATTCTCTTCTCTAAAATATCAAGTACCATCACTAAAATTTTCTAAACTTTATCTACATATGCATTGACTGTGGAAGTCTGTTTAATTTTTGACAACTCTTTGTAATCCTCTTCCTCATCTCTAAGATCAAATCTATCTAATAATTTTTGACTAAAATCTTCAAATGATTTTACCTAGTAATGGCCTTGGGTGGTCATTCCATGGTCTCACCAATCATATGCGAAGACTTCAAGATATACAGTAGCGTATTGGGTTGCATCTTTTTCCTTCATAGGGTTGAAAGTGAAGAAGGTTTGTAGTTATTTAAGCCAATCCCTTGCTGAAATTTTGTTACTCCCATCAAAAGTTGGTGCTTGAAATTTTCCTATCTTGATCCTAAGTTATTTCCCACTCTAATATGTATGTTATTTAAAACCTCTTTTTGGTAGCATATAATTCATCATGTTAACATATTCACCAAAAGGGATTGAACTTCTGAATGTTTCATCTTGATTGTTATAGGTAGCTTGTATAGAAGCGAAACCCTTTGCTATAGCTTCCACTGGGTTAATAGGAGGTGCAAGTTTAGACTCTTATTCTTCTAGAAGGAATGTGAGATTAAAATCTTTTATGGTATAATTATTCATGGTTCCATAGTCCCTCGAAGAACTCCCTTTCTCGTGCATAGTGATATGGCCTTATAATCTCTCCACTAACATTTTCATGACTTCTCTTGTTTCAAGGAGGCTATCTACATTTTTATTTTGGTTTTTTTGGATATATAATAATGTTTTCCTAAATACTTCACCATAATATTTAGACATTTTCCCTTTCCATTTATTTCCCTTTGTGCTCCCTTCTACAACTAGGTTTCCTTCAGCTATTTTCTTTTGCTCCTATATGTAATATCTTTTTTCTCTTTCACTGGAAAACATAAATCATTCAAACCCTATAAGATATAAAAATCAAGGCTATGATACCAATTTAAATGTCCCAAATCATTTAATACCCTTTAATAAATCAAAAATATGAACTATTATCATCAAACATATTCTAATAACTCAAGATTTTCAAAGATTTAATCAAACCCACAAAACTGCCAAACAAATAATAATGCTCCCACTATGCAAAAACTTAGAAAACTGATTTTTTATTACTTTATGATTGTTTTCCACTAAACACAGCCCAAAAATTATGTTTCAAACCTAAAATAAACTTCTATAATGATTTAACAAACTACAACAACTCAAACACCACAATATCAAAATACACATTGCTAAAATCACACCAAAATACATAGAAATGTATAATATTGAAGTTGAATGATCATGGGTGACTAGAAAGGAGTGAGAGAATAAAAAAATCCATAATTCCTACAACAAACAAAAAATACACAAATTTATCCCAGCTTCTATAAAGATATACTTGAAACATGACAAAATATGTACATCATAAAATACCTAAAAACCCCAAAATAACCCTCCAAACCCCTACAACAAATCCAACTAGTTTTGGGCACATGGAAAATATGTTTAAATAAATAATTCACATTATTAAATATCAAAAAATAAACATCACTAGTATCACTCCAAAATTCTCCCTTAAACCCTCTAAAACTTGCATATAACACCAAAATAACCACTACACATAACACTGTTGAAATCTCCAACCTTATGCACAATGGTATCCTCTGAATGAAGATACTCTATGATTCAAGGTCTCCCATCCTAAAATAACCTAGAGCTCATATACATCCCAATCACAAGCCTCCAAATCTAAAAAAACACACAAGCACAAAGCTCTGTGAGGAAAATTCCAAAGTTAGGCAATAATTCCCTAAAATGAAAGCCTTTTATTTTTATATCACATGGCCAAGATGGGTGCCCAAAACCCCACACCATGCATGCTGAAAAATCATCATTAATTCCAAAGAATAAACTTTTCCAAAAAAAACTCAACCACTCCAAGTTGTCGGTTACAACAAAAAGCCATAAATGATAAGATTCCCATGACACCAAAAATTTGCTTTTTTACTCCACTAAATCCCAAAGCCTTATTTCATGCATGCACATATTTATTATTATTTATTTTCTAGGATTTGTAAAATTTTCCTAATAATATAATATTAAATAAATAAATATTATTTCCCAATGTAATCTTATGATCTTGACCTATTATTTTTGAACATGAAGACTTATTAAAAATAGATACTACTATTTGTGGAAAGGGGACATGACACAATGCATTTTTCATGTTTGAAAATCATTATCCTATATATCCCATTTTTTAAAATATATGAATCTAAAACTATATTGGGTCATATTTTTGTCATTTGTTCTACAAGTGATTTTGTTACCAAGTGTTTGAATATTAAGAGTCAAATATTCAATACACTTTTGAAGAGATTGCATTTTACCTTGTAGAGTCATGTTAGATATAGTATTGCTTATGTCTTGGTCATTTTTAAGGTGTACCCTACATTTTGGGTAGTGTTAGGATGGACCTATATAGAGATAACGTAGTTATCACCACCTTGAGGACAGGTAGAAGGGATAATAGAAGAATCCATAGGGATGGTTTGGTATATAAAGTTCATAAAAACCTAGAATACCAAAGATTAAAAGTTTAAGGATGACACCTAAAATCAGATGGAGTATAAATGAATAACAATTAGGTTTGAGAGACTCTAAGGCTAAAATATGAAACCCTATACAAATGAGACCCTAATGGAGACCTAGGATTTGATACGGTTCAATCAGTGGATGGGTTCACTAATATATTTTACCCTAATTTTTTTTAACCCTTATAGAATAGAAAAATAATAGAATAATTCAAATATTAAGATATGAAATTCAAGCATATATCTATATGTAAATTATTTATGTTGATTGCAATGATTTGACAATTGGTACATGTTAAATATAGTAGTTACAATAAAAGGATGAATACATAGGTTTTTAGGTTAACTATTTGACTATGATTTTATTTTGGAAGTGGAAATCAAACTAAAGCATCAATGTGATTTTTTAGGTTTAAGAACTATATTTCTATCTACACAGGGTCAATTCTGACAATTTGGGTCAGTATCAATTGTCAATACTAACCCATGTATAAATAAGGAGTGTTCACCATATGGTCACCTTTTACATGTCTATTTGGGATTTGTATGTGTGATGTCAAACCTTGATGATACACACAACTCTAGAAATAAGACTCCTTTGCCTTGAAACCCTAGGTGTGTTTGTGAGGGATAGAAAGCTAAAAAACCTAAGAAAGTGTAATGCGTTGAGCTAACCCAAATCCACCCATTTTGATTATTGACCACTGCTTATGTATCAAATAATTTGAGTAAATAAATCAAGCTACACATAATTCTCTCACCAAGTGTGAATGCACAATTGTGTTCCTTCACTACGTGTATACATGAATGATTTGGATTTGATATTTAATAGTGATTGTTTTGACTTGGATTTGGTATGTTTTAGATTTGGATTATGACTAATCCTACTGTTAGATTCACAATTTTGGAATAATATGGAATATTTTCTCAATGTGAAAATAGTGTATAGATTTATCCCAAATACGTGTCAAGTTCTATAGAAAGGGAGACCTTGATTTGTTTATATATGAGTCTAATCAGGTAATTTATCATGTTGATGACATGATAGGTAGATTAGATAACCCTAAGGAATGGTTTGATAGTAAATAGTAACCATTGCTAGAGGAGGTTCTATTGAGACTATATCAGGTCAATATTAACTAGTGATATAGTGATACTGACTGAAATAGAAGGCATTGACTTGTGTATAGGTGGATTAAACTAAAGGTATAAGTTATTATCCTCCATATAATCTATGTTTGTGTGTGTGTGTGTGTGTATCACATACACATACCTATATATATATTTTTATGTAAAAATGTGACAATAAAATTTATTATATTTTTTTCAATTTCTAATGTAAATGGTGTAAAACTTTCACCCCCAACATTGATGTAAATTTATCTTAAGGAAAAAATATATGATGAAATAAATAATACAAAACATGACACAATTATTTTGCACCAAATAAATTAAATGCAAATAAAAATGGTTATATTTTTTTCAAGTATGTTTTGATCTATCTTCTTATGTAAATTCAGATGATGCAAATTTTGTGTCATCAAAAATGAGTATTGTTTTTTATTATTATTTTGTTATGTTTCCATGTTAAAAATTATTTTTTTCCATCACTTAGACTAATGCAAAGAGTGGTTTAAAAACTTATATTATTCAGTCCAAGATCTCCATCCTAGTTGCACATATGAGGTTAGATGTATTGAGTGAGCTTAGGAATAATTGGGGAATAATTAAGGTTAGATGTATTGAGCATCCTCTCATTTTAGGATTATTTCTAAGATAATACAGGTCATTATCTACATGTATGAGGATCAATTATATATCCTAATTGTAATAGGTCTCCAAGATATGAAATGCTACCACCATCACTCTAATATTGATTTTCTCACTGACTCACATAAATTTTATGCTTCTATCTCGACCAATTACAACATATTGAATTTTATAGCCCTAATTTACTTCAAATTCACCATTTATAAATAAAGGGAAAGATCACATGTTCACAAATAAACATCAAGAGACATGGAGGGTAAGGAAGGAAGAAAGTACTCTAATTAATGAAACAAGACAAATATTTCTAAGACCACAACATGCTTAGCTGCAATTGCACCATAGTATGCTAAGTTTCACTATGCTTGGGATTTAGTCACATATGGAGAGAGAGTCTAAGTATAAGGAATAATTCTTAATTATAATACTCCTTTAATGAATGAAATATAAACAATTTTGTAATTAATTACACACAGATCCTTATAATCTTTAGATAAAGTGAAAGGAATCAAATAACCTAACTAAAATAATAGAAGTGTATCCTAGTTAATGTATAAAATATATAAAAAATAACAAATTACATCCCTATAGCATTATTTTTAGTCTATTAAAGCATAAATAAAATGGAAGACATAAAAGACAACTAGACACATTTACACATAAAATCAATTTTGTATTATTTTGAAAGCATCTATTTGAAAATATATTTGACCCTTTTAACATACTAGGTAGCAATATATATAGAAGGTAGAGATGGGTCTTACCTCCAAGAAGCATGATATCCAACTCTTGATCATCATGGCTTGAAATAATAAAACATAATTATGTCATAAGATTCCTCATTTTAACATTCATAAGACAAAATAGAATTATGCATCCCACTAAGGAGTCCTGAGGAGAGGTCTGATGTGGAGTACATATTAATAGTTCTGAAAGAATCTCTTGGGATACCAATGATTAGTAAATGAGGTCAAACCTATGAAACTTGATATAAGACTCATGGAGAATCATCTTTGTTGGATCTATTATGTGCAAAAAATGTGGGGAAGACACACCTTTTTCAACCTCTATGGCACTATGAAAAACTAAGGGATAGGCCACATGGCATTTTAATAATGTCTTTGACTACTTAGTATTTTATAAAAATGGCAAATGTCTAGCTATAATGATTTAGATTCCTATTTAAAATCTTGCCCCATAGGTTAAATTGTCGCCCCTACCATTTGAAACTTTGTATATCATGTTAGCTTGTCTTGTGAGTTAGTTTTTGGTCCTTAAAAAAACCCTTGAAGAATTCATGGTCAGTGGGTCATGAAGTTGTTTAGGTGTTTTAGGGTATTTTATTTCACTTATCTTGTTCTTTGTGGGAAAGTATTGACATTTATCAAAGTAGTGAAAGGAGCAAGCTTTTGGAAGATGCCCAAAGTAAGAAGAAAAGGAAGACCTAATGAAGTGAGAGTACTAGTCTATTTCCTTTTGAGATTATTTTTCACCAAGTGTTGGAATTTATTTAGACATTTTTTCTGAAGGAAAGGCTCTGAAGGGTCCTTTGCAATATTCCTAAAATATATCTTTTTGAAGAAATTGTTTCAAAAATTTTGTCTGAAACAACTTGGGTACATAATTTTCCAAATGCTCCTATACAAAAAAAGCCAAAGGGTCACTTTCTTTTCAAAGTGGACCATTGCAACTTTTCCAAAGGTATTTTTCAAAGGGAAAAGAACTCCATATTTTTTGAAAGATCCATTTCATTTTTTTTTAAGTCACTTCTCAAAGAAAGGGGCACTTTTCAAAAACTCTGAAGGTCCATTCAAGTCAAAGGTCAAAGAATGAATTGTTTTGGGAAAATTGTCTAAGTGAATTCTTTCAAGAAAATTATTCAAGTGAATTCTTTCAGAAGAATTGTTTGAAAGAAATGGTCCATTGTAACTTTTTTTAAGGGTCATTTTATTCTCCAAACAAACCATTTTAGGAAAGTTGAAAAGCACTTTTCTTGGTAAAGTGGTCCACTTAAAAAAATTTGAAGGGCACTTTCTTTGGAAAAGTAGACCAAAACAATAATTCTGAAGGGTATATTTCTTTTAAAGAAATGGTCCATTTAAACTTTGCCAAAGAGTCACTTTCTTTTCAAATTGGACCATTGCAACTTTTTTGAAGGTATTTTTCAAAGGGAAATGGACTGTTGTAATTTTGTTGAAGGCTCATTTCAAAGCTTCAAAGGACCATTTCAAAATTCTTGAAGGGTATTTTTCCTTTCGAGAAGGTCACTTTTCAAAATTCTAAAGGTATCTTTCCCTTTGAAAAGTCTTTTTCAACAAAGTCGGAGGGTCATTTCTTTAAATTCCTTCAGACAAATTGTCTACAAAAATTTTCCATTACAAAAAAATTGAAGACCTAATTCCTTCAAATAAAATATCCAAAGGAATTATTCAAAGCAAAAAGTCCAAAAAAATAGCCATTAGGATTCAAATATCCTATGATGGGCCCATAAACATCAAAATATAGACCCAAAAAATAGACATTTGAATTTGAAATCCTGAAACATTCCCATAGATTTCAAAGATGGGACTCATTAAGTAGCTATTTGCATTCAAAAGAGGTCAAAGGAAGTCAACAAATCTCAAGGGTGAAAGTGTACATGACAACTTTCAAGGATGCATTCAATCAATAAGATATCAATGACTCACAGGCATCTATGTCAGGTAGATTGACAGTGTGAATCAAGGATCTGAGTCAATTTCTAATAATAAATAAAAACAAAGGAAAGCCTAAGTGACTGGTAGGAGCAGGTAGGTGTAAATTAATGGATAAGCCTTTGTCCTTCGATATGAATCTCACCTTCAATAATCATACACTCAATTAGAGGCAACATGGCTAAGTCTTGATTCAAAGGATGGGGATTTCATCCTTTTTCAGGTAGGACATGCAAAGGCAAAAAGGGCATGCCAAGTTTTAAATGCAAGGATTGACTCATTCACATCAAGTAGATACATGTAGCTACCCTCAACATGGCTCTATCAGTTCAAAAGGAATGGACTTGAATGCATGAGGGGAAAAAAGAGGTTTATGATGAGATTTGTAGTGATCTTAGAATCAAGTTAGTTGCATGCTTTTAATGTTGAAGAGCTTTAAAACAACAAGGAGGGATCCATAGTTATTGGTAACTTCTCTCTTAGTTCCCCACTCTAACATGCAAGTCCCTCTTCTCTCTTGTCCTTTCTTTTATATATATGGGCTTTCAAGCCATTGTAAAAGTTTCCTTCTCTTCAAATATCAATTTTTTCCATGTTCAGATAATATTTGTATTTTACCTCTTTTGATGAATAAGATAGAATAGATCTCTCCTCAAAAATATTGAGTTTTAGTGTTTTTTCATGGTCTGTTGGGAGGTGAAAGTGATATCTAAGTCTTCCTTTCATCTTATCCTTTCCATTATACCTATTTATAGGTGTTAAGCTCATCCTTGCAGGTCACATAGTGTGTTCTATCATCTTGTTTGTATGGTAAGTGTAAACTCTCTCTAGTGTCTTTGACATACCTATTAAACTATTACCTTAGATCATGCACAAGTTTGAACCCCTATGTGAAATACTGATGCTTAGAGGCTACCATTAGAGTAGTATAGTCAAATTCATGTCCTTATTCATCTTCTCAATGCATGTCAAGCAGATGAAGGCCATATTTTTGGTGTATCACCATCATAGATAGGAATTACCTTTGAGTTTATTTCTTACCTTTTCCTTCTTCCCTTTTCCTCAAAAATCTATGACATCAACTAGGAATCCTAAATTATGTGCCAAAGGGAGCTAGCCGTTAGAATCTATAGATTCAATCCACTGATTAGACCACCTATAGCCCAGGATTATTTCCATGTCTCAACACGATGTGAAGGCCTGAAGCTACCTTCACAAGGGTGTTAGTTTGATTGATAATAGTTCTTGGCATATCTGGTGGGACCTTTATTCCTTGGCATAACTAAAGTTTGGATTTGAGGAGAAGTATTTGCAGTAAAGGAGAATATCCATCTTCACCACAGGCTAATGAGTTTTTAGATTGCAAGGTTCATAACACCATTCAAGCAATCCTTTCATGCCAAAGGTTACCACAAGGTCATCTAGTAAAGGTATTCATTTTGAATTTATATCTTATAAGAGATCACATTTTAGGAGGGAAATTTTATATCCTTAAAAGAAATATTTGTCTCTTGGTTATCTTATTGTTCTAAGCACTACAATCCCCACTATCTGAATGGCTATCAAAAACCAAGTGTTTGTTCCATTTAATAGAGGTAGCCCACTAAGTTTATCCTAGTTTGATGACATTCCTATATCTACCCTTAATATCATCCCATTTTTTCAAGATAAAATCAAACAACTCTTGTTGAGCATATTCAAGATGTAGTTATTCTCTATTCAGTCCATAATGTTGTTGATGATAATGTTGTTATTAGATTGCTTGATGCTTCCTTCAAAGCAAAATCATTATAGTGGTACAGAAATCTACCATTTAACTCTATTTATACCTAAGATGAATTATGTGTATCCTTAATCAATAAATTTGAAGATAAATCTAATCACCTCTCTTTAGTTAAATAGCTAACTACCATAAGGAGAGCTCCTCATGAGTTCATGTCTGATTTTAATCTTAGTTTTCAAAGAAAATGGACTAGAATGCCTATGTTTATTTGGCCATCCCTTGAATATGCATTCTTGTACTATTTAAAATCCCTTAACTTTGACATTAGTGTGATGATATAGTTAATGGGTGGTGTTAACTTACCAGATGCTTATGAGGTTGCAATAAGGGTAGAGAACAGTTTGATACAAGATATTAAGCTTTCTCTAAGACCTCCAATGCCTATATTACTAGAATTGAGGTTTATTCCAGCCCCTCAAATTCCTCAAGTTCCATCCTTATCTCCTATACCACCACCTCAAGCTCAAATTATAGCCCCTACTAGCCAAGCTAGTGAGATAAGAGAGTTGAAAAGTTTGTTGTAGTCCTTTGGGAATGAAATATTACAACTTAAGAGGAAATAATTTCAAGATAATAGGATTTATCATCAACAAAATCAAGCTACTTATTATCCTTTCAAAGACTAAAGGCCTCCTTATCAAAATTTTAGACAAAATAGACCACCTTCTCAAACACGAGTCATAACTCTAGCTAATCCATATCCTAACCTCAATCGAAATGCTCCTTGTACTTCAAAGGCCATTGTTCCCATCCCAACTCAAAACAACTTGATGCAAGATTCAGGTTGGTAGTACTCAAATCTTAATGATGCTCAAAACCAAGCCTTGATATCACAAAACATCATGATGCCACAAATTACATAAGAAGAGTTTTATTTTCAAGGAGGTCATTACTAAGATACAAGTTTGGCATCACAAGGGGAGAATCAATAAGTTAAATGGAATCCTGATGCCATTAATGTAAATTGGTAGGTGGATGATGATGTTGCTTTTATATAGAATGTTAAAACTAATAATTCAAGTGGTCAAGTTGTAGTTGTAACTAGAGCTCAAAGAAGAGCTATTGATGAGGCTCTAGAGGTGACAAATACTTCAATTACTCCTATTTTTGTTTCTAATATTACAAAATAATATCTTGATGCCCCTGCAACTTATAAAAATTAGAGTATCAAGGTTATTAAGTTCATCGAATACCTCTAGTTCATGAGCAACCAGTGTTTCAAAAAAGTACAACCAAAGTTTGGTGGGTCTCTTTTCAATGTAGTGGATCATATGAATAGGTCTAATATCAAAATTATATATTTTTATTCTCTTTCCATCCCAAGATAGATGGATATGCTCATTCAGGAGATTTTAGCTCTTGAATTATCTCCAGAACTTATTGAGAAAGAAAGTGTTGTCTTAACTAATTCAGATCAGCCAACTAATAAATAAATACATCAAGTAGATAATATGGTAAAGGTGGAAAAAATAAGGTAAATTCAAATACAACTCCTCCTTTCTACCTTTCCTTGATAGTGGGTGATACTTTGGTTCATAACAGTATGGTGGATAGTGGAGCCAATAGTATAGTCATGCCTAAAAAGATTGCAGACAAGCTCAACCTTGTTTATGAGCTAAACACTAAAGGGGTATTTAAATTATATGGGTCACAAAAAAATATGGTATGCATCATCAAAGATCTGAAATTGACATTACATGCTTGTTCCAATGTTACTATCTAGCAGGATGTTGTTGTGGTAGACTTGCCTCCTTACTTTGTTATGTGCCTTTCAAGGGACTTCACTTCAAATATTAGGGGATATTTATTAGCTGATTAGACTTATTTAATGTTAAAAACTAGGTATGGTACCAAGGTAATTATTCATTCTGAACCTATTACATGTTTCCATGTGGATCCATATATGCCAAGTGTTGTGAACACCAACTGTATCATCTCGGATGATGTACTTGAAACTAGTGGAGTAGAAACTGGATCACCTTTGGATGGAGTTCCATATTTTTTTCTTGATGAGTGATCTTACACTTTACATGATCATGATCCCCATAAGATAATTAAAGAGGAATGACTTGGTGTGTATTGCCTTTATGAGAATGATGCACTATTTGGCCTTGGTTAAGGAAGATAAATCTAGTGAAGGTTTATGGCAATTGTACTTTGATGGATCAAGGAATAAACATGTTAATAGAGATATAATGATGTTGGTTTCCCTAATAAAGTAGAGGTATTTCTCTTCTATTAATTTTTATTTTGGTTGTTTAAATAATATTGCAGAGTATGAGGCACTAATTCATGGTTTGCAATGGGTTAGGAGGGTGAAAGTCAACACCTTGCAAGTCTTTGGTGATAGTGAACTTGTATTCCACCAAGTAATAGGTTAAAATGCATGTAAATATTTGTTTCTTAAATATTAAAAGCATATAATATGGGAATTTCTTGAATATTTCCAAGCTTTTAACATTCAGACAATACCAAAAGATGATAATAAACATGCAAATAAGTTGGTTGTCATTGGGGCAAAATTCAGTATCCCAGCTAATATAAAAAGTGAAAAAATATAGTCACATATAAAGGTGGTTATAAGTCCCTCTGTTCTATATAATCATGAGAATTGGTAAGTGTTCAAATATGACAATCAAATTATGAGATTCTTGCAAGAAAAGGTTGAGTTTTGTTTAAGAAACTAATCAAAGTATTCATAGTAGTATGGTGATCAGATTGTTCAACTAAAAACAAATAAGTTACCCAATGGATTGGTCACACTTGAGAGAATTTTTAGTGGTAATGATGAGTTAAGGAATGAGAATTCATCTTTTTCAACAAAAGAACATTATGCCAATGTAGAAATTGTAGATGGTAATATTTTGAAGTTGGATAAGGTATGCACTCTTTCACAAAAGGAAGATTTCATTAAGTTATACACAAGTTTTGCTGATGTATTTTCATGGTAATATAGTGAGCTTAAGGGGTTTGACCCAAGTCTAAATCAACAAACCATTGATTTAGAGGATGAAACTAAACTAGTGAGATAAAGACAAAGGCCCATTAATCCTAAGCTTGAGCCTTTGATGCAAGCTGAGATTCATAAGATCATAGATTCAACTATTATATTTCCAATCAAACACTGTACTTGGGTGACAAATCTTATTCCGATATAGAAGAGGAATGGTGGGATTACATTGTGTGTTGACTTCCATGATTTGAATAGGGATTCACTTAAGGATCACTATCTATTACCATCAATGAAACAAATTCTATAGCCAATTGTGGGTTCAAAGAGGTTTTATTTGTTGGATGGATATAGTGGCTATAATCATATTTTGGTCTAGGAAGAGGACCAATTTAGGATAGCCTTCACAACCAATGGGGGACATTTGTATACAGAAAGATACCTTTTAGTTATCCAATTTCGTAGTGACCTTTCAAAGAGATATGGATATGGAATTCTAAGGCCTTCTTAACAAGTTTTTACTTATTTATTTGGATGATATAAAAGTGTATTCAAAGATTTCAAATGATCACTTAGTTCATCTCAGGCAAGTGTTCGAAATATGTAGGCAATTTGGAGTATCTCTAAATCCCAAAAAGTGTGTCTTCTTGGTTCATGAAGGTAAGCTTCTTGGACATGTGGTTTTAAAGTATAGATTAAACATAGATTATAAAAGGTTAGACTCTATTCTTGCACTCTCATTTCCTAAGCACAAAAAGGCTCTGCAAAGCTTTTTAGGGAAAATCAATTTTATAAGGAGATATATCTCAGATTTTGACATTTTATCTAAGCCATTTACAACCATGTTAAAGAAGAATCATAGCTTCATCTGGTCCAAAGAAGGAATAAAAAGTTTTAAGGATATTAAAAAGGCCATAGCTAGTGCTCCTACACTTATAAATCTATATTTCACAAAAGATTTCATTTTGTATACATATGATAACATAGACACCATTTTAGGCATTCTTATGCAATGAAATCATGAGACTTTGGAGAAGCCAATATCCTTCTTTAGTCAAGGCTTGGAGGACTATGAAAAAAGGTGATATTTTGGTTAAAAACATATACTCTCAGTTATAAGGTCTCTTAAAAATTTTAGATACTTGTTATCTAACAATAAAATGTACTTGATGGTTTCTTGTCCAAGCATCAACGAGTTTTTTTTTTAACAAAGACATAAATGAGAAGAGAGCTATTTGGATAACCAAGGTAATGGAGTATGATTTGGAAATTAAGGTCACAAATCTAGTTAGAGGTAAGGGACTTTGTGAGCATTTAGCTTAGGATTTACAAGAAACTAATGAGGTTATTTTGGTGTCAAATGATGAAGAGGTTACAGTCGGTCATGCCTCACCTTCTATTTGGTTTTATGACTTGGTAATATATCTCCAAGATGGTATTTATCCCTCTCATCTAGGTGCTTCAAATAAAAGATATTTCAAGTTACAATCAATTGCTTTTTTACTTGTTGATGGTGTTCTATTCAAGAAAGATATCAATGGTATGTTGCTAAGGTGTATTGAGCTAGACTAAACTCAGAGATTGCTTGAAGAATTTCATGATGGATATGGTAGAGGACATTTTTCTAGAAGAACTACAGCCCTTAAGATCATGAGAGGTGGGTAATATTGGCCTAGTGTATTTGGTGATTGGCATGCATGGGTTAGGAAGTGTAAACAATGTGTTATGTTTATAGGAAAAGTGAAACTTATAGCCTTACCTCTTCATCCAATTACAATGGATCAACCCTTTGTCCAATGGGGATTGGACTTCATTGGTCTCATAAATCCTCCTTTAAGTTTAGGGAATAAATGGATTCTAACTACTACAGATTACTTCACATGTTGGATAGAAGATGTGGCATTGAAACAAGCAAATGAAACCAATGTTTTATATTTTTATGAAGGTTTGATTACCAGATTTAGAGTTCAATTTTTATTTATGATAATTTAATGGATTTTTTAGGAACTAGGATCATCCAATGGGCTATCCAACATGGAATTTATCTTAGCACTTCATCAAACTATTATCCACAAGGCAATGGCCTTGTTGAGTTTACAAATAAGAACCTCTTGAGGATCATAAGAAGGACTATTGAAGACGATCATAGGCCATGGTATCTCAAGTTGAAGTCAACTCTATGGACTGATGGGATCACCTACAAAATATCAATATCCAACTCTCCATACAAGCTGGTATATGGTAAAGAAACAAGGTTACCCATTTCTCTTGAGTTTCCTGCTTTAGAACTAATGCATCAACTTGAGTTGTTGGAAAATGAGCCTATGTAGATTAGGTATGTTGAGCTTATGGAGTAGGAAAAAGTAAGAAATCAGTTCATGCTAGCCATGTAAATTCATCAAGCACAAGTAAAGAGAGCTTTTGACAAAGGAGCTTCTTCACAAAGTTTCAAAGAAGGAGATTTAGTCCTCAAGTGGGATGAGGATAGAGCTAAACCAGGAAGACACATAAAATTTGACTCCTTTTGGAGAGTCCCATACACAATCTCCAGCTAAAAATCTCATAATGCCTTCCAACTTGTAAAGATGGATGGTGAAGAGCTTATAATCCTAGTCAATGGGATTCATTTAAAACATTCTTACTAATGAGCTAGGTTCCTTGTACATAGTTAGTTTGTTTGTTTTCATCCAAGTGTTTTTCAAGAACACTAGTTTTGTTATGTCTTTTTTTTGCTTTTTCTTTGTTTAGTTAGTTTTCCCTACTTTATGTGTTTCCCTTCTTGTTTTAGGGAATGGGGTTGTCTTATTTCAATCAAAGGTTGTTATTTTTAGTCATGGACCAGATTTACCATTATTTTATGAGTCCAAATGTCATGTATATGGTCTGGTTCTCAATCATAGCAGGCATGCTTCCCAGTTGAGTCACCAAAATGTTGACAATCTTTCCCCATAGGTCAAATTGTCACCCCTACCATTTGAAACTTATATATCATGCTAGTTTGTCTTGTGAATAAATTTTTGGTCCTTAAAAAAACCATTAAAGAATCCATGGTTAATGGGTCATGAAGTTGTTTAGGTGTTTCAGGTTCTTTTCTTTCACTTGTCTTGTACTTTGTAGGAAAGTATTCATGTTGATCAAAGCATTGAAAGGAATAAGCTTTTGGAAGATGCTCGAAGTAAGAAGAAAATGAAGACCCAATGAAGTGAGAGTACCAGTCTATTTCCTTTCGAGATTATTTTTCACAAATTGTTGGAATTTATTCAAACTTTTTGTCTGAAGGAAAGGCTCTAAAGGGACCTTTGAAATATTCCCAAAAGATATCTTTTTGAAGGAATTATTTTGAGATTTTTTTTCTAAAACAACTTGGGTACTTCATTTTCCAATTGGTCCTATACAAAAAAAAATGAAGGGTGACTTTCTTTTCAAAGTTGACCATTGCAACTTTTTCGAAGGTATTTTTCAAAGGGAAGAGGACTCTTTCATCTTTTTCAAAAGATCCATTCCATTTTTTTCAAAAAATCTTAAGGTCTATTCAAGTCAAAGGTCAAAGAATGAATTCTTTCAAGAAAATTATCTGAGTAAATTCTTTCAAGAAAATTGTCTAAATGAATTCTTTCAAAAGAATTATCTGCAATATATGGTCCATTGAAACTTTTCTAAAAGGTCATTTTTTTATCTGAATGGACCATTTTAGGAAAGTTGAAGGCCACTTTTTTTGGCAAAGTGGTCCACTTCAAAATTTTTGAAGGGCACTTTCTTTGGAGAAGTGGACCAAAACAAGAATTCTGAAGGGTATCTTTTTTTTCAAGAAATGGTCCATTTCAACTTTGCCAAAGGGTCACTTTATTTTCAAAGTGGATTAGTGCAACTTTTTCAAAGGTAATTTTCAAATGGAAATAGACCGTTGTAATTTTGTCAAAGGCTCATTTCAAATCTTCAAAGGACCATTTCAAAATTCCTAAAGGGTATTTTTCCTTTTGAAAATGTCACTTTTTAAAAGTTCAAAGGGTATCTTTTCATTTGAAAAGTCTTTTTCAACAAATATAGAGGGTCATTTCTTTAAATTCCTTCAGACAAATTGTTAGCAGGAATTGTCCATTACAAAAAACCTAAAGATCTAATTCCTTCAGATAAAATGTTTAAAGGATTTATTTAAAGTAAAAAGCCCAAAAAAATAGTCATTGGGATTTAAATATTTTGTGATGAGCTCATAAATGTCAAAATATATCCCTAGAAAATAACTGTTTGAATTTAAAATACTAAGATGTTCCCATAGACATTAAATATGGGTCTCATCAAGTAGTTGTTTATATTCAAAATAGGTCAAAAGGAGTTAGTGAATCTCAAGGGTGAAAGTGTATATGATAAGTCTCAAGGATGCATTCAACTGGTAGGAGATCGATGACTTGTAGGCATCTATGTCAGGAAGATCAATGGTGTGAATCAAGGATTAGAGTCAGTTTCTAATGATCAATCAAAATAAAAGAAATCATAAGCAACTAGTAGGAGCTCATATGTATGAATTAATGGAGAAGCCTTTGTCCTTTGATATGGCTCTCACCTCTGACAAGTGGTTACTCAATTAGAGGCAATATGGCTAGGTCTTGATTCAGATAATGGGGATTTCATCCTTTTTTAGGTAGGACATGCAAAGGTAAAAGGGGCATGCCAAGTTTTAAATGCAAGGATTGACTCATTCACATCAGGTAGAGACATGAACCTACCCTTGACATGGATATATCAATTCAAAAGGAAGGGACTTGAATGTATGAGGGTAAAAAAGATATTTATGATGAGATTTGTGGTGATCTTAGAATCAAGGTGGTTGCATGCTTTCGATGTTGAAGAGATCAAAAGCAATAAGGAGGGATCCGCAGTTATTGGTAACTTCTCTCATAGTTCCCTACTCTAACATGCAAGTACCTCTTTTCTCTTATCCCTTATTCTATATATTAGATTTCAAGCCATTATAAAGGGTTCCTTCTCTTTGTATATTAATTTTTTCCATGTTTAAAGAACATATGCATTTTTCCTCTTTTGATGAATAAGATAGAATATACATCTCCTCAAAAAGCTTATGTTTTAGTGTATTTTCATGGTCAATTGGGAAGTGAAAGTGATAGATAGGGATTATTTTCATATTATCATTTCCATTATACCTATTTGTATGTGTTAAGCTCATCTTTGCAAGTCACATAGTGTTCTCTATCAACTTGTTTGTATGGTAAGTGTAAACTCTCTCTAGTGTCTTTGATAGACCTATTGAACCATTACCTTAGATCATGCACAAGTCTAAACCCATATGCAAAATATTGATGCTTGGAGGCTATTGTTTGAGTAGTATACTTAGATTCATGTCCTTGTTTATCTTTTGAGTGCACGTCAAGCAGATGAAGGCCGTATTTTTGGTGTATCACCATCATAGATATGATTTCCATTCAAGTTTATTTCTTACCTTTTCCTTTTTCCATTTTCCTCATCAATATGTGGCATAGACTAGGAATCCTAAATGATACACCAAATGGAGATAGCCCTTAGAATATAGAGATTCAATCTGTTGATTAGGCCACCCACAACCTAGGATTGTTTTCATGTTTCAACAGACTGTGAAGGCTTGAAGCTACCTTCACAAGGGTGTGAGTATGATTGACAATAGTTCCACCTTATTATATTTTACGTATGTGTTGAAGTTGAAACAAGTGTCCTATTCAAGCCCCTTAGGATTATGACACTTGTCCATTTACCACTCGATTAGGTCTTGCATGGAATTGCCTTTAGCCTGCAAACTAAAATTGATCTGAATGCCAAGTCATCCTTAACATAGTAATGTATAATTGAAATTTTATAATTTAAGGTAGCTAATAAATATAATAAATAAATATAATTTAAACTTAACTTAATTTCAAAGATAGAGCGACAAATGCAAGAAAACAATAAATAAGTAATACTTATGAGTGTGAAGTATTCATCACCTTATTCATTGTGATCAAATATGGATTAGCTATTGAAAACTAAATTTGGATGCTCAACTCCTTTCCAAGGAAAAGATAATTGGGTAAAATTTTGGAATGTAAAATGATTTGGATGGATTTGATTCACTCTGAAAATTTGATAGCATTTCATTAGCTTGAAGGTGGATATTTGAAAGTGATGGTTTACATGTCAATTTATAAGCTTGAATGAGGTTAATTGAATGGTTAAATATTATTTGAATATTTAAAATTATTAAAATAATTAAATTTTATGAATTAGACCTTATTCATGAGGATGATAACCAATTCCATGGGTTGAGATGAAAGGGGAATTGGTTGACTGAATTAACAAGAATGAGTCAAGTTAGTTAGTTCAATCACCTAAGAGGTTGAAATGTTCTAAGATGACTCACAAGATGGTTGAGGAAGTTGATGGATTAGTTGGATGAGAACACATGTTTGAGACAAATGTGGAGGATGTCGGGGTGAGGTGGAATATCTAGTTTTTTAATTAGTTTTGGAAGAAAATAGGTGTACATGATTATAATTAATTAATTAAGAATTATTAAATTATCTAAATTTTAGAGGGAAATTATGTTATTTTGAATTTGAATTGGGGATGGTGATGGTTTAGTGTGTCAAAGTGAATTTTAACACTAATTATTGAAATTTAGGTGTCTACATTTTCCCCTCTTTGAAATGGGGTTGCGACTAGAAGAAGCAATATCATTTCAAAGAATAATTACAAAGTAGAGCATCGATGATTGTGAGAAAAAAATTTAACCTAGGTAATTGAAAATGAATGTGATGATGCCCCCTTGAGTGTCCCTATGCTTAAGTGGATGAATGTTCAAAATTATTGAAGGGAAAATTATGAGTGGATATAATTAATACCATCAATAAATTGAAGTACCATAATAAAAAAATAACTTGTAATATTTAAAACATGTATAAAATTATTTTTCCCCTAGCAAATAATTTCTAAAGAGTGAGTTAGAAAAATAATATTTTACAGTTGCCAATTGTATGCTTGGATGGTGCTCAAACCTAGGGATCACATGAGCAGATGTGGGAATGATATATCCCAACAATGGTAAGCAATGAGTCATAAAATGAAAAATATTTATTTTTCAATGTGGATAAAAATTTACAAGATTGATAGTTTCAAGTAGTGATAAAGATATATAGCACTTAGATCAATTATTGGTATCAAATTTGGATAAATTTAGTCATAAAATGTGTAAATAATAATATGGGAAGAAAACATTTGAATGATGGGGTTGAATATTTATAGGGGTTGGGGGTTGGTTTAAATTCATTCATTTCATTGGGTTTTATTTCTAGATTAGATTTGTGATATTTATTTCTAGGGTTCGAGAGGAAAATGGATCAAATTCTAGTTAATAGGCATCATTGCAAGCATGTGCAAGTTCACCAGAGGCTAGAAGGGAGTGTGGATCTAGTAAGTAAAAATTTCAAATTTTTTGATTTGGTTTTATTATACTTTAATTCCAAGTAAAGTGAAATAAAATGAATTCATTTTTACCTAACAGTGAATTCAACATCAATGGTGGCAAATCCATTGGGGTGAATGGTGAAATTATATAAAATTAGGTCAAGGGTTAGGTTTACTAAATGCATCTAATGTCACGGTGAATTCATCAAAAAAATTAGAAAATTCATCAAAAAGTGTATTAAAAACATCTAGAAGTGTAGAAAATTTTGTAAACACAATGGCGAAATCATCCAAAAGTATAGTGAATTCATCTAAAACCCTAGATAAATCATAAAACATAGTGATGAAATCATCTAAAAGAATGGAAAAATCATTGGAATGGTAAAATTATAAATTAACGAGTTATGAGATGATGATAAATAAACATATAATGGATTGTATGACATATATGTAGCTAAATAGGACTAACATAATGCTCATTTAATTATGTGCATAAGAGATTTCTAATTTTATTTACACAAGAGAAGTGCTCGATAGATCTGGAAATGATGGAGAGGTTTACTTACAATGAGGTGGGGGTACTAGAGGTGACTATTTTGGCCTATATAGGAGAGATGCCTGAGATGCAGGCTTATTTGACTGTACTAGTAGAGCATTACATAGTGAGACCAACACATTTCACCCGTCAATAGGTGAGATGACTATGATTTTATAAGATGTATGAAATATTTTGAAGATTTTGATATGGGGACACATGTTTATTAGAGTGAAGGTGGACATGTAGTTACTATGTATAGGGTTTTTGAGGAGGAAATGATTCTTATGGTGAGGGGTGGAATGGATATTGATGTTTGTGTGGATCTAGATACATGTGCATTAATAGTTATATTGATGTTTGTTTTCAATGGCATTGTGATACTTAACAAAAGTGAGAAGTTATTTCTAATGGGCTTATTAGATGTGATTGGAGATATGTTAGAGAGTGTTACATAGTTTGCATAGGGACCATGTGTACTCTAACACACTTATATAGGGATTTACAACATGTTGTGTATACATGCAATGTTTTTATAAGCTCATCCACACTATTACAGGTGTGGACATGGGATCACTTGGTGATTAAACACTTGACATGGCTGATGAGGAGGAGGATAGTAGAAGATTCATTTTTATATGGATGGTATGTATATGTAAGAGTACAACAGACACATTTGGGATATTTAGATTATTTTAATAGGGTGATTGATGAACTAGGAGTTGATCAAGTGACATAAAATCCATATTGAGAGGTTGACCACACTAAAGAGAGGACACAAGACACTTATAATATGTGATAATTCAATGTCACATTATTGGGTACCATGAGTACATCATTGAGTTATACATACCTGATAGGGTGATGATACAGTTTGTCATTAGACAAGTTATCTAAATAGGTCCTCATATATTTGCATGGGTAGTATATGAGAGAGCATAATGGGGATCATGTATTGATTTTAGGGTTGTAGCTAAGAGCTGGGTACAATTATATAAAATGACATTTTTTGCTAAGAGGGATGTGGTGGATTTAGGTACTATAAATGATTATACAACATGGTGGGATTAGCAGAGATCACTAAGGCTTATAGATCCATATGTGCCACCTAGGACATAGAGGTAGATATTATGAGATACATTTAGAGCATGTCCCTAAAGTAGAGGCCTATGAGTGATGATTATGAGAGCTACTCTAGTATAGGATAGTACAAAATAAGATAGAGATGGGGAGTAAAGGCATGATATAGAGGCCACAAAGGATAGAGGAGATCAAATGCATGATGTTAAGATGGGAGAGACTAAGGGAGATGGATGAGGGGGAGAGACTCATTTTATTGTTATCAATAGTGATGGAGAGGGAGATCGAGGTAGAGATGACACAAAGGTGAGGCCTATAATATAGGCACATATAGAGGGAAGGGATGGAGTAGGTCCATCAAGTTTGGTGAGGTTAATATAGGATTAAGAATTAATTAATATGTTACATGAGGGGATTAGGGCTTACGATATTGAGATAGTAGGATTGTATGGAGACAAAGGTGATAGAGATAGACAGGTGGAGATGATATCGATAAAGATAATATAACAATAAGGAGAGGTTGATAGGTTATAGGATGATAACCAAGGTGTATGGTCAAGAGGGAGGACTACTCACACAAGAATAATGACTCAGACTTTAGATGAGATAGGTTTGATACAAAGATATGAGAGAGGGATATTAGATGAGTTGAGTTGGCAAATGTTAGGGAGATATTGACAGGACCTAGATAGCTAGTGTCCTTAGATAAGATCATGAGGATTATGGATCAAGCTACCTATTATCAGAGCTTATATGAGGAGGTAGTATCATGATATCATAGGGCACATTCTTTTAGAGAGTACTCAATAAGGAAGTCAACATCAGACAGGTTCATCCAGCCTATGGAGTTAGAGAGATTTTTGGGATAGGGATTTTAGAATGTCATGGGTCCGCTAATGATTAAACCATGAAAATATGATCTAATCACAACTATAGATGCCCCATCTGAGGGTAAGGGAGAGACATCACATGATATGATGTATATGATATATCAATGTATACATATTTTTGAGATATATGATTGAATTGATGTATTTTTGAGATGTTATGGTTTGAAAAATGATGTGCTATGACTTTATGAATGTGTTTTAATTTTATATGTATGGTAGATGATTCGATGGATAGATGTGACTTGGTATAGAAATTTTCTCTCCTACTTTTGATATGTTGTAGCACATGTTAATCCTTTCATCTTTTATTATGGCATAAAATGAAATGGAACACTGTATATATGAATGATTTAGATAACTACCTTTGTTGATGTGTTTTTTTGGATTTATGACAATAATTCTAACATTAATAACTAAGTAAGAGTTGAGATACATTTATTTTATAATGTAAGATAATATGCACCAATGGTATGGAATAACCATGATGAATATTGTGTTATATGCATAAGGACTAAAAGAGTCAATTGTGTAAGACTTAGTGTATCATGTTATTGAAAACCATAATTAAACCATTTGTAATAGACATAATGATCTTGATTCAATAAGAAATAATAAAGTAAATAAAAATGTTTATAATAATAAAACTATGTAAATATAATAAACAAGGAAAAGTATCACAAAATAAAAGTTCACACAAAAGATAAATAAATGTTCAATCAAGTAAAGTATGAAACACACATAAGGAAATAAATGACAATAAAATACACACGTAAATAAATGACACAAAAACTAAGAAAATGACTCTATGAACATCTTAGGATATATTTGAATCTTTTTATAATTGAGATCTATGATAATGTTGAACATCCAATGAGGAAGCCCTAAGAAAAGAAAACCATATTGTGGTGATATATTACTGATGCATGATTGAGATTATGGGATGATGGGAGTGTTTATTAATCTAACCTTAGAGACCCCATGTCTCTAAGCATTACCTACATAATCCATCATGGATAAATTTTGATTGGGGATATCAAGCTATATTTTTGTTCTCCCAATATGGGAATGGATGAAAAAGTGATGATGTAGTGTAAATTTATGATGGGTAGATGAGTGATTTCCCTCCCAAGGAAATGAGTGAGTGATGAAAAATGTTTTTTAAAGATAAATGGAAGGTATAAGTGTGTTTAGATATGGATACATAAGTGATAATAAGGGTCATATATAAGATATTTCCCAAATCATGAGTAAGGACATGTTTACATAAGTTCAAGATTCAAACCCTTAAGCTAATATGTTATGGCTATATGGTGGAATAAGTGAATAAATGGAAATATACAAATGACAAATGCAATGGGATGACACTAAGTAACTAGGGTGTGAATAGATAATGTATTACACATGGTAAAATAAACTAGTTTTCACCATGGTACTTGCCCAAAGTACTAGTAAATTGATTTTCACTTTTGGATGCACTATTTCTCTCTTATTATTATTATTATTATTATTATTATTGTTATTATTATTATTATTATTATTATTATTATTATTATTATTATTATTATTATTATTTGACACTCAAGATATGTACAACAACATTAGAATGGCTTAGGCATAGAACTATTTGAGTTGCATGATGTTCATGCACTCATCAAGCTCCTCTTTATTTTATATAGCTAATTTGTAATCTCCAAATCCATATTTGGCAATGATTATGTATGGACCTAACCAATTTGGTTTGAATTTTCCTATTTTTCATTGGTATTCTATTGGTTTTAATTTAGAACAAGATCACCTATTTCAAATTCCTTGGCTTTCATCCTCTTATTATGGCTATGTTGAAGGTGATTTTGGTATACTTTTAAGTGGTTTATGTAATTAATATGTTTCTCATTAAGGAAATTGAGCTCACTTAGGCATGAAATATGGTAATATTCACCACTAATTATATTTTGTAAGGATATGTGTAAGTATGATATCTCAACTTCAATGGGTAAGATTAACACGCTGCCATAAACAAGCTAGTATTGGGTTGCCCTTTTAGGTGTGTGGATGATTGTGAAGTATGCCCAAAAGGTGGGATAAAGAAAATAATAGTCATATTCCATTGTAGGACAATAGTAGCCAACACAAAATATTTTCTTAACAAGAATTATGCCACTAGAATGAGCACCACAAATTCCCTCATGAACTTCTCTAATGGCTAAGGTAGACTCTTAAGAATACCTTAACAAAGTTCCATCATAGCTTCTTCAATATAGGGTTTAACGAAGGATAGTGTAGTGGTATGTGCATTGTCTATAAGATTTTATTTGGTTATGGTTAAGATAGATGGAAGGGGTTTATCATGGAGGTATATATAAGAGTCATGATGTCATGGGGAAGTGGGACCAATAGCCTCAAAAAACATTTCTGATTCTATCATGTTGGCATATGACCATGTAAATATGTCAAATAATTATTTAAACAAAATGATGAATATTTCTTGATCTTCTTGAGTTAATGATATGGTAATCTTAACTATCTTTATATTTTCATCTATCCCAATGTAACTACTATGGTGACTTCAACTAGGAGAGTCGATTCTTATTGATATTTTGTGGGTGGTGGACGAAGGTTAAGTTATTCCTTAAGGTCCTCATGATTATATATTTCTTATTAAGATGTCATTGTTTTACTGATTTAATGATGTGATAATAATTCCCCAAAATATGCACAATCATCTAACTAGATGGAAAACCCTTCTTGTGATCACCTGTTAGAATATGATCTCTTATACTCAAGAATTTAGAGATTACTTCATCATTTTAAAATTGATTAACCATATGCATTGATTATTGGTCCCACTAGATTGGGTTTGGATATTTTAGGTCAAGTGTTAAGGCAATCATTTCATGGAATAAGTTGGTCATGGATATTTCTTCTAATAGTCTATACATGAAACCCATTTCAATGTCAGAATAACTTGCCTCAGACTCACTAGAAGAGTCACTTTAGTAAAGTATTGTGCTCACATTAGGTGGGTTAAATACTAAACCATGAAAATATTCATTCGATTTAAGCATGATTGGTTCTATTATTCCTTTATCATGGAGGCCAAGTCCATTTACTTTATAATTAATTATATTACATGATAGATTTGGTGATGGGATATCAGTTGTTAAGGAAACAAGTAGCTTGTTTATTAGAATAAAACCAATAGGAATTCAGATATTCAATTTGTTTGACAAAAATAAGAACACCTTATATGAATGATGTTTTTTTGAAGCTATGAACCACTTGAATATCCTTTTGTTAATGAGAGCTACCATGACTATTTTGGGACATGTAGGTTTTACCTTAGTAATGAACATCGTGGATTTCATATTCACTCATGTTTATGTCAACAATTTTGAATTGGGATGGAGGAGACAATGTGTGTTTTGAAGTGTAAGGATAATTTTATGCTTGACTTGAATATGGATTATCTGTAGAATTGGATATCGATGGTGTATTCAACTAACCACCAAGTGGGGGTGTTTGAAATAATGTGATAGGATGAATGTAGTTGCTAAGCTTTAGTGATTCCTCAATAGGAGCATATATGTCTTATATAAAAGGGAGATAATTGGAATTTTGATAATGTCCTTTAAATAATTTGTAGTATTGGAAGGTTTAATGATCACCAAGTATGGTTACTTCCATGCCATCATGATAAAAATGCAAACATTGGTGAAAATTGGATGGTATAACATTCATAGAGTAGATTCATGGATGTTCAAGGAGTAAATTGTAAGGTAAATATAAGTCAAACACATGAACTAATGTATTACGAATGATAGGCCCCACCATCAAAGGAAGATATATATTTCCCATAGACTCATGTTCATTATTTTCATATGACTTAATGGTAACAATTTTTTATTATAGTGTTGTTTTAGGATACCCAAAATGTTTGATTAATTGTGATGTACACAAGTACAAAACTAAGCCATTATCTATAAACAAACTTTTTACTTTATGTCCAGAGATTATGACTTCTATATGTAAGGGTAAATGATGTATAGATCCCATAGGGGAGACATCATAATGATTGAATGTAACTTGATTGTTAGTGGATAAGTTTCCAACTAACTCTTGAAAAATTGATGGATTGATATCTTGATGGAATCTTAACTATTGAAGGAATTTATACAAGATGTATTTATATATAAGGGAATTTTTGAGAAGATCTAAAATGGATATGTAATTTGGCATCTTCTCAATGTGGTCTATGATATTAAACTTACTCTCAATAGTGGGAAAGGAAGCACTTAGAATGGTAATCTTCATGTGCCTTATTGTAATGAGGAAATCTTGAGCTTTTACAATGATGATGAAAACATGATGGTTTGTATAATAAACACAATTGACTATAGAATCAAAATGGTGATTAGTTTGATTTAAATTACTAGCTTGAGGTTACTCCTAATTTTGTTTACCATGCCCTTGTTCATGTTTGGGAAATAGATCTTTATATATGCCCAAATTTTGGCTATTAGATGATGTGTATGATTGGCTATGTCCCCATGATCTATTAAATCTTGGAAAAAATGTTTTATCCTCATACATCAATTGGTTGAATGTCCCTTAAGTATGTGGTATTCATAATATTCATTTTCATTATACCTTTTAGGTTTAGGAACATTTTATTCAAAGTGTATGGTGTTGGGCCATATGATCATGTTTTCTTGGGCCAACTTTCAAAAACCAATTCATAAGAATCTCCAAATTAAGTGAACTTATGTTTATGATTTTATTGTTTTTTTACCACTAGGTATTTTGATGTTGTTGATAGGTTACAGGTTTTGAACTTGCTTGACATTTGTCACACCATCATTACAAAATTTTTGTTCTTGGAAAAGAACTTGGGTTTATCTATTTGGTTTGAGGAATTTTTATCATGTTTTAAATTTTTTATAACACCCTTGGTAATTAAATTTCATTTTATTTGGACTCCCTTTTTGATGATATCATCAATAGATGTTGGACAATGAAGTTATAAGTGATGAGCCAACTCTGAGTTAAGGTTATTTATAAAGGTAGCAATAAGTTCCTTTTCAAGGAAAGACCATGGGAAATGGCTTGCCAATGACCATCATATTTGTAAGAAAGAGGCAAAGGTGTCACCATTTCATTTTTTTGGTGTTATATAAATCGAGCATGGTCAATTATTTTTCAAATTTATATGAGAAATAACAAACAAAATTTTTGGATATGTATTTAAAGGTGGAGATTTATCCTTTGGGTAAATGAGATAACCATTATAGGTATTCACACCCTAGGCTATATGGATTTATCCTTAACATGTATTCATTACTATATGCAACATCAACACATTCCATATAGAATTATTTAATATGTTTCCTAGGATCTCCCTTACCTTTGTAATTTTTGGATTTAGGGAATTCAAAAAAATTTGGAAAGGGTATCATCATATTGTCCACATCATATGGATATGGACAAATTTCTTCAAACTTGTATTGTTTTTGTCTTGAAAATGTACCATCTTTCAAGCCCTAAATCTTATCCTTCATTTTTTTCTACACTTGAATGAAGTGTGGCAAGAGTTGATTGCTTTAAATTTAAGAGGTAAAAATGTTGGATGTTTGACCCATAAATGGGTTTGAATTGGTGTTGGCTTGTGAAAGTCAATATTTATTATGAGGTGGATTTTTGATAAATTGATTGGGAAGTGTATTGAAAGGGGAATTTATATTTCATGATTGTGTGAAGATGTTTGGGTTTGTTGGGTTAGTGGAGAATTTGGGATTTATTTGATTTAGATTGTTGGTGAAATTGGGATTTGTTTGATTTGTGAAGATATTTTGATTACTGGTATTTGTGAAAAAAATGTGATTGGTTTGACTTCTAAAAGGTTTTATTTGATTAGGGTATGGATTTGTGTTAAAGGGTTGATGTTGATTAAATGTTGAATAAGTGTTGATAAATGGGTTTAGATTAGTGGGGTTCTGATTTTTATGTGATGGAGCTAAACTTATAGAAGAATTTGGATTGGTAAGACTTAAAAATTGATTCGATGTATTTCCTAAATCAAAATTTTGATGTTGGTTAATGGGTAAATTTGAATAAGCATTCAAGTTTGAATTTGAAGTTGATTTATTGTTGATAGGTGAAATAGAATGAGTATTCAAGTTCATATTTTGATTTGGATTTATATAGTTGATTGGTGAACTATGGAAGTTTAGATTTGGATTTATTGGAAAAATTGAATACATATTCAATTTTGGATTTGATTGATTTTTGGTTGGTAAACTTGAATAAAAATTAAAGTTTTGATTAGATTGATTGATGTTTGTTAAAATTAAATAAGCATTCAAGTTTGGATTGGATTGGTTGATGTTTGGTAAACTTGAATAATCATTCAAGTTTGAATTTGATTGATTGATGATTGGTGAGGTTGAATGGACATCCAACCTTGAATTTGAATTGGTTTGATTGTTGATAGGTGAGCTGGAATGAACATTCAAGATCATATTTGGATTGATAAATGAGGGTAAATTTGGGTTCATACTCAAATTTAAATTTTGTATGGAACTTTGGTCAACCAAAGGATTGTTTTTCTTATTAGCTTGGAGGTTTTCAATCACTTGGTTTATTTTATGGGTATGGGTATCCATAAAAAACCCTTGGCTTGTTTGGGATGATTCCTCATTGAGGATGGATTTACCTTTATCTTGGAAGACATAGGGATTAGAATTAGATGAACCAGTGATAACCTTTCTATCCCTTAAATATATTTGTGATGTAGATTGATCTTGGATGGGTGATGAAGACTCTTTTCTATCAAGAAAATAGTGTAGGTTTTAACCATCAAAATTGGGTGAAAGTTTTTCTTCTAGACTCAAGGCTTGGAGTAAAAATTCATTATTGTTGGATAAGATGTATTTATTTAATGGGTAAGGAGGTAATATGACCTTAGGGATACCTTAATCTAGATAAGGTTTTTTTTTCTTCTTCGTTGTCATGGATTTTGTGTATTTCGACATGGTGTCCTTGATTTTATTGACTACCAAAATGAAAGAGATAATTTCCAAAAGGCTTATCACTCAACCTAAGATTATTCAACATATACATATGCCTTGTGATAGGAGACATTTATAAAATAAAGGTATTTAACTAAAAAAGGTAAAAATATTAATACTTGACTCTAAGAAAGTGAAATGCCAAAATTACTAAAATAAAATTAATTGATAACAAGGTATTTTGAATTTTGACCTTAAGACTAAGATTTGTGATTTTTAAGCTTTTGGATTATAACTTCATTTATTGGTTTCAATACTCAAAATATTTGTTTAGTTTCAATCAAAGGATTTTAGTATGTGGTATTTCATAAGGGAAAAAATAAATAATTCTTACTTTAAACATGCATTGGAAAAAAGGGATAAAAATAAGGCTAAGGGACTTGAATAACTTGTAGGATTTTTGTGTCACTTGCTTGTCCATTGCATTAGATATGGCCTAATATTTCAAGGCACTAACCATGGAGGATCTTACCATTCCCATAACCCACTAATCCTAATTTTAAGGGTGTGTAGAAAGTAGCTTCTTGGTTTTAGCTATTAACCGATGCACTATAAGTTATATGGTATAAATGGATTTCCTAGACTTAAAGTTTGAATAATATTATCTATAAGAGTCCTCTATATAAATTTCAGTACATTAAGGCCTAAAACCATGGAATAATCCAATTTAAGAGATGCACACAAATGGGTCTAGCCCCAATTTTCCCAACACAACCATAAAAATCAAACTTCAATCAATGTTATCTAAAGATTGAGTATTGAAGGATGAAACCCCCTCACTTCATGATGTGCTTAAAACACAACACTATTTAGCAAGAATGACAACTCTAACTCAATTTTTATACCCTACCGGTACACAAGGTTGGCCTACCATATGGTGTTGAAATCTATGGTCGATAAAACCCATAATAAAATAAAAATAAAGAAGAATTACACTTGCATCCAATTCTTAGGTATCGTTACCAATATAACTCCAAGAGAAGAACATACATGCAAGTGTGTCTTGGGTAACAAAGTTTACAAATGTTATTTATAATTTTTTGAGTATCATCACCAATGTAACACCATAGAAAAAAACATATGAAACAAGTTCCACACAAACAAATGCTTGAAAATAAAATTGAATTAACTCCAAAAATTGAAATGTGATCTAAGTTACTATTGAAAATGAGAATGCTAAAATGAAAAATGTTAGAAAACTTGAAATAAAATAAGAAACACAAAAAAATAGACCTTTATTTGGCTAAATTTCTTTGATTTTTCTTGGACTGACAACCTACAATAAAAAATTTAAATGTCTTTATGTGGCTAAAATATCAAGGCAACTTGGAAAAAGTTGAAAATAAAAAAATACAGACTAATGTTATAGAATGATTTTGATGTTACATGGTAAGACCAAATAAAAAATTTGTTAGTAATTAGAAAACTTAGAAAAATAAAAAATAGACACTTACAAAATGATTTAGCTATTTTGAGCCATTTCACTGGTGTTTTTATTGAATTCATTAAAGTTCAAGATAATTTTACTATTATTTTTGATGAATTTGTTGAAATTCAAAACAATTTCACTGTTATTTCTAACAAATTTGCTAAAGTTTAGAATTATTTAGATGCTAGTTATGACAAGTTTTATAAAGGTTAGAATAATTTTGATGATGTTTATGATGAATTCACTGAAGTTCAAGACTATTTCATTATTTTTCAAGGACTTAAATAGAAAACATAAAATAGAACTAAAGCATAAAAAGGTTAGGTAAACTAGACACACACAAGAATTGTTATAAAACTAAAAAATATGAGTAAAAAAAACACATGAATGAATTTATTTTTTGTTAAAATGAATTCATTGTTATGTAGAATGAATTCGATGTTTTATAGGTTTACACATAGTAAGTTCACAAACTCAAAAAATTGACATGCAACAACAAACATAAAACTCCAATACAAGTGTTAAATGTATATGCACAAGAACAAAAATAAAAAATAATTGAAATGACTCCTTAAATGCACCTTTTATGTGAAATATGAGGAACAAGGTCCCACCAGGCATGCCATAATGTGTAAGTGAAAAGTTTAGAATGCAAGCTAGCTAAAAAATCTAATAATGAGATCTAATACTTAACTTCAAACTTTGTTACCCAAATAGAGAAACAAATTCAAGAAAATAATAAATAAATAATACTTATGAATGCAAAGTATTCATCACCTTATCCATTATGATCAAATATGGATTTATTTTTTAATGCTAAATGTGGATGCTCAACTCCTTTCCAAGGTAAAGAGAATCGGGCAAAATTTTGGGGTACAAAATGATTTGGATGGATTTTATTTGATTTGATTCTCTTTGATAATTTGATAGCACTTATTTAGCTTGAAGGTGGAGGATTGAAAGTGATGGATTACATTTAAATTTGTAGGCTTACATGAGGTTGATAGAATGGTTGAGGATTATTTAAATATTTCAAATTATTAAAATATCAATGGTGAGGAATTAGTCCTCATCCATGAGGATTATGACCAATTCTATGGGTTGAGAAGAAAAGGGAGTTGGTTGAGTGAGTCAATAAGAACAAACCAAGTTAGTTAGTTGAGTCATATGGGAGTTTGAAATGTTATAATATTACTCATAAGGTGGTTGAGAAATTTGAGGGATTAGTTGGATGAGTCAACACACGGTTGAGATAAATGTTGGGGATGTCTGGGTTAGGTGGCACATCTAGATTTTTAATTAATTTTAGAGGAAAATAAGTGTGCATGATTATAATTAATTAATTAAAAATTAATCAATTATTTTAATTTTTGAGGGAAGCAATGTTAATTTGATTTGAATTGGGGATGGTGATAGGTTAGTATGTCAAAGTGAATTTTGACACTAAATAGTGAAATTTAGGTGTCTACAGACAAATATGTCCTTATAGTGCTCTTGGGACCCATCTTTGTGTTTTTAACCATTTTGTCTAGAGAGAAACACATGATAAAATGTCATTAATTCTCGCCTCTCAGTTACTTCACTAAGCCATATGCTTTGCCACATGTTTATTTATCATGCAATCGAGCCTTACTTTTTTGTCTATATTTATTTATTTTCAGCATGACACTTGCTTACTCTCATTATTTTTTTGGGTTTAAACTCATCATTTAGAATATTATGCCCCATTTAGTAGTTATATATTTATATTACAACACATGGCATGATATCATTCCTTCACTTGGTTGTTGATCCTTGATGTATGTGTCCCTATGAATTTGGTCATAGTTTAATGAGATGTTAACATGTGGCACAATCCTATTGACTTGGGGGTTCAAGAGCTTTGTATAATCCTATGGTCTATTTTTAGGGTGTGTGTTAGTGGGATGTCACCATGTGGATAACCCTTTCTCATCCATGTGTTTGAGGGACCTTGGGACTTGGGTTACATCACTATTTTTCTCCAAAGGAATGAGATGTTGACACATGGATCAATCTCATTAATCTAAAGGCCTATAGGCTTCATATTATATTTATATAAGTCTATACGATCTGAATGAGTGAGGTGCTTCCATATGTATGACCCTCACTTGTTTGAGGGGTCTTCATTCTTTGAATTTGGGAATAGCCATTTGTTTGCCTGATAAGCCATGGATGAGCGAGTTTCTACCACATGACATGATCTTACTTTTAGACAATTGCCTAGCCTCAAACCATGTATGTGTGTCTATGGGATATAGATGATTAGGGTGTTACCATGTGGATGACCCTCACTTTTCTGAATGATCACCTATATTTAGAGCATGTCCCTCTACCTATTAGTTATAGATGAATGGGATCATGTTAAATGAAACTATCTCACTTACCCCAAAGATTAGGGACCTTAGGACTTGGCCACTACAATATTTTTATCTATAGGAACATAATGGGGACACATAAAATTATCTCATACCTCAGGGCCTTTTACATTATTTTCCTTATCCATTTGAGTTGATATAAGAGAGTAACTAGGATGAATACACATGGCACAATCCTAGTTACATGAATGCTCAAACAAAAAAGAATTAGAACCTTTACCTTATAATCCATGGAGAAGCAAGATGAATACATGCATCTCAATCTTGTGAATATATGGTCTTGATAAAAGAAAAGACTTAGTCATTTTGAAAATCCTTTATAAATAAGTAGGGTGTTTACACGTGGAATGTTCCTAGATCTCAATGCCTTACTATTAAAATTTAAACTTAGGGACTTAGCCATTGTACTTTGAACTATATTTCCACTCTTATATTTTTTAGTTTCTCTAAGTTCAAGAGATACATGCGGTGATATTTTATGTGAGGAAAATTTCAGCAAAATGACCAGGTATGGAAAGTCATTCATACTGTAGGGTGATCTTTCTGAGTTAAACCAAGTAAGCTTTAGTAAGGTGGCCCTATGGGGTTAAAACACTCTCACAAAGAATAAATTACCTTGGGAAATATCTAAATTTGATAAATAACATAATGCTAAAATATAAATAGATATATATAATAACTTTGAAAGATATATTCATTTCAACATTTAAACATAGGCATCAATCGAATTATTGGAGCAAGTATGCAAACACTCATCGATCTTAGAATCATATCAAGACTTCATTTATAATATATAGCTTAGACTTGAGATAATGAATTCTAACTTAAAATTATACTAATTCATTTCACAACAAGACCTAAACATGAAATTTTAAGCTCAAAGAGGGTCCTCATTGAATGGGGCACGTTGGTCACAACAAATGGTGACTACTATGGGGATAACACTACCTCAGTATTTAGAATCTAGAATATAGGCCTTCATTACTAAATTATGAGATAAGAAACTAAATATCCATTTAGATGAATTTATAGGAAAAGAGAGTTCTCAATTATGCTTAAACAAATAACATATTGGACACTGATTCTTTCAAAGGGTCATTTTATGAAAAGAGTGATTATGTTGTTATTTTGAATCCACTAGGCAAGCTCAGACATATCTCGGGTACTTAAAGCTCCTTGATAGGTAAATTATTTACTAAATTTGGCTAAGGAAAGGAAGGATTTGACATTTTTATAGTGTTAGTCATGTATTTATAGCCTTGACATAGATGCCTTTGATCCCACTAAAGGCCTTGTTCCATTTTCAGCCAGGATGGAAAGTTTGTGATGGAGGTTTCCCAAACCACATTTTATTAGGAAGAAAATTGTATTTTCATGAGATTCAGACTTCTTTTCATTTTTATTTTTCTTTTTATTAATCCCATATGGTTGGGGACCAATATATCTAAGGTGTAGGAATGGTTCAATGAACTCTTTCCACCAAGAATGTCATTTGTTTACTCAATGATTTGGCTATAATTTATATGTTATTTCTAGAGATATAATGAGCTTTATAAAAAATAGGGATTTTCTCAATTCCTTTGCTCAGTTCTAAATCAGTGACCCCTAATCCTTTTAGTGTCTAAAGTGAAGTTCCTTTATTTATCACATTATTTAATAACAGGGTCTCACCTTCTATCTTCCAGTTTTGGTCCTATGTTTTAAGTGCCTTGTCATATTTTGAGGTGGTCAAACTTGGGGGCATGGGGACCAAGATTTAATCTTACTAAAACTATCTTATTTGTTTCTCAATCTGAATCATGAGAACAAGATACAACCATTGTAAAGCTATCAAGGTAAAATAAGGGTGAAGCCTTAAAGCAAAAAAATGCATTATAAAATAACACAAAGTAGGAAGCAAAAATAAAAATAATGATAAAATTTTTTAAAAAAAATAGAACTTGTAATCACCTAAAAGTGGTATTTGAGTGATAAGAGTGTTTCTTTAAACTACTTATCCATAACTTAGCCCTATAACTATCCTAGATCCTATTATCACACTTATCCATTCTTTATTCAGGCCACATGCATTCCTAGTCATCCCTAAAGTAGTCTCAAACCCTCATTTTTTGATCCTATCCCTTCTTGCCTAGTGTTCTACCACTTGGACACTAGTACCATAATAAGGACATATTACATCTTGATTTCTCACTAGGAAAACTTATTAGACTATCTGTGGATATTCATAGTTAATGCATCTGATTTAATTATATTTATGACTAAGCTTGAGATATATGTTATGATGGGATAGTAGGATATTACTTAGGGTGCATAATCACACTGGTATGAGTTAGTTGTAATTATATGTTTACTTTATGATCATCTTGATTTGTCATTTAAGCTATATTTTATGATGGATGTATATCATGACTGTTATGGTTTAACTACCTATTTTTTTGTGACTTTGATCAGGAAAACCCATCCCTTAAAGTGTGTCAGAGGAAGAGCATCATTAGAGAGGGTGACATATATGGATACACTGGAAGATGACAAATAACTAGTAAGAACCTTACACACACCGCATAAATAATTTATGTTATATGCATAATTTGAATGGTTATCATAATGTGTTTAATGTTGCTTGAAATAGATAGATGTTTGATTATGGTTTGATAGCATATTTTAATGGTTTTATGTATTTTGTCTAGTGTGATTTGCGTGTGACCATGAATTTTTTAAGATTTGATTGATTAGACTAATTCGGGTTATTAGTCTATAATTTAATCATTAAACTATCATGATAATTTCAAATGATAATTAATAAATATACTAATTTGAGTAAATTTGAGTAAAAGAAAAGAAAATATAATAAATCCCAATTAAGTGAAAAAAACAAAAATAAAAATAAAATATCAAGCTTTAAATAAAGCACATCACTAAGGGGGAAAGAAAGAAAATAATGAATTAAAAATAAAAATAAAACAATTTGGAAAGAAGATTTCTATTAAAAGAGAAAAATATAAAGAGAAAAGGATACACCTCTTTTTAGGAACAAGAAATAAATATATATAAAATAAAGGGTAATTTGGGAGGAGGAAGGATAGAAGAAAGAGGAATTGGTTAGAAGGAAACTAGGAGCTTGACAAAAATTGCTTGGAACGCAGAAGCAAGTAGTTGATACCTTCAAATTATGTATATTATTATTTTAAAAAATGAATATTGGTATTTAATAATCTGTGTATTCATATACATTGGATTTAATTCCTTTTGTTTGGATGGTTATAATGGATTAATCTGCACAATTAATAGAGAATTATTTACGTATAAACCCTTATAAACATATAAACTTGCATAAAATAAATCTATACCCTTATAAACTAGAATACATCCTATGTAAGCTAACCATGTTTTGTAGCAAACTAAAGTCATGTGGGTGATTTGAAGTGAACTAAAGGAAATGGTCATGTAAATATAATTGGAATTATTAAACATCTAAATAAGGAACTTTTAAAATACCTAGCACTGTAAAAGAATTATCATTGAGGGTGTAGTTGTTGGTGAGTTTGTAAAATTAATTCTCCTTATTTTGGTAGATATATATGTGTGTGTGGAATAAATTAGAAACTACTTTATGATTTTTAAAATCATTGTAAAAATTACTAGCCATGAGTCACTTTTTGATCTATCCCTAGCCCGTTGAAAATAATTAAATTGTTAGCTTTATGATTCAATGTCATCACTCCCCATGTGTAATCCTCAACCAATATGTGTATCTCATTATTATATATTTAACTCATTATTATATGTTATGCATTAAGTCATTGACCTATAGTTTGAAATAGTTATAAGCAAGAGCATTAGGTGTCGCTAGTTTTCTTTTTTAACAATGTAAATTATTGAATTAAGTAGAGCATGCTTCACTCCATTGTGTCAATATATATATATATATATATATATATATATATATATATATATATATATATATATATATATATATATATATATATATATATATATTAAAGCCACCATACATAATCTATATCTTGCATTATTTGGATTGTTACATATCCTTTTTAAATCATGATATGTTAAAATCTATTGAATCATTGTATAATTAAAACCACTTAGTCAAACTATGAAGGAATCTCTTTTTATTTTATTATTAGCTATTATGCTTGGCATCGCCTGAGTTTGCAGTAATCCTTCCATATATAAAGTCGATGCCTAGTTATATGTTGAGGTTACATATTTAAATCTGACATATATATATTATAATATAATGCTATGAATTGTATTAATTGGACTTTATCTAAAGTTGTATATATGTTTGGTTGAGCTCATAAAATATTTAATCTAGGATAGGATAGTGAATTGATTTAGAATTATGTGGTAATTACATCACCTAGTCATTGTATAGGTTGGCTACCAAAATTGATCATCTATTACAATAAAAAATCCATGTAGTTATATTCAGTGCCATATTTTTAACTCTTTTAAGATCAAACTATGTAGTTAAGCTCTATTAAAATAGTTTAAAAAGGAGTTACCATGTCATAAGATCTACCATAATCAAAACAATGGGAAATTGGGATATGGATAATAAATCATAAGATTTTCCCATGTGATGTGTTTCATATAAAATGGTGGATCATATATTGATAATAATTTTCTGATTATACCATAGCATAAGTAGATATGAATAATGCTTAAATGTTGGATCTTAAAAGAGACACATGATTTAAAGTAGGCAATGTAATATATTATATAATATTATAATAGCTTTGAGAAATTGTGTTACATCTAACCATGTATTTTTAATAATTAGTACTACATGTGTTATATAGTGGGCCATATATATTATAGTATGATGTTATGACTTTAATAACTTATGAGTGGACCTATTTCTATTATACTCAACATGTTATTAAGATATATAGTTAACTCCTATAAATTGTAACTACTAAGGTGTTATTAGAATTATCCCTAATATCAGAATGTTACATTAATGCTACTCATCAACAATCATTATATGAGGACTTACACACATGGTTATTTTAACAAGGTTATACTAACATTTATACATAGGTATAAATAGCAATTCATAATGTAACTGGGTATTTATCAGTTTTGATACTCCATGTTGTGCCAATAATGGTTATTATAGTTTGGGCTTATGTAAACTGGAACATAGCCTCCCTTATGCCTTTGTGAATTATCTATTAGTGTATTATCCTAACCTTTTATGAACTTGAGCACTGTAGGTCTACTAATACGTATGAGGGCATAAAAATAGATAGTTTATGGATATAAAATACGCTGGAAGGTAAGTATTTTGCATAGTTTTTCACTAGAGTATTGCCATGGCTTGGGAGTATCACTTATCTATGTACTTGATGAAGCTATTATGTATTTACCAACAAGAAAGGTAAAATGATTATTAAATCTTATGGAGTCATTATATGGAATTATAGATGATGGATACATTATTCATGTATTATTTGGTTGGTTGCTTGAATGCAGTATATATAAATAAACACTCATAGATTTAAGTATGCAACATAAGTACATAATGAAAATGGTTGAGTTAGGTCATAAACCTAAGCTTATAGATAGAAGTATGATTTTATCCAATCATTAGATGTCCATGGGAATGGAGTTATAACCATATTAAAATAGACGTCTAGAAAATAGAATGAGATATTTAAATGAATGTTATAATAGGTTTATGAATTCTTTGTTTTTCTATAAATGATTGATTGGTTGTTAGTTATATATTGAGTACATGCATGCAGTTTAGGATTATGAGAGTGTTTGGTTATATCTAGCATATAATGGTGCATCATGATATGTTATTAAAGATATGTTACTTTGAATGTTGGTAAGCAGTTTTAACTTAGGGTACACTCAAGTGGTATAATATCGTACTTGCTTGATTGTTATTATGTATGTGGATCACCTAATTCTTGAAATAGTAAGTTTGTTTATGTTTTTTTAAGAGTTATGAACTATGATAGTATGGGATATCATAGAGTTCTAAAGTATAAATGTATGGTGTACCTAGATGGTATATACTATAATTGAGATGTCTAGACTTACATATACGTTTGATTGATTTAATGTATACAATTTGGTTATTGTTGTGAATAACATGTTTTGAAATAGTTGGTAATAATTTGTGTATGCATGTATACAATATTGAAATTTTAATGTATGCTAAGATGAAATATTATGTTTTTCGGGGAAACTATAACTTACATGTTATTTCTATTTGCTTGGATATAAGCTTGTATTTTCCATGTAGTTATGGCTATTTTATTATGATTGATTGTGGAAGATTAATTTTTATGTATCAGAACATTAAAATTTGCTAATATGGGTTATCATAGGGTTTAGTATGTTTAGAAACTAACTGTGGTAGTGAAAATCTGTAGTTAATGTGTATTCTACCCAGGTGGTATAAATTGTAGTCATTATTTCTAGTATGGGATAGAAATAATGTAAGATTCATTCATATGTTTGACAAAATAAATGTATATTTTGGTTAATTTTATGGTTAGAATGTTATATGATGTTTTTTATAGTAGGATGTAATGAATCTTGTGGCTGAATTGAATTTGATCAATCTGTATTGCTGATATGGAGTAAGAAGTGAGATTGACTTTACTGGCTTACTAGTATCACAATAACAGATGAAGGCAATCTATTCAAGTGGTGTGTATGAATTTGATTTATCTATAGATAATTATTATTTATTATTTGTAAAAAATTGGGCCAAATTATGTTTAGTGAGACATTATGATGTAGGGGCATCACTACCCCCCTTTGTAAATAACTAGTTTAGTTTCATGTTTTGAATCTTTAATAGGTTGTTTTGTATTGTTTTCCTAATTTTGGTGATGATGCAAAAGGTAAAAGTATGATGACCTTGTGTCTTAAGGGGTCATAAATGGGTGTTTAGAGTTGTTTTGTAATTTTGAGGAGTTCAAGGTAGGTAATTAGCTCTCCCCATATAAATGGGAGTTACAAGTTAGTTACAAAGCCTTTTAGAATAAATAATGGTTTTTGGTGTGAGATAGGTAGGCCATTAAAAATAGGAGAATAAATTGGGGAATGGATTTGAAGGAGAATTTCATGTGTAAACCCCAAAATTAAGTGAATAAAAATTTCTTGATTTTCATAACTAACTTGCATATTTTGGTTTTCTGTTCATGAACCTTAATAGAGATCAAGTATACACTATGAAGATTCTAGATAGAATAATGAAATGATTTTAAAGAATCTTGTAAATATTTTTAAGTTTTGATGAAGGTTATAATAATGTTTTTTAAGGATTTTGAATGTCATGTGGTGTGAGTTTAGGGCCAAGGGCATATATTTCTTATATTCTATGCTTTGAATCAATAAGGAAATTGAATGTATTTCTTAAGAACATGTTGCAGACCGTGAAGGTGAAAAAATGTTGTCAATAACTAATTTATTCATGAAAAATTGATTATAATTTTTTTATATGTATTCATTGTGTTGAAAAAGTTGTGTGCAGGGGAAATATTCTATTTTGTGTTATGAGAAGCATGAGAATGAGATGATGCAATAAAAATATTATTGAATGTGTTTTGGATCTCAAAATACGTTAAGAGTATATATTGATGTTTTTAAAAAAGAGACTATTCCAAAGAACAATGATTGAAATATTTATTGCATGGTAACTAATTAATTCCACCTTATCTATTTTATATCTTGTGATTTATGAAACCTGTGCATGTATCAATCATGGAAGTGAGTATTTGCAAGTTAATAGACCACAAAAATTGATTGATAAGCATTTAATTTGTTATTACTAAGACTTTAAAAATTGCCAAGTTGTTTGGATCCTCTTTTCACTAAGATAAACATTCAAAATCATGCAAGAACTGATAACGATACACATAGTCAACCTAAAGTGTTATATGAAACTAATCTTAAAGGTATACAAATGGAGCTTTTTTATATGAAAAAGATATAGCGAAGTCATTTTTTGTTGGTTCACTCTTTCTATAATAGATTGAAGGCAATTTGAGAATTTTAAAACAAAGAAATCCCATAGAATATTCAACTACAATTAGTGAACAAAAAGTATGAGAATGGTATGTACACAAATGTTAAGATGACTAAATAACTAATTTGAATGGTATGTTAGATTGTTAAGGGTCTTCTTCAATGTTGATAGAGTATGAAAACCTATAAATAAGTCTTAAATCGATAAAATAATATTATATAATCTATAATCTATAATTATGTATATAGTAAGATTAATAATTATATGGAAATGACTGCAATAGACTAGGTAGGCTGAGTTAGGAAAAGATCAAGGTGGTCTTTTGATAGTTATATATATTGAAATTAAAGCAAGGAAAGGAACAAAAATTTAATATGGAAGGAGTCTAAAACCATAAAGGAAAATAAAATTTCCATTTACCATTGTGTTTATGTTTACAGAGTGCATAAGTAAGAATAAAATAAAGGCAAGTAACTTTAAATGCTATATTGATAAAGACAGAGGTGAATAGGTATGTTTGAGTATTCTATTTACATTATTTCAAGAGGTCTATTAAGACCATGAATAGAATATTTAAATTGTCAATGAACTTCACACCATTTCAAGAGGATTGAATTAATTATTCTTTTCCAAGTAAGTGAATGTTGAAACAAGACATAGAGAGAGATAAAGACAAGTGGAAGATTATTTGATAAAGATAAAGATTGTGACTTGTAACCTCTACATCATTTTTGGTATTAGATCTTGATGATTCATTGGGAAGCAAATAATGAAGGTGGTAAGCAAAATATGGTATAATTTTTTTTGTTGTCATTTTGTGTATTTAATCAATTCATTGAAAGTAAGCGAAAGATTGTTTGAAGAGACTACTAAAGAGAATTGCAGGTGTTTGCAAGTTGGTCAAGGTAAATTGAAAGCCAAGAAAGGCTTGAAGAGAGAGAAAGATATCCAGAAGCTCAAGAGAAGAGATCATAGTGATTGTTCAAATAAATTGATCTAAGGAGATATCTTGGATAAAGATGGAGCAAGGCAGAAAAACCTTACTTAAAAAAGAGCAAGGTACAAGAGACTTGCTTAAGGTGGCGCAAGATGAAAGAGACTTGTTTAAGAGATAATAACTACCCAAAGTAAAGGACCTATAGAGAGAAGAAGAGAGAGGTGAGATACTTTTCGATGAGCAGGTAAAAGGATTTTTTGTAAGTTTATCACAACCCTTATCATGCATATAAAATAAGGAGAGTTTACATTACTTTGTTGAGAAAGTGAGTATGTTGAAGGCATTGGTCATGGAGATAGAAGTCATTGATCAAGTAAAACAGCAAGAGGAGAATAAAGAGGTTGTATAGGTTAAGAGGTTTGAATAAGAGAAGATAAAACAAACAACAACACAACAAGCAACAAAACCAATCATATAGAGAATAACCAAGGAAAAGCAAGAGGAAGATTGCCAAAAAGGCAAGCAGGAGATTTTTTTCATTAACTAGTGTGTTTTACATGTAGGATGGTTTCAATAGCATAATAAAATGTTGAATATGATCTATTTGAAGATCAAAGTGAAAAAAAATGACCTCAAAAGAGAGAATAAGAGAGATTAAAAACAAGGAGCTAGAAAACATCAAAAATGCCTATGTATCTCAAATAGGCCATGAGATCCAAGAGGAGGAGCCATTGAAAAAAGGTGATACAAAATATATCAAAGCCAAGATAGTTATAACTTTTATGGAAATTTTTATTTCTCTCCTCAATAGTATGATACAGGGGCATCACTACCCCCTTTGTAAATAACTAGTTTAGTTTCATGTTTTAAATCTTTGGTAGGTTGGTTTGTATTATTTTCCTAATTTTGGTGATGTTGTAAAAGGTAAAAGTATTATGACCTTGTGTCTTAGGGGGTATTAAATGGATGTTTAGATTTTTTTTGTAATTATTAGGAGTTCAATGTAGGTAATTATCTCTCCCCATACAAATTGGAGTTACAAGTTAGTTACAAAGACTTTTAGAATAAATAGTGGTTTTTAGTGTGAGATAGGTAGGTCATTCAAAATAGGAAAAGAAATTGGGGAATTGATTCGAAGGATAAGTGCAAGTGTAAACACCAAAAGTAAGTGAATAAAAAGTTTTTGATTTTAATAACTTGCATATGCTGGTTTTATATTCATGAACCATAACAAAGATTGAGTATACACTATGAAGAATCTAGATAGAATAATGAAATGATTTTAAATGATCTTGTAAATATTTTTAAGTTATGATGAAGGTTATAAGAATGTTACTTAAGGAGTTTGAATGTCATGTGGTGTGAGTTCAATTCCAAAGGCCTATATTTCTTATATTCTGTGATTTGAATCAAGAAGGAAATTGAATGTATTTCTTAAGAACATGTTGCAGACACTATAGGTGACAAAACATTATTAATAGCTAAGTTATTCATGAGAAATTGATTACATATTCTGTATGTGTAGTCATTGTGTTGAAAAATCTACGTGTAGGGTACAAATTGTATTATGTTATGAGAAGCATGAGAATGAGATGATGCAATAAAAATATTATTGAATGTGTTTTGGATCTCAAAATATGTTAAGAGTATATATTGATGTCTATAGAATGGAAAATATTCCCAATAACAAGGATCAAAAAAGTTCTTACATGGAAACTAACTAATTCTACCTTATATGTTTTATATCTTGTGATTTCTTGTGGTTTATGAAACATGCGCATGCATCAACTGTGGAAGTGAGTGCTTAAAAGTTGATAGACCACATAAATTGATTGTTAAGCATTTGATTCATTATTACCAAGACTTTGAAAATTCACAACTTGTTTGGATCCTCTTTCCATTAAGATGGACATGCAAAACCATGCAGGAACCGATAAATATACGCATAGTCAAACTAAAGTGTTATATGAAACTAATCTTAAAGGCATCCAAATGGAGCTATGTTGCATGAAAAAGATGCAACGAATTCATTTCATGTTGGTTCACTCTTTATATAAGAGAATGAAGGTGATTTTTGGGGTTTCAAATAAATAAGGCCCATAGAATATGCACCTAAAGTTAGTGAACAAAAAAGTATGAGAATGGTGTGTATAGAAATGTTAAGAGGATTGGATAATGAATATGAATGGTATGTTAGATTTTTGAAGGCCTTTTTAAATGTTGATAGCATATGAAAACCTATAGAGAAGTCTTAAATTGATAAAATAATACTATATAGTCTAAAATCTATAATCATGTATACTATAAGATTAATAATTGTATGGAAAGGACTATAGTAGACTAAGTAGGCTGAGTTGGGCGAAGAGCAAGGTGGTATTTTGATAGGTATATATCTTGAAATTAAAGAAAGGAAAGGAACATAAAATTAATATGGAAGGAACATGAAACCCTTTAAGAAAATAAAGTTTCTATTAACCATTGTGTTTCTACTTACAGAGTGTATAAGAAAGAAAAAAATGAAGGCAAGTAACTTTCAATGCTAAATTGGTAAAGATAGAGGTGAATAGGTACATTTGATTATTCTATTTACATTATTTTAAGAGGTATATTGAGATGATAAATAGCATGTTTAAATTTTAAATGAACCTCATAGCATTTCAAAAGGATTGAATTAATGAGCCTTTACCAAGTGAATGTTGAAACAAGACACAGAGAGAGATAAAGACAAGTGGGAAATTGTTTGATAAGGATAGATATTGTGACTTGTAACCTCTGCATCACATTATCATTTCATGAGTATGATTTACATGTTTGTGTGATATCTTGTAATAAAATAGTATTCTATGATACAGTGCATGTTTAGTTTAGAAATCATACGACACACAGGTACTTGATTGTCTCTCTCTAGATTCCCATGCCATCACTATCTACTCATCCATGAAGGGAGGGCCATTTCTTGATGGGATTAGTTTGGGGGATCATTAGTATATGGTTTGTGTTTAAAAGTTCTCAGATGATTCTCTCCCTCCCCACAATAATACTACTTATTGAGATGACACTTGAGATTGCCACAGATACTTGAGTTTAGGAACTATGCTCTAGGGGATCTATGTATCTTATATGTATATTGTATTATATTGTACTTATTATTGAATTTTGTCATGAAGAGTTATAATTTAACAAGAATGGTTATAGACTTATATCAGTTGTGTTTGAGTTAATATAATTACTTTCTATATTTGCATTATGATGTGTTCTCATGATATTAGAGATCCATGATATGTGGGGTATTATGCTTATTTGTTATTATCACACTTTGAGTATTTCATATGATCTTTGTAGATAATTATGGTGTAATCTATCTATAGCATGTGTGTGTTATTTTAAGAAAAAAAATTCATGTATTTATATGTCTAACCCAATGGGATTGTTACAAGACACTACTGCCACATGGTGTTAGTGTCCCAATAAAGGTGTTAATGGCCTTTCCCTATCTTTTTTATAGATAGATATCTTTTCAAATTTCGAGCCTCCTAAGATTGGCCTAGACCTATTTTATCATCCACACAAGCATCATAACAATATAAATACATGACTATTATCCCTCTAACTGCTAGATGTAAATTAGATGCAAAATACACATTCAAACTCAGAACAAGTTGTACATAATTAAAGTTATCAATACTTATTCTTCCCTAATTTTGAATACTACCATTTACAGTATCCCTAAGCTCATATTACCTAAATATTTACTCTCAAACACATTCAAGGCACTCAAGGACACTATCATACTAGCTTTACTTGCATTTGCACTAGCACTTAGGTGGGGAGAACTACATTAGGCTTGATCCCTCCTCAAAGTATTGGTATGTAGGCAACTCTCATCACAATGGGGTGTTAAGGATGTCTATCCTACCTCACTAACAAACACACTTTTTATCTTGTATTAACTAAATGATCTAACAACATGAAAAATTAGGGTTTTCTCATAAACTTAGTCAAGATAGGCACAAGTTTTTAAAACTCATGCTTGCAGGAGAAAACTTGAGATATCTAGACACAGGGACACCTAGAAGCTCAGGACAGTCCTACATAGAGGAATCTATCACTAATACAAGGACACTACCACCACATTTCCAATAATGGTGTTATTGTCTAATTAGTGTGATACTATCCAAGAGGGTTTCTAACACTGAAATCCTATTTGTGACAATCAGACTAGCTTATACCTTAGTTTTCAACCTCCAAATCATTTATCTCAGTTATTTTCTAGCTAAGTTATTACCTTGCACTATTTATTGATATTTTTATAAAGGTCAAAGCTATTCAATTATATAACAAACCAGTGGTTGTCTTTATTGCATATTATTACCTTGATTTAGTCTACTTAACTCTTTAGAACACATAAGATTTACGAACACTCAATCCTAAAAGGTCAAAACATTTGATGAACTTGACTTACTTCAAACATTGCTCAAACCCTAACCTTAGATGTTCTTAGGGTTTGTATCCTTTTTGTTTCTATTCTCAATTATTAGTTCTAAATTATTAGATTTGTTTCAATATTTTATTTTTCTAATCTTTCATAGATTAAATTTCTTTAAAGATTCAAAATATACAATAATTTGTTTTTCTACTCCCCAAAATACAATGGTAGAATTCAATAACTGATTTAATGAAATTGATAAGAGACAATTAAAATATTTTGTTTCCAAACATTTGGATATCCAAGATGACCTCATCAATATTATTCATGAAGAAATTTAGAAATCAAATAATGGTCAATCTTCAAATCCCTAAGATAATAACATTGTTACACCTACATTGTGGCCAACTCAGCTAGCACAACAACCAATTATAACTCAACAACCTTTAGTTATAGCTACATCTCCTATGGATAGTTCTTCCACTCTATATGTACAATCCCTTATGTGTAAGGTTCATACTCTGCAAGCTATGGTTTTACATCTTGAGAAGGCATCCACTAAGCCATCACATGCCTTAGATTCTAATGTTATTCTACATACACATTTGGCACATCACATTATAGTAACTCCTTTAACATTTAGATTCATGTCACTTAAGCTTACATTGTATGATGGTAAGGGTGACCCAGATCACCATCTAAAATATTTTCATGTAGCATGTTTGGACTACATGTCCAATGATTATCTCCTCATTAATTTATTTCCACATAGTTTAAAGGATTGTGCCTTATAGTGGTTTTATTATCTACCAAATCAGTCTATTACCACATTCAATCCATTATCAGACATGTCTTTAACACACTTCTCCATAAACATCACTGATAAGATCTCATATGCTCAAGTTGCACAATTGAAACAAAAACCACATGAACCTATTGTAGAATACATCTTATGATATAAGACTATCTTGGAAAAATTAACTAGCCTCATGGTAGATAAAGATCTTCAAACAGAGTCTTATACCAATATTACATGAAACTATCTTGTTTAATAAGTTTCCAACCTTCACAGATTTGTACCACACAATGAAATAAAGAGAAGTCAATATTCTCTCTATAGACAAACTAAAATATACCAGTGGATTAGAATCAACTGATAATAGTTATAGTAAGCCTCTATATAAGGTAAGGGCCACTAAAAAAAAGAGTGGTCCAAAGGCCATAGTTAGCACAACTTCAGAGCCATCTCCTCATCTAGTTTTATCAACTCCTCCATGCAAACCTTTCACCACCTTCCATAATTACCAGCACGAGTTTTAAAATAGCTCTTGAAATGAAATGTCATATCTCTCCCTCTCATAAAATAGGTTAATATGACATGGAATCTACTAAATAACTATGATTCTAATGCATTATGCAAGTATCATAAGGCACCAAGCCATACACAAAATAGATGTATTAGCTTAAAACATAACATACAATATTTGATCAAGGCTAACATTGTTGATGTGGGCACACCCATAGAGGAACCCAAAGTAAAAAAAAAATATAATGCATTGAAAATATTTTCATGTTTGTTTCCAAAGTATATAACAAATGAGGCAGTGAGCACTTTAGGTGTTCACTACACATATTGAGCACATCCACCACCAACTTTATATTACACTACTATAGAGGAGGCATACCCACTACACAATATCATTAGTGTGTACCATTCTATAGTTTTAACGAGAACACTCATCACATTCTTATAAAAATATATTATTGATGATGATACCAAATTATATGCACTATTTATAGGGCATACATAAATCATCATCCTATCTAGAGTGTTATAGCTGACAACGAGTCAAGTATTAACATGTGAACTATCATGCTTATACAACATTTAGGGTATTTAGAGTAGGATATATCTTATACAAACATAGTTATTATTAGTTTTAGTGGCCATGTTTAGAGCTCCATCATGGAAATTGTACTTCCACTACAATCTGGACTAGCACATGTGGCCACTAAATTCATAGTAGTACCTAGTGTAGGAATATTTGACATATTATTGGGTAGGTCATGGATACAATAGCTAAAATCAATCCCATATATATTACATAGATGCAAAAATATATACATGAAAATTAGGTGGTCATAATTGATGGTCTTCCAAATGAGTATCCTCTACCTATCCCATAGGCAATTACATCATAGTTACTAGTTATAGCATAATTAATAGTTACATCATAGTTATTAGTTATAGCTCTAAGCATAGCTATTATTGGTACACCATAGAGTTTAGTATAGATACCAATACAAGTGATATCTAATCCTAAGTATTTTCACATATGCATACTCTCCCACAAAGACCATAATTAGAGAGACCCCTATGTCAGAGATATGTTGTATATTATAGAAGGCATCCCTCTCCTCACTTTCTTCTAAGATCAGTATTATTGAGTTCTCAACGTTCTTAGCACAGGGAACCTATACCACATATAATTTATATCATATGGGTCCATTAGACCCCTAAAGATCACACGATACCACTATTAGTGTCATAGATTCCTAGCATCACTACATAGGTAGGGCCAGATATAGATCACTCAATGTAGCCGATTATAGGACCATAGTTTCCCTTTCATATAGCATGAACAATCACATTTCCTTTATTTTATAGAGGTCACATTGATAGTGAGTATCACATGAGACTCATCTATTCACATTATCACTCCCTTCTTGTATATACTTTCCCTCTCTTGTTCCTTGTACATAGTTCATTTTCATGTTGCTTGTACATAGCTTATAACAAGAAAATACAAAAATAACATAGTATTTAAAAAACACAAAAACATTCAAATAATTACTTAGAAAACACAAAATTATAGATTGTATGCATTTTTATATTTACATTTCTTATATTTTCTAGACATTATATATGTTAGCTATCTTAGGATAATTATTTTTATCATACATAAAAGATTCATTTGTTCTTATCAAGTGCTTGCAGATTATTTATAAGACTAAGATCCACTACACCAACCTAGATTTGTTATTATCTACCCATTGGGGGCATCTACATAGATATGTGGGTTCTTCATTTGACACATTCACCCACTGGGGAAACACTATACAAAATTTTCAATTACCAAGCTTTATATTTCTATACACTACACATATTTAACATTGTTATATCTTGATATTTATTATGCTACACTTACTCATATTTTTTATCATCTATTACTAATCTAGATTCAACATATATACATCCTAGCTCTTACACACATTTATACTACATTTTCATGCATAATTTCATTTTTAGCTTTCCTAGTTTAGATTTTATTATATCTCTATGCTTCTTCTATTTGAGGGCATTTGAATATGCCATTATTATTTGGATCTATGACACTTATATTTTCATAGTATGTATGCTTTGGACATGTGCCCATGTCCTTGTGTGTGCCTTCCTAATTATGTATGCAGACATTTGAACGTGTCCTTCTATGTGGCTCTAAGCCAACTTTCTTGTTACTTTCATATGTGGACATTTTAACATGTCATTTTATGTCTTTTTTTCTCAGATTCAGTGACATGTGCCCATATCCCTTGTATTGTGACCCCTTGTCCTATTTTGCATGCCTCATGTTTTTTTGTTTGTATGCTTTCTTATATGTGTCATGGCCATGAAACTTGTCTTTTACTTATTAGACATTCTAGTTTTATATGTCATGAGGGACCTCATCTATATACCCTTCATAATTAGGTGTCGTGATGGACAACATGCCCCATCCCCCTACATAGCTACCTATATTTTACTTAGATTTATTGTTACATATAATTTTATATATATCTTAACACCCTTATGAATGCTAGACATGACATACATCTTAAATGAAAAATTTATGCTTAGATTATCTTACATTATAATGTTATATATGCACATTATATTGGATTATTACACAATTATCATATATGCTTTGACAAACACACATTTTATAGAGTTTTTCTTTTAAGAATAATTCTTACACAAGTTCAACAACTACCCTCAAAAGAGGGGGCATTCATATGGGTTTTTCACAGAAATCAAGATCTTATATTTCATTCATAGTGTATTTTTCATCACATAGGCTTAGATTATATAAATCAAACTCAATTAAACACAGTGGGTAAATAATGACACTGAGAGCAACATAGTTACATAGAAATCAAACCAAAAGGACACTAGCACCTAAATTGTGTCACTAATGCCATAATTTCAATAGTGATGTTCCTAATTAAGACATGGAAATACTATCCACTAACCTCAATTTTATAAAAACCCAAATCGAATAGAAAAAGTACAATAGGTGTAATACATGTTTACATAGGTTTAGTTATAGATTCATCAATTTTGCTCAGATTTATACTAGTTTAGCTCATATTCATACTATTTTTCTCAAATTAGGGGCATAATACACAACTTAACCATTCCCATATTTAATTTATATACTTATATATAGAATATTACAACTCATTCCATAATATATATGCTTAGATATCAAATTTTAGGGCATGTGCATGACACATTATTTCTATATGCTCACTTACACACTGGTTGATCAGATGGAATGATAAATTCCATGTAATTCTCTATGTTTTATACATCTAACATCATATTCTAGGTGGCACACCAATTTCATGCCTTACTCCATCTACATTGGTTGGCATTCTTGAGTGGCCCAAAGCTACTTAATATACTCAAGTGGCCACATCGTTGAACATACCTAGGTAGACATTTATAGTTACATCACATAATTTTAGTTTTAGATGCATCTACTACACATGGGTTGTAAATGATGGTGTCATATCCTAATTGAGTTATTAATCCACCTAAATTAGAGTTTTGGATCCACCATTAGTCTAATCTAAGCTATTCATAGGTCATGATCCACCAAGCAGGGGTGGGCAATGATGGAGTCAAAATTGAATTGCATTCTTGAACCACCCACACATGAGGATTGACCAAGCTATCATCTCAGTCAAATTTATTCACTGATTGATCACTATATACATTCACACACATAGGTTATCACTAACTTAATGCATTAGTTTGCATACCCAGTGAGGTGCATTCATTCCTTTCCTCTCTCTTATCTCTTTACTCAATTTTACTCAAGTTTTGCTTCTTTACTTAGTTTAGTCTTTTGATTTTGATATCTTTAAGTAACAATTTATTTATGCATGTTCCACTTTTAGGACATGCATTGGAGCATGCTTCACATACTCAGGCCCAATTTCACATACTCATACCTAGCTTCATGAGCTTCACCTCTTAGGTAAGTCCATGTATGCTTATTTTTCCTTTATCTTAGCTATTTCACTTTGTTGCATTTATAACATAAAGGGGAGGGAATGTAATCACCTAAATTTTGTATTTGAGTGTTAAGAGTGCTACTTAATATGACCTATCCCTAGCTTAGTCCTAGACCTATCCTACAACCTATTATCACACTTATCTAGCATTTGTGTGAGACACATATATCCCTAGTCATCCCTAAAGCAGTCCCAAACCCTCATTTCTTGATCCTAGCCCTTCATGCCTAATTTTATACCATGTTGACACTAGATCCATAATAATTACACAATTTCCATATGGCACTAGTGTCCCAATAATGTCACTAATGTCCTTTCCCTCTCTTTTTCACAAACATATATCTTTTTAAATCTAGAACCTCCTATGGTCAGCCTAGATCTATGTTAGCACCCTCACAAGCATAAAAATAGTATAAATACATGAATTTTATCCTATTAAACACTGGATGGAAATTAGATACAAAATACACATTTAACCTCAAAACAATTTTTGCACAATTAAGATTATCAACCCTTATTCTACCATACTTTTGCATACTGCCATCTACAATAATCCTAATCTTGAATTACCTAAATTTTTAGTCTCAAGGGCATTCAAGGCACTTAAGGCCACTATCATATTATATTCACTTGCACTTGCACCAACACTTAGATGGGGAGAACTACATCAATCTTGATCCCTCCTTAAAGTATTGATATGTAGGCAACTCTGATCATAACGAGGTGTTGAGGATGTCTACCCCACTAACAAACATAATTTTTAGATTATGTCAATCGAATGTCTTAGTAACATGGAATATTAGGGTTTCTCATAAGTTTAGTTAAAATAATTAATATATAGCTTTTCAAAACTCATACACGTAGGAACAGACCTCAAAGATCCAGACACATGTACACCCAAAAGCTTAGGATAATCCTACACAAAGGACACTACTACCAATATAAAGATGCTAACACCACATTTTAAATAATGGTTATACTGTATAATTAGGGTGCTACTATCCAAGATGGGTTTTGATATTGGGATCTTGTTTGAAACACTCAAACCAACTTATACCTTAGTTTCTGGCCTTTAAATCATTCATCTCAGTTATTTTCTAGTTAAGTTATTACTTACACTATTTATTACTATTTTTAGAAAGTTCAAAGCTATTCAATTTTGTAAAAAATCATTGGATATATTTATTTCATATTATTACCCTAATTTATTATACTTATCTCTTTAATAAAAATAGTATTTACAAACACTAAGTCCTAAAAGGTTAAAACACAACTAAAGAAAACTAGCTAACCTTAATCTAATATTTACATCACCAACCTTTGCCCTAGGCGATAATTTGAAATTAAATTGGAAGGGACAACTGATAAATAATGATTTAATAAATATCCAATCATAATGAGTGGTAGGTCATTCCATTCAAGGTCTTCTAATTGAAACATGTTCTATCCCAACAACTCAAAATTTTTGTATGGGTCAATCCAGAGTGGGTCAATATTAGAGTGTTGCCCTTTCTTATTGTGTGCTTTGTCCCATAATAGGAATAAGTCTGATATCCTAAATGACTTGATATTTTCCCTCTTATTGAAATATATTTTTATTTTTATTTGATGTCTACTGAAATTTTGTAGAGTCTCTTCTCGTGTATCCTTCAATCGAATAATGTCTAGTAGTCTTGAGTTTGTCTTTTCAATATCTTCCTTGTAATCTTGCATAAAATTTTAAGTTAAAAACTTAAAGATCATTTTGAATATGGGATCCAATATATATAATAGTATAAAAGGATATATTTTAAGGTCTTGCTTATATATGGTGAGGTCATCCTAAAGAGCATATTTCAACAATGAATGCCAATCTTTAGGTTTCTTTTCTACAAACTTATTGATAGTGTTGATCAATTTATTATTGGTTGACTTAGCCAAATCATTCCCTTATGGGTATTTTCTTATGAGAACCTCAAGGTGATACCATTTTCATAATCCCATATAGTGAGCTTGATTGACTAAAATGTAGGTCCATTATCGTAGACTAGTAAGGTTGGGCTGTCAAATCATGTTATGTTTTCCTCAAGGTACTTGATGACTTATTTGGCTATGTTATTCTTGGTCATAACTATATCTATCCATATTTTTAAATAATTAGTGGTTTTAAATATGAATTTATGGCAAACTGATGAGTTCATGTTGATGAATCCATTGAAGTCAAGCCTCCATCGAGTGAAAGGGCACTCTTCCACCATAGGTTACAAAGGCATTTTAGTGTGAACTTCCTTCTTGATGAAGGTCTAACACTTATGGAACAAACACATGTGGGTGTGGACATCTCTAAATATAGTGGGCCAATAGTACCTAGTTTATAGAATATTTGTGTAAGTTGTAGTCCCGAAAGGATGGCAACTACCCAACTTCTCATAGAAGCTAGTCATGACTTCTTTAGCTTCTTCTTCGATAGCAATTTGAGATATATGTATTCATAATTATTTATATAAAGTAATACCTTATTTAATATATAGTGGGTTTCCTTAAGCCTAAGAGATATTTTATGTGTCTGATTGAGTCCTGGAGGAGGAGTTTCATTAAGGAGGTAGTGGACAATCAGATCATACCAATCTTTATGAACCATTTTTTATTGGTCTAATTGCACCACCATGATCCTTGGGTCAATTTTAGTGATAAAATAAGTAATACCTTAACCTTAGGAAATCTTGATAGGTTTTATTTCAAGGTCATACTCTTACATCTTGGCCATCCATCGACATCTACATACCCATAGCTCATTCTTCCCAAGCATTAGTTTTACGACTAGGTTTGGGATGATGTCATGCACCTTATTTCTAAATATGAAGTGATTGAATGTTTTCCACAACTTTGACCAGGAAATAAACATGCTTGTCCAAGGTGGAATACTTCAGATATGCATCCTTCAAGTTTGTACTCATGAAACCGATTAGGTGATCATCTTCATCCATATTTTGGGTGAGCACTACAACTATGGTGTGCTATGATGCAAAAGAATAGAGGTAGAAGTCCTTCAAGTAGTCTAGGATGATTAATGGCAATGCCTACATGATGGATTCCTTGGTTTATTATGAGGATTTTATAGATATAATATTTCACTCCACCTTATCTTCCTATTTCAACATTACATTCAAAGGTTTAAAAGTTTTAGCAAAACCAGATATGAATTTGCATACAAAGTTAATCTTACCAAAGAATGACTTTAATTCTTTTTTATTGTTAGGAAAAGGTATCTTGGAAATCACATTGGCACACTCAGGTTTGATATAAATACCTTCATTCATGATGATGTGACCAATAAGCTTACATTCACTAAAACCAAATATGTTTTTCATTGGGTTAAGCCAGATACCATATCTTCTACATCTTTTGAATATCTTTTCAAGGTCAAGTCATCCATGTAAATAATAATGCATTTAACCATCATAACTTTGAAATTAAAGTCCATATCTCTCTAAAAGGTGTATCATGTGTTAATAAGGTCAAATAACATTTGTTTGTAAGCAAAGGTGCCCCACTTGGTTGTAAATGCAGTCTTGATTCGGTCTTTCAAGTTTACCAAAACCTGATTATATCCTAAGAATCCATCTAAGAATAACATCATATGGGATCCACTTACCATATGCATCACCTCATCTAAATAAGAAAAATGATAATTATCTTTGTCAGTAGTATGAATCATATTTATGAAATCCACACAGTCAAATTTATTCATTATTTTTTATAGATTAACATTAGGTTAACCACTTAGTTAGAGTAATGAATTGGGAAGATGATCCCAACTGAGAGGAGTTTATGGACCTCCTTATGAATAAATGGTTATCAAATTGGGTTCACACGTTGTTTCCTATATCTCAAGGTATTATGGCTCTAATTGAGTGGGATAGTATTATTTATTATCTTCAAGTCCAAGTAATAATGTCTTGGTACTTCAATAATAGTTTTGAGTTGTTCAGCTTCAACAAGAGTGAAATTTATACCAATATGAACATCTTAGGGCTAGTCTGATGATCCCAAATTGATCATTATAGACTTTTTATCTAAGTGTATTGGTATATTAGGTTTGTGTTATTATTTTCAAGGTCAAACACTCTCTCCAAGGATATCAGTCCTTTTGGAACTTCATTTTCCTTTAAGTTCATAATGGCATCCTGGTCACATTCTTCATTTTCAATTGTCTCTTTATGCCTCATCTATATCCCCAAATACCTTTCAATTATTAAGGAATTATAAAATTTGACAGTCGTCTTCAAATTCCAAGAAATTATTCACATTTTATTATAATGAAGGACATGAGATGATCTCTATTAAAAAAAATTGTAGCCATGAATCATCTAGGGGTGTCATGTTTGTAGTTGTGGTTGTTAATGAATCAGCCACCTAATTTTATTTTCTAGGAATAGGGATGAAATTAAAAGTGTTAAACATTTTTATCAAATCCCATACCCTATGTTTATACTTCTTCAAATAATATAGTTTATATTGTAACTTTCTCTTAACTTGGTTCACTACTAGTTCAAAATTCCCAAAAACTCTTAGTCCTTTTACCTTATGTCTCAACGCAAACTATAGTCCTAAGATCAAGGCCTCATATTCTGCTAAGTTGTTGGTACAAGAGAGTTGGATCCTATATGCAGCTCAGTGTCATTTCCATAATGGATCAATGAGAATAACTCATGCTCTAGGACCTTGTTTAGAACATGCTCTATTAAAATACAAGGACCATAGACCTAGAAATTTAAAAGCTTTATCATCTTGTCTTTCAATACACTTTGTAGACAAAGTATAAACACATATGTTAGAGGATACTAAATTTACTCTTTCATTGATTGTGTTGTATTTTTTGATCATATGTTTCATTATAGGTTCTTTGTCAACATGGATATGATCGGTTACACCTCTCCAAGGAAACCACATATGGGATATGTTCGTAGCCATATACCCATTCAAGGTTTTAGACCAATCTATACTAAGTAAAATCTCATAAGCCTCTAGGATGTCCACTACTTGAATTTCCATAAATTTTTGGACCCTAATATTATATTCCACTACATATGGACGTTCAAGATCTCACCCACTACCTTAACTTTAGATTTATCTAACTAGACTACTATTTTATCTGAATTGATAGGTGGTAATACTTTTTTTTAAAAATCCTATTGCATGACATTCATAGAGGCTCCTGTCTCAACTAGATAGTTATTAATATTAATTATAGATAACCTAATCATAAGGAGGAAATGTGGGACCTCATCATTATTCTTATGTATCATCACATTAGTGTGTGCAGGCTTGGGTTTGGGTTGAACTAGAATGTCTATGAGGGACTTTAGGATGATATCTCTTTTCTCAATGATCTAGGAAAGTTCATGAAAAATGATGTTTTCCTTGATCTTCTTCATGTCTTCCAAATTCTTGTACCAAATCTTACTAATGATAGGATAGGTATCTTTAGTTAGCTTGGGATTATTTACTTTTGGAGGTGGAGGGTCATTCCTTACTCTTGGATCAAGAAGAATGGCACCATTGGTAGGAGGAGTAGACATGGTAAGGGGTCATTGTTGTGTCCAATTCCTAAGGGAATAGTTACTCAAGTGGAATTTTTCAAAATCCTATACCTCATTTATGTCATATTCTAGTTCATTATCCTCGTAGATACGAAAGTCTAATTTTTTAGTACCATGGTAGTGCTCAAGGATCTCACAACATTATAGGTCTTAGTCTGATTGATAATCTTGGGGTGGTTTGATACTACCTCATAATCTTACATATCTTTCTATAATATGTCGAATGCAATGCATTCAAGTTCATCATGTTGGGTTGTATTGTGAACATAACACTAGTTAGGTAAGGTAAACTCATAGATGTTGATCTCAAGGAGATTATTAAGTGAAGTGGTTGGTTGTTAGAGTGGTTTTGGGTATGATTTTACCTCTAGTAAGTGAATTTCATATTGGAACTCTCACCACAATTATTTCCAACCTATCTCTGGAGGCCTAATAAGTCATTATTGAGCTTTTGTAGCATGCATTGTATAGTATCTAGCTCATTCTTAGTGGATTCCTTGGGTAGATACATCATTCATAGTGGGGACCAACATTTGATTATGAACTTATGGTGATACTTAATTATTTATTGGGATGAGGAATCTTAGGGGATGACTAAGAGTAACGTGTCTCAAAATAAGCTAGTTTATCACTAGCGCAGGTCCTGGTATGGGTATATTCTGGTTGGTGGCAAAGAGCGGCTTCAAAGCAGGCATACTTGGAAGCAATTTCAGGATGGTTGGTACCAAAAAACCTTAAGGATTCATTTATCTATCTATTTTGATGACCTCAACATAATCTAGAGGTAAGTCTACCACTAAATGATCTCTATGCAACAACATAGCATTCCAAAGATCTAGTGTTTTCGTGTACATTTTAAGGGCTAGTTGGCCATTTAGTTTATAAAACACATTGATTCAGATATTCATATTCTAGAACCTAATATTTAAATTTATTTTGTGCTCATTAGGTTTCTTTTTAATGTAAGTGAATTGTTGGTATAATACACTTGGATCAATGATCTACCTAAACTAGGCTAGGAATGTGTTACTAAATTGGTCTTAGCTTGTGATAGAGCCTTTAGGAAATTTTGAGAACAAATCATACACCATGTCCATCAAAGTGAATGGGAAGATCCTGCAATTAATGTCCTCATGTTCCACATTCAAAAGCCTAAGAGTCATTTTTTATGAGGTTAAATTTTCTTTAGTATCAAGCCCCACACCTAATGTAAACATTGGGAGGTACCTTTTTACGTTCATAGTTAAATCATGGAAAATTCTAGGAATGTCAATAATAGACCCAAGAAACCAAGTCTTAGGTGAAACTATAGGTGTAGGTCTATTATAGACAAACTAGGAGGATGAGTTAGTAGGCATAACCACATATCTTAGTCTCCCTCTAATAGTTCTAGTTCTCCTATAGATTTTAAATAGGGATATTATTAGTTATCTAGAACTAGCTTGGTATCTAATGATATACATAGTAGGATCTAAGTTTTTCATAGGTAGGCTAGTAGCTTAAATCCTTGTTAGACAATGAAAAGGGGTGCCCTCCTTCTAGTGCTAACTATTGTTCTATATTTAATCATACAATAGTCTAGGAAATCATAATGTATGGGTAGAAATATTTAGCTCAATGGCTCTCCTTCTATAACCATATATTATTTGATCTAAGATCTCTATTCTAATTTCACTTATGAGGTTAGATGTACTAAGTGAGCTTAGGAATAATTAGGGGATTTGTATCCTCTTATTTTAGGATTATTATTGAGACAATCCAAGGCACAAGTTGTAAGTATGGGGATACATTATATATCCTAATTTGAATAGGTATCTAAGAGATGAAACACTAGCACCAAAGGTCTAATATAAATTTTCTCACTGACTAACAAGGCTTTAAGCTGGTATCCCACCTACAAGCAACCTACACTTCTATCTAGACCAATTACAACATATTGAATATTAGAGCCCTACTTTGATTTAGCTTCACCATTTCTAAATAAATGGAAATATCACTTGTTCTAAAATAAACATCAAAATAAAGGGAGGGTAAGGTAGTAATAAAGTCTTCTTATTAAAGTATCAATACAAATTCTTCTAGGACCATAATATGCTTTGATACAATTTCACCAATGTATGTTAAGTTTCACGATGGCTTGGACTTCAGCCAGACTTGAAGAGAGAGTATGAGGAGAAAGTAAAAAAAATTAATTATAATACCCCTTTAATGAATGAATTATAAATGGTTCTATAGTTAATTACACATAGGTCCTTATAAACTTTATAAAAAGTTAAAGGAATCAAAGAACCTAACTAAAATAGTAGAAGCACATCCTAGTTAATGTATAAAATCTGTATAAAATCACAAATTATAGTCCTATAAAATTAGTGTTAGTCCATTAAAGTAGAAATAAAATGTAAGACATACAAGGAAACTAGATGCATTTACACAGAAAATCAATTTTGCATTATTGTAAAAACATTTGTCTAAAAATAGATTCAACCCTTCTAACATACTAGGTAATAATATATATATATATATATATATATATATATATATATATATATATATATATATATATATTATATATATATATATATATTATATATATATATAAGGGAGAGATGGGTATTTCCTCCAAGAGGCATGAGATACCAATCTTGTCCATCATGATTTAAAATGCTAAAACATAATTATGTTATAATATTCCTTGTTCTAACATTAAAGATATGAAGTAGAATTCTATGACCCACTAAGGAGACCTAAGGATATATTTGATGTGGACTACATCCTAATGGTTTTGGTAGGCTCTATTGGGCTACCAATGATCAATTGATGAGGTCTAACATATGCAAGTCAATAAAATACTCATGGATAAGTGTCTTTGTTGGAGTTATTATGTTGAGGGAGTGTGGGGAGCACATGACTTTTTCTACCTTTGTGGCACTATGAATGACTGAGGGACATGCCACATGATACTTTACTAATGTATTTGACTACTCAGTTAGTTATAAATATGAAAAATGTTTGGCTATAATTATTTGGGGTTCACCTACTTGTCTTTTACTTATGCGATGAATTCAAAATAGCTATTTTAGTTGAGCCCCTTGGGATTGTGACACTTATTCATTTACTGCTTGATCATTCCCTAAGTGGAGTTGCCTTAAGCCTAAAAATAAAAATTGATATGGATGCTAAGTCATCCTTAAAATGATAGATATGTCCTTATAGTGCTCTCAAAACCCATATTTGAGCCTTTAATCTCTTTGTCTGTAGAGAAACACATGGCATAATGTTGTTGATTTTGGCCTCTTATTCACTTTGCTGAGCCATATGCTTTGCCACATGTTTAATTATCATGCAAATGAGCCTTGATTTTATTTTTCCATGTTTATTCATAGCATGACATTTATCTTTCTCTTATTCTTCCATTAGGTTTAAACTCAATACTTATCATCTTAGGCCCTTTTTAGTAGCGAACAAACAAGATGCTAACATGCAACATGCTCTCATTATTTTTCTTGGCTATTGAGACTTGATGTATATGCCCCTAATATTTTTTCCATGATTTAGAATGATGTTAAAACATGGCACAATCCTATTAACATGGGGGATCTCAAGCTCTACATAATCATTTTCTATGTCTACAATCCATAGGTTATCATGATGTTTCCACATGGATGACCCTCACTCATCTTCAAACTAAGGGAAGCTTGGGATTCAGGATGATTCATTATTTTACTCTAAAGGAATGAGATGTTGGCACATGGATCAATCTCAGTAATCTATTACTTATGGGATTGATATTGTGTTTTTATAAGTCTGGAGGATTTGGATGAGTAGGATGTTGCCACATGTATGGGCCTCACTTATCCATTGGGTCTTCAATATTTAATTGTGAGACTAGTCATTTGTTTACTTTACAAGTTATGGGTGAGCAGGATCATGCCACATGGTATGATCTCAATTATCCAAAGGTTCACCCAACATTGTACTATGTATATTTGTTTGTGGGATCTAGATGAGTGAGATGCTACCATATGGATAGCCCTCACTTATCAAGATGATCACCTATATTTAAAGTATGTGCCTCTACCTGTTAATCATAGATGAACTTCATCATGTCATGTAGCATGATATCACTTATGTAGATGATTAAGGACCTCGGTACTTGGATGCTTCACCATTTTTCTCTGGAGGAATGAGATGGGGATATGTTAAATGATCTCAAACTTCAAGGCCTCATGAAGTGTTTACCTTAGTAGATTGAGTTGATAGAAGTGAGTACCTAAGATGAGGACACATGGCACAATCTTGATCACTTAGGTGCTCAGAGAAAAAGGACTTAGAACATTTATCTCATGATATGCAGAGAAGCAATATGAAAACATACATCTCAATCCTGTGAATTTGAGGTCTCACTAAAGGAAAAGACTTAGTTGTTTAGAAAATACTTCATGAGGAAGTTGGGCATTAACACATGGAATGTTAATAAAGATTGAGACCTAACCATTTGAATTTGAAATCAAGTACTTAACCATTAGAATTTAAACTATATTTTTGTTCTTAAAATTGATCGTTGCTTTAAGTGAAAGAGAGACATGTGGTGGCAGTCTATGCAAGGAAACTTTCAAAAAAATGACTAAGTATGAAAAGTCATTCATACTATAGGGGATCTTTTAAGTTGGACAAAGTAAGATTTGGTAAGGTGGCCCCATAGGATCAGAACACTTCTATGAAGAATAAATAACCTTGGTCAAATATCAAATTATCTTGATTAGTCCATAAAGTCAAATTTTGAATTTAATGTACATCATAACACCAAAATCCAAGTATATGTATAGAATAAATTTGATAGATATGTCCATTTAAAAATTTAGAATCGATCATCAATCAAATTACTAGATCAACTGTGGGAACATTCATCCATCTTGGAATCAAATCAAGACTTTATTTTGAATAAATAACTCAGGCTTAAGACAATGACTTCCAACTTAGACTTGGAGTGATTCATTTCACAACAAGACCTAAACATGGAATTTTAAACTCAAAGATGTTCCTAATTTTAAATTATGAAAATGGGGCATGTTGGTCACAATAACTTCAACAATAAAGATGAAAATAAATTATATGCAAAAAAACATGATTTTAACATTAATACTTATGTTAAATCATCAAAATATTCTAGTGGTTACCATTATAAATTCTCAAAATATTTTTTTTATGTGCCTCATTGGAACCATTTTCATGTTAAGAATGAATCATAGTATAATGTAATCATGAAGAACAAAATATGATTCAAAAATTAGAGTAGCATCAATCATGTTAGTTAGGATGTTGGTAACTCTTACAACTCACAGACATCCAAAAAACCCTTATTTGAAGCTAAAATAATAATCATGCCTTAGTTAAGGAGTTTTTATATAATTTTTAAGGTTAGGATTTGATGTTCCATCTAAGGAGAAACTGTAACTGTAATTATTTTGGTATGGACATGAGGATGGAGTGGCAATCATCATTTTTGGAAGAGGTAGTGTCAAACAAGAGCTTTTGGGAGCAATAAGGCCACAAAAACATCATTCTTAGAGGCCAAAAATATTTTTCATCATGTTTGAGTGTAAAATATGGTTGGAAGATTGAAAGGAGGGGGAATTACCTCTATATAATGAAAGGAAAACTTAGTTGTAAAGGAAAATAAAATAACATTAAAAAATAGTTTTCAAGCCCAAATAAAGTAAAACATGGGACATGCAACCTACTTCAAGGTAGGGATGAATGGGGAAATCCCACATAATTATAAAACTTGAAATTAAAGGATTTTTTATCTATGATGGAGGACATATAAATTTATGGTTATAACTATAATCTTGTAGGGAGAAATTGAGTTGTGAAAAACAACCTAATTATCTGAAATAATGTCTAAATTTAAATTTTTGCTTTCATAATTCAAGGAAACAACTTAAGTACTTTTATAAGTTTATTTTTAAGTTTTTCCCCTAAGAACCTTGTTTTCAAAGGATAGACTTTGATTTTAGAGTTATTGAATTTTTCAAATCCTTTTATGCCTTTGTAAAAGCTTACAAACATCGTTTTAATAAAAGAATAGTCTTTATTTTATTTGGATTCTATGTATTATTGGAAATATTCTATAATACATATTAAGATTCATTTAAAGTACTCATATCCTATATCCTTCTCTCATCTCGATTCAATTGAAAATTACAGCCAATTTTACATGCTTCTTAATTAAAATTTTTCATTAAATGATGAAATTTCCAAGTTTCTTGAAAATGTCCACGAAAAGAGTGGGAACATTATGATTTGGTGTAATTAAAATGGGGCGGGGGGGGGGGGGGGTGCGCGGGGGAGGGGGTGCAGGGGGATCGAGGGGGAAATTAGGATACTAGGACCTAGTTCTATTAATTTGGATCTTAGGCCTAAACTACATCATATAGTATTATATCTTGTTTATCTTGCATGGGTGAAGAGAGTGAAGAAGAAAAACTAGTTAAAATTAAAGTTGTAACATTGAAACCAAAAATGGAGGTTTATCTTCATTGTTGAAAGTGGGTAGAAAATAGAGAGAAAATAACTTGTTTTCCATCTTGCAGAGGTGGGTAGAGAGAAATGAGATAGAGGTAGAGTGAAAATAGAAACATATTCCATAAATAAATGAATGTGTATGAACATATAAGTTTTTTTTCATCTAACATACATGGGTAGAGAATTTAATGTATTGTTATCATCAAAATATACACCCTTGATGAGGTTGGTCAAACCTCCTCACTTAAGTGATAGCATGAAGACACCTAGGGTATGGTTGGCCTAATCAATGAGGTAATCTCTAGATATGGATAGATACCTTGATGTTATCACCTGAAACTACTACTAGACCTATTACTTATTGGGAAAAGGGAGAGAGAACTGAAAGTAAACTAAACTAAAGAGGTGATTCACCAAAATAACACCCTCCACTTTATTATACTTCACTAATAACATGAATTAGGTTAGAATCCGATCTCACTACTCAACAAGGACCTTCAAGCATTAGTATTTCAACATGGAGATCATAAATAATGAGTTGAATAGAAGGCCTAATCAAGATGCCTAAGGAAGACACTAATGACTGAAATCCACTTCTAAACTATGCAAGGCTATCCAAACTCACCATGTGACCTATAAAAATACAATCCATTTTCAAATATATAAGATAGGATAAATGAGAGAGAGTGAAGGCACTACTACTAGCATTCATCAACAATCACATAAGAACATTAATGAAAGCATTAAGAAGGTAATAAATAGATATATTCAATATTCAAAGGCATAGTAAAAGTGTTTAGTTGAGTATGTATTTTCCATACTCATCCAAAGGATCCATAACAAGCCATTGAGAAGGTAATAAATATATTTATTCAATATTCATTATCATTAGTTGAAAATGTGAGAAGGAGAGAGAGGAGAGGTGTAGGAAGAATAATGATAAGTGTCCTTTCTTGATGAGGTAAGTTATAAATAAGAAAGATTGAAAGTAGGTAGTTATGAGGCTTCTCATTAGCATGTGTATTATTTATATGATATTTTACCTCATCAAGGGTAGCATGGAATGACTCTTCACTTTTTAGGATGACTCATCAACCTCATTTTAAACTATCCAATCTTGGTCTAGAAAAAGTTACAAGTATTTATCTCGACATGTATCATTCTTGATCATGTTTCTTGGATTCATCCAATTCCATCCTAAGCCACTTAAATTTCCATCTCATTTTATTGAGGCTAATGATTAGGAATCAAGTGTCTTCAAACTGATAAGAACCTATAATTTAATTGAGAAACTTGTTTGGTTAAAGTGAAGACCACAAAAACAAGTTTATCTTTCCATCCTTAGCCTAGTTCTTGATTGAGGACTACTATCATATCTTGAATACCTATTAAGAAAAATTATGGTATTATTTCACCTATTTTCAAGCTTAAAACCATATTTAATATTGAGTTATAGGTCTATTAGGTCTGATAGGAACTCTTGATAGCATGTTTGCTCAACACTAGTTGTCTTGAACTCTCCAAAAGATGTTGCAATCACTATAGAACTTCCTCATGAGGATTTATAATCATAATTCCATACCTTATCCATGTCATAGGTGGTTATAAGGGACTCCATTAGTTATGTACTCAATCAAACTTCATTATAAACCATCAAAATTGCATGTTAAGGCCTGTAATAGTCATTTCTAGGTCAAATTTCATACAATAATACCTCATAAATGCCAAAAAATGGATAAAATAGATTTTCATGATATTTAAAATGGATATCTAGGTGTTTTCAAATTCAAATAGATGTATTTGAATCACTTAGAAACTAAAACTTAGTCATTGGGTCATTTATAGGGTCTTATGAGGGTCTTAGGTGCTTGAATTATTGATGATTATTCATAAAGTTGAAGGCTTAAACTTATGAAATAATTATAAAATTTGGAATTATAGGAACCCTGTTAATTTAATTTATATTCACTTGGTCCCATTCAAAACCCCCTTCAAATTATGAGCAAAATAATAGGTCTTCTCAAGCTTTTAGGGACATTTTAGCATAGTTTTTGGTACATAGTCTTCTTAAGCATTATTCATACTACACAGGGACCTAATAAATGAACCAATGACCTGATTTGGAAGTAGTAAACCCTCATAAACTCCTCCAATATCCATTTTACACCATGAATTTTCTCAATGGATATTATAATCTTCAAAAGTAACCTCTCGAGTTTACAAGATTGTTTATAGGACTAAGAAAGGATTTTTTTAGTCTAAAACATTCAAGGTACATTTTATTGGTTTAAAATGCCTCAAATATGTCTTTAAAATTTTTTAACATGCTTATTAATGATATCCAATAGACATTTACCTTCCAAAACATTCTATAACTTGATTTTCATACTTTGAGGGTTTGTAGGTAATTAGGCCAATCCGACCCTAGTGGCCTTGTTTAAGGTTTGTCTTATTTATCCCTAGGTTCCAACCATTACTAAAAATCCTATTATGAAACTTCATACCTTTCCTAACCATCATAACCTTAATCTCAATGCAATTTTTTCATGTTTTCTTCACAACTTGAGAACAAACCTGTAAGTCTCAATTAGGCCTGTAGGTGTTCCTTTTTGGCTTAATACTTGTTGGTGCCCAAGAATGATTCTTATGATCACTATTTATCTCTATTATACCCAAAACACATCCTCTTCACTCTTAAAAATATCTTCCAAAACTCATTTTATCCTCAGACCTCATCTTTCAATATAAGGTTTATTGCATTTATTTAAAAATGTAGACTTATAGGTCTGTAGACTTGTAGGTCTACATTTGTATCATTTTAAGCCTTTATGATGCATTATTTGGTCATTTTAGCCCTAAAATTATATTTCCATTTCCTCAAAATAGTCCTTATGGTCTCATGACTTTCATACCTCTCATGCAGTGCAAGATTTGTCTCTTTAATTCACTTTGCATAGGCAAATTTGTACATAGTTTCAAACTTGAGATCATTATAGGATTACCTTAGAAGAGTAGGTATTGAGGTCACCAATACTATTATAAACACTTAAAGGTATATTATATCATTAAAATTTTAGGAAACCAATTCCCTCATTAGTTTTTTGAGGCTCAAACTCATGACCTTTTTCACCTCCTACACATGTAGGTTGTACACAATCCCTTGGTATACATGAGAACATAACCTCTCTACCCTTTTTTGTCTCTAACAGTTATTTGATAAGGTATGAATTAGTTTCAAGAAGACAACCATACAATAATTTTTTAATTTTCACTCCTTTCATGCATTAGATACCCTCAAATTATTAGGATTATGCCTGCAACCTTGATCTATGTTGAATACTTATGGAAAACTATAGGTCACCATCATGTTGTGAAGTTTTAGGTCCATGTAGGAATTAAGGATCTACTTAGTGACATTTTAGAGCATTATATGGATATAAAAATGATTTGATATCATTTATAATGTGCCTTCAGCTACTTGGAACCTTGAAATCATCAAAACCCCATTGTCACTAGTTTACAACCTACTTCAAAATAGAGATTTCTAGCCTCTTGGTTACTCACACATGCCAAGTGAGGCTAAAAGATAATATGGAATGATTTTATAGACCCCCTATATCCTCTCCCATTTCCTTCATGCTTCCAATAGGCTTCAAAATGTAATCACCAAGAGAAACTTGGGCTAGTAGGGATTTTGTAGGGTTTAAGACCACCCTACCTTCTTATCAATCATTTATAAATCCTAGGGAATGGAACTATTAAATATGAACATGATTAGTAAGTGAATATGGTTCCTCATATTTTTCTAAGATATTTTGACCAAACACTCTCTCTCATGTCTATACCAAGCATCTAAAAATGGTCTCCATGAGCTTGCAAGGAACTCGATGGAGAAATGGAGTGGGATTTTTACATGATTGGACTTGTGAAGCTTCTTGGATGTGGATTTGACATGGGGGAGATGAAGAGACACTTTTTTAATAATTTACACCTGAATATGAGCCTCCTAATCCGTACACATGACTAAACTTACTTCTCAAGAGTGATTATGCTCTATTGGGCATTGAACCCATAACATTTAACCACTTTTATGATCTATAGCTACATTTATGACCTATGAAATTACATATTATATTGAAATAACCTTCCCAAGATACTTTGACATGTGAATTCATATACAATATACTCTTTTTCCCGTAGACTAGCCCACCACCTTGTATCACGTTTAACTAGTCATGATGATGACTTGAAGAACTATATTTTTGAAATTCAATTTGAAAACCTATATCACCTTTGATGAACTCATTCATGTGATTATTACTTTTATAAAATCCCCCTATGTTTAAATAATCATTTTATACATTGCTTATAATTGTTAGTATGAGATTCTGACTTGATCAAGTCAAAAAGATGAGATCCTTAACATTTGAAAAATACATTAAAATATGTCAAGTTTCCTTAAAATTTGTTAAAAATGTATAAAGACCAAGTTATAACCACTAGACAACAATTTTAGGACCATGACCTCATGTTTTGTTTGTACCACTCTAGGAGACCTCTAACACTACTAAGACAACTTACCATGATAAGACAAAATATGAGCTAGATAAACACCTTCAAAGCTATCAATAAAGTTAAATATGAGATAAATAGCAAGTTTTTAAATAGACTCACCTATGGTAGCCAAATTTGGCTAACATGTACATCCTACTCTAAGTGAATAGTGGCTAGAATATGCATAGAGAGTAGTTCACCATCTTTAAAAAGTGGGTATAGGACAAAGAGTTAAGGGATAATGCCTATAGTGATTAATAAAAAATATAACGTACATAGGATTACAATATAAAAAATGAAGCACTCAGTTAAATGTGTATGTGAATATTTTAAGTCATGAGGTGATAAAGAAAGGAAGATAATTTCCAATAATTTAGCTAGTGTGAATTGATGAAATACTTTATGGTAAAGGGTAAAAGTATGCATGAGAATAATGAAAAGCATGAAACCCAAGTGGATGAGTTGAATATTATAGTGAGGTAAATGAAAAACTAAGCATAAGCTAAGGCAAGTAGGAATAAGAAGTGTGGTTCTATACTACCCATGTCAAATATTTAATCATTCTAGATATCTTGGAAATGGGTTATAGATGGTGAAAACCATTCTAGATATCTTAGAAATGGATATTGTTGTAATGGATCTAGGTAAGAAGAATAGGATTATTGCTTAGAGGAAGATGTAGAATATGAAGATGATAAAAAAGAGAAAGGATATGAGTGGCATCTTGACAAGGAATATTATTAGAAAAAATCATGAAATAAATTTCATTCAAAGGGGAAGAACTTATTCCATTGGAATAAAATGAAGAAGAGTGGGTTTCCTTAGAGGAACCAAGGATCTTTTTTATGATAAAAGTGTGATGAAATCAAATATCATAGTTGAGATGGAGGTCTATGAAGACCCCATATTTTACAAAGAATAAGTAGAATAATTTATCTTACTTAGATAAGAGATGAGGCTAATAAAAGACTTTATAGATTTAGTGGTAGATAAGATGGAAAAAATAATATTATGAGCATAGATGATATTAGAATAAGAATCACTTGAATTTGGGTTGGATTTTGAGAAAAATGTGTGTGAAGTGTATGAGTTTGAGAGAATATTAGAGGATATTATTATAAAATTGAATTTTTAAGAGGAAAATATTTCACTAAAGGTTGATGAAGTTGATAATAGACTCTTAATCTACATTATGTGTGATGGAGGAGCATTCAAGGGGTGTATGTTATCTTGCATCAAGAAAAAACATGTAAAGATGTGTTCGTGTATACTAGTCAATGTGTTTTATATATTGTAATGTAGAAGGTGATTCATAGGGATCCAAAAGAAAAATCAATACTTTAACAATTTAATTACATCAATAAATCCATTAGACTCTAAGGGATTGTTGGGTTCTATAAGATAAATCAAAGTTGATGATTGGCAAGGCTATGCATCGATAATACTTAAAAGGACACTTACTACTTCACAAGGGTGTAATAAGGGACATACCTCATTAAAAGTCAAATATTTAGAATCCTCTTGAAAAAATATGCACTTTCAAGAAAAAAATAGCAAATGATTTAAAGTTTATATACAAATGTATGGCCTCCAAAAGTTAGAGGAATTTTTGATTTGGTGAAACTACTAGTATGCATTAAGAGGTAGTTTTACCACCATTAGTAGTAGTATTGTAACCAATGGGGTAGATTTTCATGATTAAGGGTTATTTTCATAACCAACAGTGTATTTTTATAGCTACCACTATGTATTAAGGGGATTTTCATAAGTTTTGGGGTGGTTTTGCAATTTCCACTCCATACTAAGTGAGGGTTTCATTTGTGTTAGCTATAAAATATAATAACACATAATAATTGGTTTTCTCATATTGGGTGAAATAAGAGTATTCAAGATTCAAATGGACACCTCTATAAAGAATAATTAGTATTATTTAAAATGGGGAAGGTAGTCTATTTTCATGATTGAGTCTATTTTAGAAGATAAGCTCATTGTAAATTACCTCTTAGGTACAGGAAGACATAATAAAGACGCCTTTGGTTATTGATATCCATTTCAAAGTTGGATAAATTGAGATAAGGTAGGAGATATATAAGTCTCATGAGAGAGAAGCTCCATAGAGAAGAAAAGAAAAAATAGAGGTTCATGTTCATGTTGTGACCCCTAAAAATATCTAAAATAAAGTTAGGAATGGTTTGAACAAAATAACGAATGAGGATAGATTAGAGACATTGTGAGATATAAAGTAATATTTCAAATTTTACAACTAAAGCTAAGTTTTGATAACATTTTTGTATGTTTTAATTATTGTAACACTCATTAAAGTAGATAGACAATTTTTAATGAAGGATTGTTATTTTTTGAATGATATGGGTGTCTTTATTCATATTCAATTGTAGTTTCTTCAATTTGAGTATGGTAATAGTCTCAAATTTCAAAGGTTTTTGGTAAGGTTAGCTTTAGTCTACAAGTAAAATGTTGTCTTTCATTGGACCCCTTATCATTGACTACATCATTTAATATCAAATTTGATTGAAAATATAGGAAATTAAGAGTATAATAAGGAATAAAATCATGGTAACGAGAAGAATAATGTGTAGACATAACATCAAATGTAAGGTAGTGCAAGTGTGAGAGAGAACATGCTTTTTTATCCATCATGTATAGATGGGTACAGAATAAAGGGTTGTACAAATAACTCAAATAAAATTTGAGACAAAAAGAGAGGAGTGATTAAAGTCACATATTATAGTAATGTTTAAAGACATGGTGTCTATATTATATACCTTGTAGTGAATACCAATAGGTAAAATAAATAGAGTTATTGAGAAAAATAATCTCATTGTCACATCTTGATTTCACTCTGTAATTGATATCCTTGAATCTATTGATTAATATCTAGTTACCATTGCTTTCATTTGAGAATTTTAACATATATTGGTATGGGGTAGTAGTAGTGTTGTTTAGTATACATTATGTAAAAATTATATTTTGATATTTTTGTACATTAAGGATGTATAATTATTAATTTTGCATCATTGGTTTATGATGACTTAGACTAACTACATAATTATTGTGAGGTTTATGCAGGATAGGTCCTACCCTTAGGGTGTGATGAGGGAAAGCATCATTAGAGAGGGTTAGCTAGATGGAGTGATTGGGGGAAATATCAATGAGAGATGTTAGTGACCCTACACACACAGTAGATGCTAAATGATATTTATGTAAAAATGCTTTGTGTGTTGCTTATGATTATATTTTATGTGTGGAACTAATTTTAGTATGCATTTAATTTATGTAGCCTAACTAACTTGGTTTTGAAATTAAATCCAAAAAATAATTATTTATTTATAATAGAAGTATTATTGTCTTAAATACGATTATCTAGGAAATGAAAAATCAATTAATGGCATTATTTCCTAAAGTATGAATTATGCATGAAAAATTATTTGAAAATTTATAAAATGGATTTTATTATTATTAACTATTAACATGTTAGTTGATAAAATCCAGAAAAAGAAAAGAAATTAACTAAAGTTAGTAAAAATAGAACTTGAGTTGAAAGTGATTTCTAATAACATGCAAGAATTACTTAAAATTAAAAAATAAGATATAAGTTATTATTTAAAGAACTTAAGTAGAAAGGGTGTAGTAATTTTAAAATAGCATGTTTTTAAGGATAAAATTATAAAATTTGAGAGTTTGCATGAAACATAGGCAATGTGAAAATTAGAAAGTTTATGTTATAAATAAAGGGGGTGTTTGGGTGAATTAGACATAGACATGGATGGATGAGAGAAAAAAGAAGGAAATGAAGCGCAACAGATGCAAGTGATATTAATTTTATTAATTTTTTCAAGCAATCGTGAGTAGAGGTAAGTTTTGTCTTTTATTTTTCTCTATGTATTTAGATAATAAAAGAGTGTAATAGAGCTACGTATATTAAAGGCTTGTGTGTTATTTGATAAAAATGCTAGGTCATTATATTAAATTTCTAAGTCTTAGATGACAAAGCCTACCTTATAGTATGAAATGCTCAGCTATAGATATTATTTAATGCCTTGTTATTATATTAAATCACTAGCCTCTTATGTTAAATGCCAATGCAGTTATCTGCATGTTCATCTAATAGAAATATGTTTGGTTTACATTAGGTCACTTGTTTGAATCATGGAATAAGAATTTTTAGCACTGAACCTATGGCTCAATTAACGCCTTCTTATGCTTTGTTATTTCAAAAATATCTTATTTTGCAAAGCATTTATAAAGAGGCAAAATCCTTCATTCATGATGGGCGAGTTGCTAAAATAAAAACAACATGGTTGATGAAAATCCTAACCACTAGCCAATGTAAATGGCATCATGCACTACCAAACTCCTTTTCATCACCCCTTTCCCCAACTACCACTATTCATAACCACGTTGTTTACAATGGAGTATGTCATTTTATCTCTTTGTGAGATGAATCTGCAAGACCCCGGCCATTGTGAAAGCCTCTAGCTTAAAAGGTCGTGTGTGTGTGTGTGTGTGTGTGTGTGTGTGTGTGTGTGTGTGTGTGTGTGTGTGTGTGTGTGTGTGTGTGTGTGTGTGTGAAATAATCACTAGTTTTTTAGTGAATGAAATTGTAGTGGATAGGAATAGTAGAGCTGAGTGTAAAGAACAATTTTTAGAAATGCCCAGGGATAAAAGCAAATTACTAAGCCATATGAATTAAGATGTTTTGTATTGGTTATATCTAAAATGCCCTAGCCAAAAACTTAAAAAAATTGATATCAATAAATTAATGCTAATAATTATTGTTGAGTTTTAAGGCAAATCATTGTTTTTTAAATTGATAAAAATAGGGCTGAGATTAGATAAAATGAAGCACCTAGTCTAGTTACCCAGTCATTATTTGGCATGCCCAGTCATTCAAAATGTAACATATGCAACATGGTGTTTTTAATATATTGATATGTCTTATTCAAACTAAAATGCATTAAGATACATGTTGAGCTAGAATTTATTTAACTGAGTTTGATTAAAACATTGCATGGTAGAAAGTGTCGAGTCTAGTTATAATTGTTGGGTATGATGCATGTTATTATTGTATGTATTTTATAAAAGGTTGAGTTTATTTAAAATTCCAAAATCATATTTAATGCCAAGAAAAGTTTCTAAAAAGAGACCTGATTATGTATTATGATTAATAATGCTTGTTATGCTAGTTTGGTTACAGCAGTGGTGTGTTAGCTACAAGCCAATTAAATGTTTTAGACTTATGTCAAACTATATGAATTAGATAATTATAAATTGAAGTGCATATATATATATATATATATATATATATATATAATATAAAATGTTAGATATAAATATACTCATATTTGTATATGCATGGTGTTGATGTGAAAGTGAGTGTATAGTATTTATTCCACATGTTTTACGTGTTTGTACTAGCCATAAAATGAATTGTTTAAACCTTTAGACTTGTAATGAATAAATCATGTTAACAATGTCGCTTATTACTGGGTGATTTTTGAAGAAGAGGTTGGTTTCTTTCATGTTGAGAACTATTATAAAATAAGGATAACGAAATATTATATTCTAGAGATTTATAGATATCCAATATTAAGATAACTATTGAAGATTAAAGTTTGTGTGCAATATTTTTTTGTGTGATTATTTATATGCAAAATTGATTAGAATGTTAAATTATAAATTAGGGCATTAACATGTGTACCTAAGTTTTATGTTACATTTGATTATTATTATTATATAGTAAAAATCTAGGATATATCCAAATGATATAGTCATATACTTGCCTGTTTATAATTAAAGTGTAAGATTGTGTGTTCATGTTTGGGTAGGGAACTCATGCATGAAGAGCTATGAGAATATGGGATGTCATAGAGTTCTACATTACAAAAAGTACCTAAATGGTAAATATTATATTTGACCCACACCTAAATAAATGTATATGTATCGGTTGTTACTTCAATAATATGTGTTGTAATTTTTAGTAGGACATCATTTAGGTGTACATATAATCTTGATAGTACAATGAATGTTAAGATAGAATTATATGTATTATATGACTTGTTTGTTATAGTTATGTTTGCTTGAATATGAGTGTATACTTTAATGTTTATGTGGCTACTTAGTGTAACTGAGTATGAAAAATCTAGTAGTTGTTCTTTAGAACCCTGGCCTATGATAAATGGATTGTCATGGGGATTATTACTTGGGTCTTATTGTAGTAATTTTGAATCTGTAATTTATTATAAATGTGAAACATACTTGGTTAGTATGAACTATAGGCTTTGTTTTCCTATATGAGTTAATATTAAATGTTTTCATTCATGCATGATTGGAATAAAAGTATACTTTGTTTTCTTATGTTTAGCATGTGATATGATATTATGGCTAGGAAGAAATGTGTATGAATATTTGAGTTAATTATGATATTATCACATGGATCTATTTGAGTCTCGAATTATATGATATGTTATACATATTATAGTTTGCATTGATGATGTTAATAAGTAGTGAGATAGATTACACTAGCTTAGGTAACACCACCAATGTAAGATAATCCGATCAAGTGGTGTGTGTGAAATTGATCAATCTAGTGATCAAATATTATTTGAAAACTTGGGCCTAATTATTTCACATGTTTGATCTGCATGTTGTGGGATATCATGTTAGAATAGATCTCTTTATGGTACACTACATGTTTTTAGAAATCTTACAAGCACACAGGGTACTAGCACATCTCATAAGATTATAACACTATTTTATATACCTATCCATGAAGGAAGGGTCATTTCTTGATATGGGTTTGTGCTTGGGATCATTGATCTATGGTTGGTGTGGTAAGGCACTCGAATGATGCTATCCCTCATCCACTATAATACTACCTGGAGACGACACTTGAGATTATCTAGGATACATGAGTTGGTATGACTCGAGCTCCAAAGAGTTTGGTATCCATTATTGTATTAAGACATATGCCTAAAAGAATGTAATTGTATTATGTACTTGTATATTTGATTAGCAAATTTTATATTGTCAAATCAGCTATAGTTGTGGCCTATTGTATTTGCTTTCTATAGAGTTGTATAAGATTTATTTTGTATGCAGTTGTTGAATTCGAAGTACTATTGTTCTTATTATGGTTATGATATATTGTATTGTTTATTTTGTGGAATGAATGTTAATTGTTAAAAAAAAATCTATTGCATTTTCTAAGAACTTGAGGGGTTATAACATGTGGTAGTAGAGTTGTGGCTCAAACTCTAGGACCTAATGAGTCTATTTGTGTTTTTGTATCTCCCTATTTAGCAGAGAGAAAAAATGTTATGAGTGTATGGTACATTGAGTAAGTACCTTAGAGCTTTCATTACCCCTTAGAGTCTTTAAAGGGTTAGTTATCAAGTGTCTCATTAGTGGTGGTTCTATAAGGTGTTGGCTAGGTAAGTACATAGATTGGTTCCTAAGTGTGAACAAGAGTATCCTACCATATTCTTGATCTTTTAGATCAAACACCTTGAGTGTGATTTTATCTTTCTTGAGTCACCTTCACCATTTATGTTTTGTGTTTTGTGAGTGTTTTAAAAGCATGGAGTGCTTCTCACTTAAGTATTTATGAATTATTTTTGTGTCTTAGTTGTTTAGATTCTAGAAGTAGGAATCTTGTAATACCATTTTAGACTGGCATCACTAAGTGTAGTGGAAGTTTTCTTGTAGTTGAGTATAGATGTCTTGATTGTGTGTTCCTTTGTGTTATGAGTTTATTATTTGGATTAGTATCCTTGTATATAATTGTGAAGAGGAGTCATATCTCTTAGTTGGATTAGAGGTGAGTTGTTATGTTTTTCATTCTCTTCTTACATCATTTTAAACTATCAAGAAGATTCATATTTTCAAGATGATTGATATAGAGTTTCCTTTGGTAGAAGACTTATTTATGAATTGTTATTTGATGTTATTCCCTTTAGTTTTTGGGATAGTGTTATCTACCTCTTGTTGATACATCCTTGTGGTTCATATTTTCTTCCCAATTGTAGAAGTAGCTTATGATACTACACTTGCAAGATGGCATGTGATAGTGATATGGTAACTTAGATTGCGATGTTACCTTCTACCATGTAAGGGTATGTAAGAATTTTTGGTTTATGAGATGTTAGTTCTCTACATTCTAATTGTGGCCTTTTGGAGTCATCATTTTATATAACTTATAGACTTGATTACGAGTAGTGACTACAAAATAATTTATAATATAGTTGATTATAACTATTATTTTATTAAATGTTGGAATAATTGTCATTGATGTCAAAGGAGTTATAATGGATATGAATGGAAATGTCAAATAGAATTGTTGCTAGAAGTGAATGAAATTGTTATCAAAAGTGAATATAATTATTGCCAGAAGTGAATGGAATTATTATCGAAAGTGAATGGAAATGTTGATGGAAGTGAACGTAAATGTTAATGGAAATGTCAACGGTCACATATCTTGGTGAAGAGGTGCCTCTTATATGGGACACATCCTTTAAAGGTTATATAAGGGAGAAGAGATGTAGAAGTATTATATGTATTTGATTTGAATGAAGATCATATAAATGTGAGAGAGAAGGAAGAGAAGAAGATCAAAAAATGAAATAGAATATCTCTTAAGAAAAGAAGTGTGAAGGTTAGATTTATTTTAATGAAGAATATCATTTGAGAATTGTGAAAGAGAGGTGAGCATAAAGTATATGAGCAAAGCAAATGTATATAAGAAAATTAGTGAGAGAGAAAGTGTAAGAGAAGCAAATCCATCATTCAATTAAATAAGTAATCACAAATGATTGAATCAATTTGGCTTGGGGTCGATGCCTCATAGTCTAGGGGTTGGTGCTCCAATGGGTTGGTACTCATGAATTGGCCAAGTTGATGCTTGGCAAAGGGGATCAGTGTCTCTAGTGGGTGGGTGCTCACAAATTGACTAATTTGGTGCTTGGTTTGGGGATAAGTGTCTCCATCAAGTTGGTACCTATAAACATTGTAAAAGAGATATTTCAAATTTAATCAACCACAACAACCATAAACATTCAAGATCTAGCAATTAATAACACAAGAGAACACATGATTTACGTGAAAACCCTTTCAAGAGAAAATCATAGTAAAATATTTCTTTTATATATATATATATATATATATTACTATGATTTTCTCTTGAAAGGGTTTCCACATAAATCATGTGTTCTCTTGTGTTATTAATTTCTAGATCTTGAATTTTTATGGTTGTTGTGGTTGATTAAATTTGAAAATATTGAAATACTATGTTATACTGATTCACCCCCCCCTCTTAGTATAATCATGTGCTTAACATTAAATACCTTGTTAGATTGATATTATTTTGAAGAGTACTATGTGTAACTTTTATCGAGAGCAAACAAGGTATAAGGTGTGTATAACATCTTGGTAAGCCTAAAGATTGATATAAACTTTTTAATTGTTATATAAGCAAAGAGATATTATCTCACTTATAAGGTATTATAGACAGTGTAATCGTTAGCCTCTATATGTTATATTAGTTATGATATTATTTCTTTTTACTATGAATATAACACAATAGGATAAGTTGTAGGATATAATAATAGTTTTGATTGATTAGTAGCAACTTAATTCAATCTCGGGATGATTGTATGAATTCTATTATGTGTATGTTAGTACATATGGAATATTTTAGCATATAGTATTGCTTTTTATGAGCTATTAGAATAGATTTATGAACCTTGTACACCTTTTAAATATTGTCCAGTTATGGAGACCTGAGAGATGATTGGTAAAATAGGAACTTAAGTTCTAAGCTATAAGATGGTATCTTACTTGGCCTCACATTGACTCGATTGATACTAAGTTGGATCTGATAGATGGACTTATTGAATCTAAAACTTGATAAGCAGAACTTGCCAAATTCAGTCGTATGATCATTTGTTTTGACTTTTGGGATGAACTAATATGTTGTTGAGTTAGTAATGAAACTTTTACTAAGTTATTTATTAGACATTTATGTCAATTCTAGACCTAGGGGTGGTCATGATACAACTAATCAACATAAAGTAACTTTCGTGAAACTTGTTTATAGAATAAGAAATGTCACATAGTAGAATCTCATGAGATCAATTCTCTAAAAATAGTGCTAATCAGGTGAACTAGTATAATCTATTTAGGTAAATTTTGCATTTAATTACACAATATGGTAATTGATAGTATGTTTAGACTCTATTTGTTAATTAGAAATTTTGCTTGAATAAGAGTCATCGAGGTGATGACTAGTTTTAGGGGGGGAGGATCTCACATCTCAATTTCACCCTGTAATTGATATCGTTGAATTCATTGATTAATATCTAGTTACCATTGTTATGATTAGAATATTTTGACATATATTGGTATGGGATAGTAGTATTGTTGTTTAGTATACATTGTGTAACATTTATATTTTGATATTTTTGTATATTGAAGATGTATAATTATTAATTTTGCATCATTGGTTTATGATGACTCAAACTAACTACTTGATTATTGTGAGGTGGATGCAGGATAGGTCCTAGCCTCAAGGTGTGATGAGGGAGAGCATCATCAGAGAGGGTCAGCTAGATGGAGTGATTGGGGAAAATATCAGTGTGAGATGCTAGTGACCCTATACACATATCATAGATGCTAAATGATATTTATGTAAAAATGCTTTACGTTTGCTTATGATTATATTTTGTGTATGTGGAATTAATTTTAGTGTGCATTTAATCTATTTAAGATAACTAACTTGGTTTTGAAATTGAATCAAAAAATAATTATTTATTTATAATAAAAGTATTATTGTCTTAAATATGATTATCTAGCAAATGAAAAATTAATTAATGGTAATTTTTATTAAAATATGAATTATGCATAAAAATTTATTTGAAAATTTAGAAACCAAATTTTATTATTATTAAACATTAGCATGTTAGTTGATAAGCTCCAAAGAAAGAAAACAAATTAACTGAAGCTAGTAAAAATAGAACTTGAGTTGAAAGTGATTTCTAATAGAATGCAAGAATTACTTAAAATTAAAAAATAAAGATATAAGTTATTATTTAAAGAACTTAAGTAGAAATGGTGTAGCAATTTTAAAATAGCATGTTTTTAAGGATAAAGTAATAAAATTTAAGAGTTTGCATGAAACATAAGCAGTGTGGAAATTAGAAAGTTTATGTTATAAATAAAGGGGGTATTTGGGTGAATTAGACATAGACATAGATGGAGGAGAGAAAAGGGAAGGAATTGAAGAGCAACAGATGCAAGCGATAATAATTTTATTAATTTATTCAAGCAAACATGAGCAAAGGTAACTTTTGTCTTTTATTTTCCTCTGTGTATTTATATAATAAAAGAGTGTAATAGAGCTACCTATATTAATGGCTCACATATTATTTAATAAAAATGGGCTACATATTATTATTAGACTATTATGTATTTATTGAAAACATGTTAGGTTTTTATATTAAATTACTAAGTATTATATGACAAAGCATGTCTTATAGTATGAAATGCCCAGCTATAACTATGCTTTAATGCCTTGTTATATTAAATTGCCAGTCGCTTATGTTAAATGCCAATATAGTTATCTGCATATTCATCTAATATAAATATGTTTGGTTTATAGTAGGTCACTTCTTTGAATCATAGAATAAGCATTTTTAGCTCTAAACTTATGGCTCAATTAGTACCTTATTATGCTTCACTGTTTCAAAAACATCTTTTTTACATAATATTTATAAAGAGGTAAAATCCTTCATTCATGATTGGCAAGTTGTTGAAACAACAAAAATAGCATGGTTGATGAAACTCCTAACCATTGGCCAATGTAAATGGCATCATGCACTACCAAACTGCTGTGCACCACCACTTTTCCCCAAACCACCACTATTTAGAACCATGTTGTTTATAATGAAGTATGTCATTTTGTCTCTTTGTGAGATGAATCTGTAGGACCTTAGCTACTATGAAGCCTTCGGCTTAAAAGGTCAAATGTGTGTGTGTGTGTGTGTGTGTGTGTGTGTGTGTGTGTGTGTGTGTGTGTGTGTGTGTGTGTGTGTGTGTGTGTGTGTGTGTGTTAAAGAAGTCATTGGTTTTCTAGTGAATGAAATCATAGTGGATAGGAATAGTAGAGTTGAGTGTAAAAAACAATTTTTAAAAATGCCCAACCATAAAATCAAATTGCTAAGCCATATGAATTGAGACACTATGTATTGGTTATATCAATAATGACCCAACTAGAAACTAAAGAATGTTGATATCAATAAATTAATGCTAATAATTATCGTTGAGTTTTAAGGTAAATCATTGTGTTTTAAATTGATAAAAATAGGGCTGAGATTAGATAAAATGAAACACCTATTCCAGTTACCCAATCATTATTTGACACATAGAGTCATTCAAAATTTAGCATATAGAACATGGTGTTTTTAATATATTGAAATCTCTTATTCAAACTGAAACACCTTAAGATACACATTGAGATGGAATTTATTTAACTGAGTTTGATTAAAACATTGCATGCTAAAAAGTGTTGAGTCTAGTTATAATTTTTGAGTATGTTACATGCTATTGTTGTATGTATTTTATAAAAGGCTGAGTTTATTTGAAACTCTAAAATCATATTTAATGCCAATAAAAGTTTATAAAAAGAGATGCAATTATGTATTATGATTAATAATATTTTTTTATGCTAGTTTGGTTACAGTGTTGGTGTGTTAGTTACAATCCAATTAAATGTTTTAGACTTCTAACATATAAGAGTTGTAGTCAGGATCACCATATCACTGAATGTATATGATGGAGTGATCTCACGATTCAAGCAAGCACACATCATAATGAAGCTGCTAGGAAATAAAATCATGAATAGAAGAATATTGTAAAGGAATGAGAGCAAATAATGAAATACTCTATATCATCCTAAATTGATATGAATGAAGATGAATTTCTTATACAAAGACTCAAAGTTCATAGCTATCAAAGTTATCATAACTCACAACTAAGTAGCTTAAACAATCCACAATACACTTTCTTAGTACTGCATTAGAAAAATTAAGGGAGAGATGTGCATATATAGGTTGGAGAGAAAAAGATACCACACATTCTATTGAATGTGGGACTAATCTTACCAAATAACCCAAATGACCTCTAGATTCATAAGCAATCTAATACAACCATGTATCCAAAACTTAGTGGGAAAAAGTCTTACACTAACACCCCCCCATAAACACAGCTTAGGTTGGTGATGATATAAAAAATGGGTGCCAACAACAAGGCTTGGTGAGGTACTCATTACAAAACAATCTCTCATAAAGTAGAGAAAAATAAAAAATCAATAGGAAAAACTCCCCCAAAAAATAGAGACATAAAAGAAGTGAAGAGGCTAGAAGGCTCCCCTATGATAATGAAGCTAGTAAAGTGGACCGCACCCCAAAAAAAGTTCATAGATGAATGAACTTGCTGTCAGTGAAAGGTTTGATGAATATACCAATAACCTACTCTAAAGAATGATAAAATACTAAGTTGATGACCTACTCATGAATTAGCGCCTGAATGAAGTACATGTGAATCTTGATGTATTTGGTCCTCTAATAAAGGACCAGATTTCTACAATTTTTAATGGTGCTTTAGTTATTATAAAATATGACTATAGGTCACCTGATCTAGATACGAAGATCAAAAAGAATCCCCTGAATCTAAATAGCCTCAATAGTTAAATTAATAGCTTCCCTGTATTCTACCTATATAGAAGATAGAGCAATAGTGTTCTTCTTCTTGATCAACCAATAGATGAGGCCAGAATGTAATGAGAAAATATAACCTAAAGTGGACTTATGACTCCTAGTGTTACCAGCCCAATTTGAGTTTATGTAGCTAACTATGTCAAAATCTGAACCAACCCTGTAGTGTATCTCATACCTATGTGAACCCTGAATGTAGTGTAAGATCCTCTTAACTAAATTCTAGTGTATCTCATGGGGTTCCTACATAAATCTCAAAATAATGATAACAACATAAAAGATGTCTGATCTGATATGAGTTAAGTAAATAAATTTGCTAGCATCAACCAATGTAGTGGCCAATATGCTTCAAGCTTGACTCTAGATAAGAATAGAGTTAGATATGGCTTACAATACGCCATATGAAACCATGCCAATAGATCAAGAGAGTACTTGGACTATGAAAGTAAAATCTCTGAATCTATTTGAGTGATCTCAATACCAATTAAGTAGTGTAGTAGGCCCAAGTCAATAATGGAAAATTTATTTTGAAGAGTTTTCTTCAATAGTGAGATAGTCAAAGAAGTACTCCCTATGATCAAAAGGTCATCAACATATAAAACTAGTATCAACAATGAATCATCCTACCATAAGAAGTACACATTGGGGTCTAAGTGGCATCTAGTGAAAATTGAAGTAAGAAGAAATGAATCGATTTTGGCACACTAAGCTCGAAGGGTCTATTTAAGACCATAAATGGATTTCTTAAGTTTTCACACTAAAGAAGAATCCCAAACAAAACTAGGTGGCTGATCCATGTAGATCTCCTCCTTAAGGTCTCCATGAAAAAATGCACTCTTCACATCCATGTGATGTACACTCCATCCATGTGTTGAATCTATATCAAGTGTGAGTTTGATCGAATTCATCTATGTCATGGGTGTAAAGGTCTTTGAGTAGTCAATGTCAGTTACCTATGAAAATCCCTTGGCTACCAATCTAGCCTTGTACTTGTTAATAGACCCATCTGTAGCATACTTGGTTTGATATATCCAATGACATCAAACCATATTCCTTCCCTTATGAAGAGAAGTCAAATCCCAAGTGTTATTGCTAATCAAAGAAACATATTCCTCATCCATGGCTCTATCCCACTCAGGTATGCCTGAAGCCTCTCTAAAATTATATGAATCTGACATGGAAGCAAAAAAGCATGTGGTCCATTTTGAAAGTATACTCAAGTATGTCTGTCATCATCTAGATCCCCTACCTAAGTGCCTACACTCACAAGTGTCTATCTAGCCCAAATAGGGCTTGAAATGGGTGAGTCAGGTCTTAAATCTTCATCCTTTGATGTATGCCTAGAAGTGGATGAGGATGACTCCCCATACTCTATTTGTTTTTAGAAATAGAAGAAGAAGAAGAAGAAATGACCTCTATCTTAGGAACTTGTTGTGAATGATATGAATCCTTAAAATGCTCATCCAAACTAAGAAAAACCAATGTAGAGGGAGAAGTGTCAAGTAATGAGTTGGTGGGACTCTTTTAAAACCTATACTCCTCTCGATGAATAACTGATGAGTTTTAGGATGGATAATTCTATAACCCTTGACCCCATTTAGATACCTAACAAAGATGCAAGGTTTGGATTGAACCTCCATAGCCTTTCATTTATTTTTAAGAATGCATGCCATTGTCGATGATCCAAAGACCCTAAAATGTTACACCTTCAATTTCCTATTATGTGAAGCTTCATAAGGTTTGATGCACTTTAAATCTTTGTGAGGAGCCTAGTTTTGAATGTAGCATGCATAATTGATGGCTTCTACCCAAAACTATGGAACCAATGATCTAGAGTGTATCATGCAATTGGCCATCCCCTTCAAGGACTGATTTTTGTGTTCTGCTACATAATTTGGCTAAGAAGTGTACGATACTATCCATTAAAGATCAATCCCCTTAGTGGTACAAATCTACTTAAATCTATGGTTGATGTACTCCCCCCATTATTTGTTTGAATAATTTTGATGTACTTTCTAGATTGCTTTTCAGCTAGAGCGTTGAAGTCTCAAAAATTATCAAAAACTTTAAATTTCTATCTAAGAAAGTAGACCCATGTGTATCTAAAAAAGTCATCAATGAAGGTGAGGTTGTATCTGACTCTGGTAAAATAAGAATAGGGAAACTACCCCATGACATCACTATAAATCAATGCAAGAGGTATTAAAGCTCTCCTAGCTTTGCCTTTGTCAAATTTCTCTTTGAGATGTTTGTCAAGGACACAACCCTCACAAAGTCCCTTAGAGAATTTAACTCTAGCAAAATATATAACCATATTCTATTAACTCATCTACTCAATATAATGATAGTTAAGGTGGCCAAACTACTCATATCATAGTCTAATAACTCCATCTAAATGGGTAAGCAATGCAGTAGGAGGAAAATTTAGAGCAAAATGGGAGAAGGTGTATAGTCTAGAATGGTGATTAGCCCTCCTCAATGTAATTATAGAGTCACTGTGTAGCTCTCTAATCTCAACTAAATCTAGTGTGAACTTCACTCTCATGCCCTACCCTATGTGGGTAATCTGATAGACTAAAATAAGTTTAGTTGATAGTGAAGGTACACTTAGAAAATTTATGAATGTTTCACCTTTGACTTTAAAAGTCCCTTTTCTTGTAACTTCTACTGGATTTTCATCACGCAAAGTGATAGAGGACATGCTACAGGGCTCTATGTCAAGAAACTCAACCTCTGATGAACCCATATGGTGTGAAGCAGTAGAGTCGATAACCTAAGATGAAGCAGATGTGAAAACCATTGCAACTAAAGCTTTACCCTTAGGTTTTTTCTTTCCTTTTTTCTTTGCCTTTGAAAATTTTTTCATTGATGATGACTTTTTGACAGACTCAGGGACCCCTACATTATTTTTCTCTAGGAGATGTGTAAGGTGGTCTATTTGTTTCTTCATACACTTGTGCTCATCATACCCATTATTCTTGTAATATGAGCACTTAACCTTTTCTCTTTTAGGTTTCCCTTCAAATGAGGAGGTTTCAGTGCTAGTTTTTTTAGTGGTTTTATGTTATTTCTTCTTCTCAAGATCCTTACTCTTATGTTTCTTATCCTTGTTGTTAGAGGCTTTCTATTTCTCATTCCCGACAATGAGGGTTGAAGGTTTGGAAGACTTGAGGGTTCTAATCTAGATCAATTTATCATGTTCCTTATTTAAATCTAAAATGAATTCATCTAAAAATTATATTTTCTAGTTGGCTCCTATGACTCTCTTAGTTATATAGAAGGTAGAGACAAATATAAAGTAATCAGGTCCTAGTTTTGCAAGCACAAAAAGAACTAACTATTCATCTTTGTTCTTAATTTCACACTCTTTTAACTACAATATAAGTGACTTAAGCTTGGTGAATAAGTCTTCCAATGTGTCAGAATTTTTAGGGCTCAAACTAATTAACTCAATCTCAAGCTCATGACCCTTCATGGTGTCAATTTTCCCAAATATTTTTTTTAGGGTGTCTCATACTTCTTTAAGAGATTTGGTCGACTCTATGTGAAATAGGAGTTCTGATGATATTAAAATACATAACATTATAAAAGCTTCATCACATTTATTAAACCATTTTATCTTATCTACTTTAGTTGTGGGCTCAACGTCTACCCCCATAGTTATATGAAACAACCCTTTACTTCTAAGAACCATTGTAATCTTACTTTTCTATCCCTGGTAATTGAAGGGTGTGAGTGCATTAACAATGCTAAGATCCATCATAGATTTAATATTAATGTGTTTTTTTTTTTTTTTTACATAAATCAAATGTGTGAAAAATAACAAAATTGTAGAACAAAATCACAACCATAGTACAACCCCCCTGAAACTATGTCAGGTGCCCCCCAAAATGTTGGCACTTTATCAAGTAGTGCATGTTATAAGGCAAATTATCCCAATGCATGGTAAATAATAAAATAAATACTTTTTCAAAAGACGGTACTCAATTTTGAGTTACCGTTTGCAAGATATTAATAAAATAATTTCTCGTAAATATGCCTATGACTAAAAACTTGCCCTTGAAACTTAAAAAATGTACCTTTGAGAAAGGTAAAATATGTCTTCCAACAACTCATTGAAATCATAATTTTTCCATAGACTTAAAAATATCAAAATAAGTGAAAAAAAGTTTATCCAGTTGCCTCGGTATGCATGAAAACAAGTGTGGCTTCCTCTTTAAGAAAAAAATTATAGCTTAAATGAAAAATAATAAAATTTACAAATATATAAAGAGGAATAAGAAGTGGTTACATGTGTCTTTAGCTAAGTTCTAATAGGGAAATCCAATGTAGGCAGACAAAAGATAATGTAGCAATGCCTCCTCTTGCATAGTCCACACGTAGTCCTCAAAAAAGTGCCAAGTGTTACAACAGATCCAACAGAACAAATAATGTTTTAATGTAGATATTTTTAGCATAGATCTTCAACATTATCCATAGAAGAGTAGGTTTTAATGAAACAAATCTCCTACAAGCACAAACAATGCTTCTTCCTCAGATCTAATGCCACTCTTCAAGTTCTGCTAAAGAGAAAACTCAACGTAGCAGTAAGGAAAAAACACAATCTTTAGATGTTACACAGGTTTGAAAAAGCATTGCCTCCTTTACAATGGATGTGTCTTCAAGCGCTAAACTAGAAAATAAAATGCCAATATTTCCTTAAAGAAAATGCAGATCTAATGAGCAGATAAATGAGGAAAAATAAGGAATCCAAGATACAATATTCAACATCTAACAGTAGATCTGAGGGAAAAGAATAAGAAAATTGCAAGGCTTTGGCTTAGAATGTTTAGATTTCTCTATGCATCAGAAAGGGATCTTGATCTGCAGCAAATCTAATGCCAAAACTGAAATGCTAAGGTAGATTTAAGACAAAATACTTGTCTTTTTCCAAAGCAAATGCTGCAAAGTGTGATGCCAAAGGTAGATATTAATTCTTCTTAGCTTTCAAGACACCAATCTACTCTTCCAATGCCAAACCACTGCATATCTAAGACAAGAAAAAATGGAAAACTCTAATGCCTACCAACATAAAGCTTCAAACAAAAAAGGATAGATCTAAAGAACCTTTAGCAATATTGCAAGGTAGAAACAATAAAAATAATTACACCTCTTCTCTTTATTTTTGCCAATTAGATTTGTATAAGCTAATATGCCTAGCTCAAAAAGAATTAACAAATCCAATAATCCAAGTTTTCCTCAAAACAACTTTCAGATATGAAATCTCTCAATAATTTATATGAGATAATAATAAATCTTGGGATTTCATAAAACAATAGCAAATAACCAGTCAAACAATCATGAACATAGATTGGTGCTCTGATATCATAAAAGAGTTGTAGTCAGGATCACTATATCAATGAATGCATATGATGGAGTGGTCTCATGAGTCAAGCAAGTATACATCACAATGAAGCTGCTAGTAAATGAAATCATGCATAGAAGAATATTGCAAAGGAATGATAGTTAATAATTAAATACTCTATATCATCCTGAATTGAGATGAATTGTTTATACAAAGGCTCGAAGTTTACATCTCTCAAAGTTATCATAGCTCACAACTAAGTAGCTCAAACAATCCACAATATACTGCCTTAGTACTGTGTTAAAAATATGAAAGGAGAGAGGTGTATATATAGGTTGGAGAGAAAAAGATACCACACATTTTATTGAATGTGGGACTAATCTTCCCAAATAACCCAAATGACCTCTAGATCCCTAAGCAAGGTAATACAATTATGTAGCCAAAATCCAGTGGGAAAAAGACCTACACCAACATGTCAAACTATATGAATTAGATAATTTTAAATTAAATTGCATATGGTGATATATGTATATATGAGGTACATATATATAATGTTAGATATAAATATCTTCATATTTGTATATACATGGTGCTATTATGAAAGTGAGTATATAGTATTTATTCTGCATGTTTTATGTGTTTGTACTAGCCATAAAATGAATTGTTTAAACCTTTAGACTTGTAATGAATAAATACATGTTAGGATAATTGAGTATTATTGGGTGATTTTTGAATAAGAGGTTGGTTTTCTTTGTGTTGAGAACTATTAGAAAATAATGATAATGGAATATTGTGTTCTAGAGATTTACATATATTCGATATTAAGATAATTGTTGAAGATAAGAGGTTTTGTGCAATATTTTTTTGTGTGATTATTTATATGTGAAATTGACTTGAATGTTAAATCATAAATTAGTACATCAAGATGTGTACCTAAGTTTTATATTACGTCTAATTATTATTATGTAGTAAAAATCTAGGATATATCTGAATGATATAGTCATGTACTTGTTTTTTTATAATTAAAGTGTAAGACTTTGTGTTTATGTTTAGGTGAGGAACTCATGCATGAAGAGCTATGAAAATATGGGATGTTATAGAGTGCTATAGTAGGAAAAGTACCTGAATTATATATATTGTATTTGACCCACACCTAAATAAATGTATCTGTATCAGTTGTTACTTGAATAATATGTGTTATAATTATTGGTAGGACATCATTTAGGTGTGCATACAATCTTGATAGTACAATTAATATTAAGATATAAATATATGTATTATATGACTTGTTTGTTATAGTTATGTTTGCTTGAATATGAGCATATGTTTCCATGTTTATGTAGCTACTTAGGGTAACTGAGTATGGTAAATCTATTATTTTTTCCTTAGAACCCTAGCCTATGACAAATGGGTTGTCATGGGGATTATTACTTGGGTCTTATTGTAGTAATTTTGACTCTACAGTTTATTATGAATGTGGAACATACTTGGGTAGTATGAACTGTAGGATTTATTTTCTTGTATGAGTTAATATTAAATGTTTTCACTCGTGCGTGATTGGAATAAAAGTATACTTTGTTTTCTTATGTTTAGCATGTGATATGATATTATGACTAGGAAGAAGAAATCTATATGAATATTTGAGTTAATTATGATATTATTACATGAAGAAAGTAATCTATTTGAGTTTTGAATTATATACCATGTTATATATATTAGAGTTTGTATTGATGATGTTAATAGGTAGTGAGAGGGATTCCACTAGCCTAGGTAGCACCACCAATATAGGATAATCCAATCAAGTGGTGTGTGTAAAATTGATCAATCCAGTGATCGAATATTATTTGAAAACTTGGGCCTAAGTATTTTTTATGTTTGATTTGCATGTTGTGAGATATCATGTTAGAATGGATTTCTTTATGGTACACTACATTTTTTTGTAAATCTTGTAAGCATATGGGGTACTAGCATGTCTCACTGGATTCTCACGCCGTTTTATCTACCTATCCATGAAGGGAGGGCCATTTTATGATAGGGGTTTGTGTAGGGGATCATTGGTCTCTAGTTGGTGTGGTAAAACACTCATATGATGCTCTCCCTCCTCCACTACAATACTACCTAGAGAGGACACTTGAGATTATCTAAGATACATGAGTTGGCATGGATCAAGCTCCAGAGATTTTGGTATATATGATTATATTAAGTCATATGCCTAAAGGAATGTAATTTTATTATGTACTTGTATATTTGATTAGCAAATGTTGTATTGTCATACTAGCTATATTTATGTCCTATTGTATTTACTTTCTATAGAGTTGTATAAGATTTATATTATATGCAGTTGTTGAATTTGAAGTACTATTATTCTTGTTATGGTTATGGTATATTATATTTTTTATTTTGTGAAATGAATGTTAATTGTTTAAAAAAATCTACTGCATTTTTTAAGTACAACTTGAGGGGTTGTAACACTCGTGGAGCTAAAAGGAGAAGATCCTATAAAATAAAATACACCACTAGGGGTTGTGGTAAGAAGAGATGGAGAACCAATCTAAATAGCCCTTATTTTCAAGTAGATATAATCTAGAAGATCTAATGGGATGGATAGTGGATCTAGAGCATTGTTTTAAATATCAAATGATTAAACACCTCAATAGGGTAGAGTTTGAAAGCATAATATTGTGTGGTAGTGTAGTTGTAAGTTGTAGACATGTCCAAGAGAGGAGCTAAGGAAAGAGAAAAGAGGAAGTGAGAAGTTGTGACATGTGTTTTCCAAGATGATGGAAAAATTGTGCACCAAAGATTATAATAAAAGTGGTTGAGGAAAATTCAAAACTTGAGGCTTAAGTGTTTAGAGCAAATGATTGTATAGAAAGGAAATGAGAGAGTGTAGTTTCCATGTGAGAAACCCAATGATGAATTTAATAAAAATTAAGAGAAGTAAGGATGTGAACAACACATGGAAGAATAAATACTCATTAAATAGGATAAATATAAATGAAGAGGAGAGAAAGAATAAAACCATCGAGTGGGGTGACTAAATAGCTTGTATATGAAAATAAACATTAAAATGTGTCAATGAGAGATTATCTTTATGAGAACAAGAGTGTACTTGAATACTATGCATATGAGTATTGTTAGTAAAATAAGTGAAGAATGGTGATAGGGTATAAATATGGGTTGGTGGAGATGAGAATGAACCATTGATATTTCATCATGTGACCACAAGTTGTGATGAGAATGGAATAAGTGGTGAAGAGTTGGAAAACTTTTCTAGGGCATAGTGAAAAGGTGGAAAAAGTGTTTGATGAACTCTTGACTATGATCACATGGTTTATCTATGTGTAGGTCAAGCAATGGAGGTTATGAAAAAGGAGAGGGAATGTGTCATTATTTCCAATACATTCATATGCTTAATCACCCAAGAGAAGAATTAGAATAAGAAGGAACTATTACAACAAGAGTTGGATAATTGGTTGATAAGGATATGAAAACAATATAAAATTGTATTAAAACTAACATGAATGCAATAGAGAGTTGGAATTTGATGGTCTAAGGATTTTCTCAAGAGGACATACAAGTGGGAATTCATTTACATAATTATTTAGATGTGGAATAAAATAATCTCATTAATAAAATTCATAGATCTTGGAAAGAATAAAAACACATTATCTATAGGACAATGGTAGATATAGAAGGGAGTGAATTTAATCTCCATCTTAAGACATGGGTAGAGAGTGAGTTTTTAGAAATCCAAGTTCATAATTTTTTGGTAGAGGTTGATTTTAAGAGAATTTGGATAAGAGAATATGAATAATGTCATGCATATGACATAGTGGCAATTAAGGAGATATATATGATTGATATGTTTATACCAAGAACAAGGAAGGATGCACAAGGTGTTGTGTTTGTGGGAGTAGCTCATTGTGATTTAAGTAGAGACTCTCATGAGTTAATGGTTGCATTTTTTTCATATTTGAAAAGTAAGTGCAAGGTTATTTTCATAAGAATACAAGTGATTCAAAATAAGGTGAATAAAGGAGGAAATAATCAACCTAGACCCGAGGTTAGGAGGATGAAGATAGAACAAGGAAATAATGAGATGAATTATCTAATTTTTTAATCATCCCAATAATATGTAGAATATAATTATATTTCAATAGATATTCAATCATAATTTTTTATTCCCATACTACCTTGTATGTTGTGTTTATTGTATGAATTGAGAGAATGTAAAATAATGATGTTGTAGTAGAGGTGTTGTTGAAGGAGATAGCACTCATGGGAATATTATATTCCTATAATTCTTGGTGTGTTAATTTTATTATAAGTGTGGGTGAATGCACAATAAAAGTAGATGAGAGTTTTGTGAAGATGAGTTAAAATGAATGGGCCTTTAGAGGTTAAGCATAAGACGTGGTTGTAGGAATGAAGAGGAGAAGGTATGAGTTATAAGAGGAAATAAATAATGAGTTACATGTTTCTATAGGTGGGATATTATAAATAAGTAATATGTTGATCTTAGGCATAGATTTTCAGTTCGAAGCTAATGAGTGTTAAAAAAAGTTTTATAATACACTTGGTAGATGTGGACAAATACAGACAGGTAATATCCCACAAGATGTTGGAATAAAAAAATAAATATAACTAGATGAGGTGGATAGATTTTTCCCTATAAATTAACAAAGAAGAGAGAAGAGTAATCAGAGCTAAGTGGAGGTGGACATATAATGGTTTAACAGGGAGATTGAAAAAGAGGAAGAAACAAATTGAAAAAATTCAAAGGTACCTAACAAGGTGGAAGGGGACACCATGACCATGGAAATTAGCTAAAATAGAGGTTCTACCATTCACCTTCCCTTTGTGATTAGGAGTTCAAAAATTTTCCTACCATGGGGGTATGATATATGAGCATCCAAGGGATAATGATAATCTTGATTCAACCAAAAACATGGAGGGTGTTCATGTAGACTAGTCAATGTGTTTAATAGTTTTTTTCATGGTATAATTTTATTTTTAGGGATATATGGAAAACATTATTACTTAAACATGTCAAGGACATCAAAAATTACATTGGACACTAAGGGGAATTTGGGGTCCATGAGACATGTGAAATTTGATGAGTAGCAGGAATGTGCATCATTAGTCTTCATAAAGACATTATGAGCTTCATGCGAGTAAAATTATGGAATACTTCATCAACCATAAAATGTGATTGAATATTTAGATTCCTCTAAAAAAATATGACTTTTAAAAAAACCCTACATGTGATTTTTATTTCATATGCAAAAGTCATTACCTCTGGAGGTTAGTGGACTTTTTGTATTGGTAGTACCATCATTCTACATTAAAGGGCCATTTCTTTATCTCAATAGAATTATTTGTAACCATTATGATAGTTTTAAAATCTTAATATGTGGTTGCATAACTGTCAAGGTGGTTCATAAACATCGAGGTTGTTTTGAAACCACCACTTTGCATTAAGTGGTGGTTTCACCCACATCATTTGTAAATAAAAAAGTAGCAGCACATAACGGTGGGTTTTCTCATCTTGACAATTATAGGAGTCTTTAGGATTCCTTGGGACATCTCTATAAGGACTATTAGAGATGATTTTTAATGGAGAAGGTATTATTTTCAAGTTATTGTGTTTATTTTGGAAGAGGAGTTTTTTGGGAAGTATCTCTTAGAATATGAAGAGAAAACAAAGATGACTTCAGATATTGATCTCTGTTCAAATTTGGAGAGACTAAGAGAAGATAAAAGATAGATAAGGAGTATCAAGAGAGTGATAATATTCACATAGAAGGAAATAAAGGGTAGATGTTCATATTGAAGTTGTGACACCTAATAAGATATTAGATAGAGTTGGGGATAGTTTGATACTAAAGAGGATTTAAGAAAGTTCAAATACATTATGAGATTTGAATCAATATTTATAATCTTAAAATTGAAGCTAAGTGTTGATAACATGTCTATATGTTTTAATTTTTATAACACTCAATAAACTAGATAATCATCAATGTTTGTGAGTTTTCTATTAAGTATTTTTCATTGTTGAATGACATGGATATTATTGGTACATAATCAAGTGTATTTTACTCAGTTTGAGTATGTTAATTATCTCAAATGTCCATGAGACTATCAACTATATGTTTTTTTAGGTGTTGGGTTTGGGTTACAAGTAAAATATTTCCTTCATTGGACCCCCTATCTTTGGTTGCATCAATGTGGCAGAAAGTCATGGAGATAATGCAAATAGTGGTGAAGAGTTGGATAACATGACTATATGGCATAGTAAAGGGATGGAAGAAGTTATTGGGATAATTTTTTATTCCCATAATGTGGTATTTATTGATTTCTATATAGGAATAGTCTTAGAGAAGATAGCAAAGAAGATGAAAATGGTAAAATAGGTCCAATATATTCATTTATGAGAAACCCATATAAGAGGAATCTGAAAAGGAATTGAAATATATTTTTATGATATTTTGAAAACTAAAATGGAAAGGAAGGTGTTTTTTTCAATACAGATATTGGAGTGATTTGACATTCTAATGAAGGTAGCAAGATAAGGATGAAGGCATGTTTCAAAGGTTTGAGAGTAAAAATACTAAATAAAAGAGAGAGAGGAAAATAATTCAGCAAATGAGGATGATTATATGGGAATAACACCTCAAAAATATGTAAAATAAGAAGATAAATAATAAGAATAAAAAAATAGAGCATATTGGTAGAGGTAGATGGACTTTGAATTCACATTTTGCCAAAAAAGGAAAATTAAGAAGAATCAAAGCTTACTGAGGTGCCCGACATGGTGAAATGACATTTTTTCCTAATCAATGCATTAATTTTTTTATTATACCATATAGATTTAAAAAAATTGAGCGATATGCTCATAACTCTTACTTGGGGTGTCTAGTGTAGGAGCATCTTGGGGGTAGTGTAATATTTCATCAGCTAAAACTATTTATTTCTTCCAATCTAAATTTTTATCTTAGATTACCTATTATTATTCCTACCTTAGGTATATGATGTAGTATCATCCAAGGGGTACTAAAAATTTTACATCAAATAAAAACATGTAGGGGTGTGTGTTCATGCAGAGTAGTCGATATATTTACAATTTTAGCTTGGTAGAAGTAAATCTATAGGCATCCATTGGAAAAATCACTAATTTAACATGCACAAGACATAAAAAATATCATTGATATCCAAGGGGAATTTGGAATCCATGAAACATTTTAAATTTGACGAGTGGAAGGGTTTTACATCACTAGTATTGAAAATAACACTCAAAATTTCATGAGGATGGAAAAGGGGCATTTGTCAAAAAAAGTCACATATAATTACATATTTGGATTCCTATAATAAAGTTATTAAATTAAAAAAATTAACCTTGATTTTGAGTTCATATGCAAAATTTATGGCCTCTGTAATTTAGAGGAATTTTTGTGGTGGTGAAACTACTAATCTACATTAAGGGGCAATTTTTTCACCTCAAGTGATAGTTTCATAAGTGCAAAGGTTATTTTTCAAGATTAAGTTGGGGGGAGGGGGGGTGGTGGGGGTTGGGGGGGGGGGGGCAGGGTGTGGGTTTCCTAAATTTTAGGGTGGTTTATAAACATAGAGGAAGTTATAGAACTACCATTCTAAAATAAGCAATGGTTTCCCCCACATCAACTTCCATTGGTCAACATTAAGTAGTTGTTGCAATGCACCAATTGCAAAATAAAAGTGATGACCCATAACAATTAATTTTATCGTCTTGGTAAATTATGTGAGTATTTTGGATTAAAAGAGATATATTCAGAAGGATTAATGTGTATTATGTCAAATGGGGAAGGTTCACTTTGAGTAATTGAGTCAATTTTAGAAGAGGATATTTTTGGGAATTATCTCTCTCGAAGAGGAAGAGAAAAAAAGACAACTTAGGGTGTTGATATCCATTTCAAATTTAGAGAAGTATGATAAATAGAATATAGATAAAAAGTTTTAGGAGAGTGATAAGCTCCACACAGAAGGAACAAGGGACACAGGTTCATGTTCAAGTTGTGATATCTAAGAAGATCTCAAAGGAAGTTGGGAATGGTTTGATCCTGAAGAGGAATGAATAATTTTTAAATACATTATGAGACCTTGAGAAATATTTCAAATCATGCAATTGAACCTAAGTGTTGATACCATGTTTATGTTTTTATTATTTTTATACTCAATAAAGTTGATAACCATAGTAGTTTTTTGGTTGTTTATGAAGGATTTTTTTTAATGATATGGATGTTGTCAGTCCATTTTCAAGTGTATTTGCTTTAGTTTTATTAGGGTAATAGTCTCAAATGTCCATGAGACCATAAATTTTAGGATTTTGGTGGTGATGGGTTTAGGTTGAAAGGATAAGGTTATCCTTCATTGGATCCACTATCCTTGGTTGCAATGATGTTACAACAAGTCATGGATATATTTCAAACAGTGGTGAAGAGTTGGACAAAATTCCTATATGTCATAGTGAATAGATAAAGGAAGTTTTTAGGAATTTTTTTGATTCCTATAATGTGGTGTTCACTAATTTGTATGCAATTACAGTTGTGGATAAGATGGCCAAGAATAGGTAAATGGTAAATTCAATCCAATACACTCATATGTATGAGTAACCCAAATAAGAGAACCCTGTAATTAAATTGAAAGAGTTGTTTGATGAAATTGTGAAGGTTAAAAATGGCAAGGAAGATGTTGCTTTAGTAGTATTAGTTGTTTTTTTTGACATTCCAATGAACTCAACAAGAGAAAAATATTCAAAAATTATTTTGGAGGTAGAAATAATAGTAATGGCTAATCCAATTGAAGCCCAATACAATGATGAGATTATTTTAAGGAAAGAAGAATATATGTCTTAATGGGATGAAGGCATGTTTTAGAGCTTTTAGATTAAAATGGTTGAAGAAAAGAGAGGGAGGAAGAGAGTTAGGCAGGGGAGGACAAATATATGGTTAGAAACCCAAAAATGTATGGAAAATAGAAATACACAAAGGAAAAGATAAAATAAATAAAGAATATTAGAGGAGGTGGATGGAAAATGAATTAGTAATTCTCTTGAAAAATAAAAATAATAATAACTAAAGATTACTAAGGTACCTAACATGGTGGAATGGCACATTGTGGCTTGCTCAGTGGGCCAAAAAGATGATTTTAACATCTATCCAAAAATTATGAGAACTATGCTCACAAATTCTTGCCTAGGGTGTCTGATGTAGGAGCATCTTGGGGGTAATAAAATATTGCATTAAATAAAATATTTATTGATTTCAATCTCAATTTGTAGCTCAGACTTCAAGTTTCAAGTGATCAACATGGGTTATTCCCTAGGTGTTAATTATGTTGACATAGGGTATAAGGCTTCAATATATTTATTTCCTTATTCATGAGCTATTTTATCCAAGTCAAGGTTGGAGCAACCGGGACCACCTCATAAACACCTAAATGTCTTTTCAAAGTTTTCATCTCATGAAGATTGTGTTATCATTCTCAATTATTGGGATTGACTCGTTATGTGCCTCATTGGAATCATTTTCATGCCAAGGCTGGATCATAATAGAATGCAATCAAGAAGCATATGATATGTTTCAAAAATGATAATGGCATCAGTCATGTTAGTTTGGTTGCCTCATAAACACCAAAAAAAGACCTTTATTTAAAGTCAAAACAATAATCATACTTTTTTTAAGGCATTTTTATGAATGGGTGAAGGTTGAGATTTGATGGGCCATCCTTAGCTAAACTTTAACTATAATTATTATTGTATGGGCATGATGATGGAGTAGAAATTGTCATTTTTGGAAGAGGTAGATCCAGATGGGAATTCTTGGGAGTACGAAGACCACATAAAATGTGATTCTTGGAGATCAAGATTATTTTTCATGATGAAGTTTAAAATGTGGCTAGGAGAGTGAAATGAGGGGGTTTCACCTCTATAATATGAAGGTAGGACTCAATTTTAGAGGTACAACAAAGAACAATGAAAAAAATCCATTTTCACACTAAAATAGAGCAAAATATGGGATGCTCAAGCCACTTCAAGGTTGGGATGATTAGGGCACTCCCATAGTTGCTTGAAAATTTAAATGAATGGGGTTTTATCCTTGATTGAAGACATATAAATTTTTGGCTATAAATATGAGTCTATAGGGAGAAATTGAGTCATTAAAAATGTGTTTCTTTGATAAAATGTTTGAATTTGAATTTTTTTGGGTCATAATTCAAGGAAAAAATGCCAAGGATTATCTTTGGTTTCTTTTGAAATTTTTTTGAACTAAGATCCTTGTTTTAGGAGGATAGGCTATGATTTTATAGTTTTTGAATTTTTGAAGTCCTTATATGCCTTTGAAAAGGCTTTAAAGCACTAATTTAGTTTAAAAAACTAAATCCTTCTTCTAGTTGGGCTCTAAATGGTACCATAAATCTTCCAAAATAAATCATGAGATGCATTTCAAGTACTCATACCCTATATCTCTCTCTCATCTCAAGTCAATTTAAAGTTTTAGGGAATTTCACATGCTTTATAGTTGAATTTTTCATTAAATGATGGAATTTATAAGTTTCTTTAAAATGGATGCAAAAATGGTGTGAACAACATAGTTCAGGGTAAGTAAAAGTGGGGAAGTTATTTTTAGGATGTCATGACTCATTACTATTCATTTTTCCACCAACATAGATTGCATCATCTTTAGTTACTTCTCCCCAAGAATTGGTATCACCTAGTCACCTTAGGGGGAGGCCAATGCATCAAAAAATGTTCATACATATGCTTTATTTTTAAGATTACATCATTAATTTTATACATATATATTTGTATATTTACATATTTGTCCTAGCCTTTTGTAGGTTACTAAAGTCTGCCAGCATCAAGAGGAAATATATATTTAACAAACTCATGCCATAAAATTGTACACCCATTTCTAACTGTACTCTTATTTATACCTTTTGATTATTATAAATATGGGTATATTTGAATCGTGTAGTTAAATGTGCATTTCACCTTCTTTCATTATAATGATTAGGGAACTTTTAGTGATCCAAAATGTTTAGTTTATGCAAATGCTCACTATTTCACCAATTTAAATGCTTAACTTATTTTTCTCAATTTCTCTTAAATACATGAAAATAATTAGCTCACATGATTAAAATCTAATTAGAAACAAGTACATAAATAAAAATATATAAAATGGAAAGCCCAAGTTGATAACAAAGTTCACCCCTATTGGGCTACATCTCTAGGTCTAAAAATCACTTGAACCAATCTATTAATGATGTAAAATGTGATTTGTGTAAAATATTTACATCAAATAAATAACCTGGTTTTAAAAAATTGAACTATCTCTTCCTCTAAAAAGCCTTATGAAACCTCTATTTTTCTCCTTCAAGAATCTTCTTTCTTGGAAATCCACCACTTGCTTGTTCTCCTTCTTTACAAAGGGGCTTCAAAATTCTCACCTTCAAATACAAATTTGTGTTTTATATAACACTTCCAAAATATGTGGTCTAGAAGCTAAGGCTATATATTTTTACCACAAATGAAGGGGTTCAAATCCCTTTGTATCTTCTTTATTTGGAATTCTAAGCCAGAATACTTAGCTTAAGGGCTAAGTCTCTTAATCGCTCCCCATGGAACAAAGCCTTGACCCAATAGTAAAGTCCCTTGACTAAGATGTGTGGGGTAATGGGGTCAAACCGCACTCTCAATGCATTAGCCTTTTATTAGGGCTCATCAATATTTATCCCATATTGATGGTAAATAAAACCAAAAAGATATCTAAATATAATTGATTAAGCCTTGTAAAGTGGTATTGAGAGACCATCCATGTAATGAGCTCGGTCTTAGGCCATGTTTGGTTTGGAAGTTTCATTGACGACTTGGTCCTATTCATGTAGTTTCTTTGGGTCTTGTTGGATAATCATGTTAGATTGTGAAGAAGCCACGTGGTGGCTTAGGACCCTACCACATGGCTTGGACCTATTTCTTGTCCAAACCTTTACACAAAACATTAAGATATATCCCACATTTGTTGTGGGAAAGCATTTAAAGTGGTTTATATATAAAAACACCTCCATTGTGTTGTGAAGTTTGCAACAGGGTCCCCCTCCATACAAAAAGAGGACCCCACCAACTAAAGGGCCCCCAACTAACAAATAACATGGGCCCCACATATAAATAGATATATTGTCAAAGCCTAGAGATCAAAAATAAACAAACCCATTTGCTTTCTCTCTGCCACATGTGACTACCTAATTGTTTCATGTCTTAAGATCTCATTGGTCCATCTATAATTCCATATAATCTAGTTAGCATGATGACATCATCTATGTACCTTATTTGCATTATATTTTACCCATTTGGCTTCATCCTCAGTGAGCCATAACTTTTGCATAGGATGTCAGATTGACTCCTTTCAAATTATGTTAGAAATCTCTCAACAAGTTTTTTGATGTGCAAATAATTTCATTAAAATTTGGGACCATCTAATTAAATCAGTTGTGGGGATCCTCCTAGATCACTCCTCCACACTAAGAAGCTTTTGGACCACCAAAAGTTTGGTTTTATATAAAAAATAAGTAAGGGTATAGCTCCCTCACTTTTTTGGTTTCCATCCATTTTTATTTATTGGATGCATTCCCTTTAGACCCACATGAAGGTACTCCACATCACCCCTTCACGAATTCCTCACCCTCTTGTCAAGAATAACATATTATTTTATCTCACCAAGATATTCAAGATTAAAATCATCAACATAAGGAATTTGAACACTCTCACCTTGATCCATGATCATAGGAGGTTCATACAATTTCAAGTTTTCAAAATTAACCATGGAATACATCTACATGTATGGAGGTAAATCTAACTAAAAAGCATTATTACCAATCTTTTCCAAGATTTTAAATGGACCATGCTTGATTGAATTTATATTTTTACCTTCACCCTTGATGCATTATTTGATAATATGTAGCCAAACTCTATCACCAACTTGGAAGTGATGATCAACCTGATACTTGTTGTGCCTAGCCTTATACTTGGCTTGGCTCTTTTCTAATTTCTCTTGTAAAACTTGATGAAATGATTGTATCTTTTGGATGTATGCATCTTTATGTCCATTTGAAACTATTTCCTATCCAAAATTAAATTCCATGGGGGAATTATAAAAATAATCAAAACAAGTCTCAAAAGGAGACTTCTATTTAGAAGAATGTATGACACAGTTGTAAGCATGGTGTACATAACACAAGAGTTTGTCCCAAAGATTGGGATGTTTACTGTAATACCCTCAAAGAAAATGAACCATTATTTTCTTGACCACTTATGTTTTATCATTAGTTTATGGATGAAAGGTGGTGTTCTTCTTGAATTTTATGTCTATCAAGTGCCACAAAGATGACCTAAACTTTCCAATGAATTGAGAATCCTAAATAGATACAACAGATGTGGGGAAAACAAAATGAACCCAAACATTTTTGAATAAAAAGTGTGCAATCTCTTCACCTATTATATTTTTTTATAGGGCACCAACATATACATCTTTATGAATCTATCCACAACCACATATAGATAGTCATGATTCTTTCTTGACATAGGCAAGCCTCCTACAAAATCCATAAAAACACTCTCCCATGGATAGGTTGGTATGGGAATTGGTGTATACAAACACAAATTCATGTTACTAGGATTGCTAGTGGCATAAATAATACAGCCCTTTATATACTTAGATACATTTTCATACATCCGAGGCCAATAACAATAAACTAGTTTTTCAATGCCAAAATGACTAGAAACAAGAGAAGTATGTGATTACCTAATCACATGAACTCTTTCACCTTATGTAATAAAAATTTTACCAATATTATAAATTAATCCATCATGTATGTGATATTCTAATTATTCTACTTGATTACCATGAGTTAAATCTTTGTAGACATCCTTAAAATTAAAATCTTTAGCATATTACTCTTTATAACTTTCATGCATCAAAGAACCATGTTGTAAAAGAATAGATGCAATAATAGGATGTATTGAAATCATATCATCAACCTTATTTTTTTTACCTTTTTAATACCTGATCATGAGATGGAATTGCTAAAAAAAAACCCATCCAATGAAACTACCTTGATTGTTGTAGATTTGACTATGACTGGAGATATTACAAAGGTTGGTGATATGCGTGGATTATTATCTCTTTTCCCATTAGATAATTCTTCCATTTTTTTACACTTTGAACTAAAGCATACAAATATTTATCATAATTATTATAGTTCCTTGCCACACTTGTGAAGGTTTCTGAATGGTAACAAATAAGTTTTCACATTTGCATTAGAATGAATCCCATGGCATAATCACTTACATTAGTTTTGATTTCAAATGGTTGTTGTAAATCTACAAGTGTTAATATTGAGGATGTGATTATATTTTATTTTAATGTGTAAAAGGATTTTTGGTGCTTTCCTCCCTATTGAAAGACCTATTTAGTACTTGTCAAAGCATGTAAAAGAGATATCAATGAAAAGTTAGCAATGAACTTCCTCCAATATTGGACTGCTCCTAGGAAGCTTCTAACTTTTGTCACATTATTAGGCTTAGGCCATTTCATAATGGCTTCAACTTTAGAGAGATCAATTTTCAATTCACCACCCCCTAGTACATAGCCTAAATAAACCACATATGTTTTACCAAATTCACATTTAGACATATTTAAGTACAAATTCTCATTTTAAAAAGTATCTAAAACTTTCCTAATGTGTTTAACATGATCTTCCCAAATTTTACAAAAGATAAAAATATCATCTAAGTAGACTCTAAAAAAATCATCTATGAAGGACCTAAATGCATCATTTTTTAGGTTGTGGAGCTAAAAGCTTCAACTGTTGCAAACATGGAGGAGGTTGCTGAGTTCCAGGGAGACCGGCGTCGGCAGATTGCAGTGCAGAATGAAACCGACATCGGTAGGTGTGAGATGAGGACAACCAGCATCGACAGGAGGTCGGCCGACGTCGGTCACCTCCAGGCAGATAAGGACCGACGTCGGTTGCCTGTGTGTTCCAGAACTGTTCGTTGCACGAACAGTTAGTTAGTTGAACTGAGTGTTTGCATGTTAAAGGCTAATTATAGTCTTGAGTTGCGTGTCTAATTATTGTAATTAAGATAGTCTAATTATTGTATGCATGAGATCTATATAATAGACTCATAGGCTATATTGTAAACTTGTGCTAGAGAGTAAGAGAGCAAAATAAGCTCCTTCAGAGAGTAAGAGAGCAATGGTGTGTTCCTCCTAGTGCCACAGTACCAAGTGTGGGTACTGGTTTGGAGAATCAGAAGGGTTCATATGTATGATCTTGGTCAGCGGATGTGCATGGTTTCTTTTGGAGATCTACAATGGTGAGTAAGGTCTAGTGATTTGCAGGTAACAGCAGAGAGCAGGGGATCTACTTGGAGAGCGTTTGTGTACTTGGTGTACTGGCAGTGTGTTACTGACTGGTTGAGGTGAACATCAATTCTATATTTGAGTTGATTGTTGTGACCGAGAGAGAGAGGGAAGAAGGTCTTGAGGTGTGGCAAGCCTTTGAGGTGGAAGAAGAAGTGGCATCTTCTTTATTGTATTTTCTTCTGAGTATTTAATACAAGATAGTGTATTGTCTCTCATATCTTGTGTTGTTTCATATTTCTAGTTACTTATTGATTCTAGTATAATTCCGTGTTTAGTTGCTAATACAAGGTAATCATATATATACTCTTATTGGGGAGAGTAGGATCCTGACATAATTCATAACCCACATGAAGATGACAAGTGCATTTCAAATCCCAAAGGGCATAAAAAGCCACTCAAAAGGACATTGCTCAATTTTAAAAGTAGTTTTCCAAATATCATCTTCGCTAATACTAACTTGGTGATAATCACTTCTTAAGTCTAACTTAGTGAAATACACAAAAATTTTAAATTGATCTAATAGATCATTAATACGAGGAAGAGGGTAACAATTTTTCACTGTTATCTTGTTCAATGCTTGGATATACATGCACATTCACCAAGTGCAATATTTATTTGGCACTAAAATAATTGACAAACCACATAGAGAAGTTGTTGACTGAATGACCTCTTTCTCAAGAAACTATTGAAATTTATGCTTTATTTCTTCATTCTCCACCACAAATAGCTTATACATGTCAGTGTTAGGAAGAGATGCATCTTGTTGCAGTTGTATCTCATGTTGTATATCTCTTTTAGGAGGTAAACCTTGTGGATTCTGAAAAACATCATCATAGTTAGACATTACTTAATTATCTCATGCATATGTTTAAGATCACAACCTTATATATCCTTAGATTTATCATCATCCTTAGCTTTTACAATCATGAGTGCAAAGTTTTTCTTGCATTGACAAGCCTTTTCATTTGTCCTACATATACAAGTGATAAATTTGCCTTTCTTCGATGGGCTCTTACAATGTATTCAATCCCATCTTTTACAAGAAAATATTTATTCTCTTCCCTATATAAGATTCTTTTCCTATTATACAAATAAGGACTTCCAATTATAATGTGAAAAATATCAAGTAGAACCACATCTAATTCTACCTCATTAATGAACTTAGAGGCGACCATAAATCTAAGTTTACATGTTTTAGTGACTTGTAATTTTGCATCATCACCAACCCGTCCCAAAGGGCATGGCTTAGGATGTGGTTTAGTCTTAAATCCTTATTTGTTTCCAACTTATTTAGAAATGAGATTAGCTTTTGATCTAATATTAAAATGAGTATCTACTTTAGTATGCTTAGAAATTACCCTTACGTGGAAAAACTCTTTTATCTTCTTTTCATCATGCATAGATTTAGAATGTACAGGAGAATGAGTAGTATGAGATTTAGTGTTAGAAAAGGAAGAAGATGAACCTTGCAAACCCATAATGGTGATCTTGGTATCATCACCTGAATTGGAGCCAAGATATTATTGGATTACTGATGTAGTCTTCTTCTTATCATCTTTCTTGTTCTCGATCCTTTTTGTCCTAAGTTCCAGATGGAGCTTCCAACACTTTGCAATGTCATGACCTTCTCTTTTGTAATGTGAACAAAAAGGCTTCCCATCCTCTATATTGATTGTGAAAGTGTGTTTCATCTTACCATTTCCTTTACCTTTGCTTTCAGGTAGTTTACTTGGTTTCTTTTTGAAGTGTTCCTTAGTCACTTTGCCCCTTGATTCAATAATAAGGGGTAGTTTGGACACAAACTTCATCAAGATTAGTGGGGTTATACATAAGTATCATATGTCTCAAATAACTATGTAACCCACCAATATACTTTAAAAGAGTTTTTTGAGTGTAAAGGAGAATGCCCAAAATCAAATCCCTTTTCCTAAACTCTTGAGTGTAATCATGTACTCTTTGACCCTTAGTTTGCCTTAAGTTTTATCAATCCATAGTAGATTATTGCATATAACCCAATGGATAAAATTGTTTTTTCAATGCAGAAACAAAATCATTCCAAGAAGAAATGGTTTTACCATATTTAAAGAGATCCTCTTGTGTCTTACTCTCCCACTAAATAAGTGTTGTACCACCCAACTGAATAGTAGCTAACAAAATGTATGCTTCCTCATTGTCAATTTCTGAACCTTGCAGTATACTTCCATCTGCTTGATCCAATGATCCAATTTCTCTACACTAAGCTCTCCATTATAAATTGACAAATCAAATTTAACATTAATATTTAAAATGGAAGAAAAAGAACTAGAAACTTTCTTTTATTTATCAAAGGAAGAACTAGAAGGTTTGGAAGGAGATGGGGGAGATTTACGAAGTTCTTCTCCTTTACCCTTACCATTGGTTGATGGTTCTTCCTCCTGTTTACCTTCATTTTCACCTTTGATCCTCTTCCTCCTTCCAAGATACAACTCTTCCACCATGCTCTTCATCTCTAAAAAAGCTTGATGGAAGGCCATTTCTGAATCCAATTGTCCCTTAGGAGATTTCATGGTTTGACTTGCATATTTTACACTAATTTTTGGGTTATACTCTTCAAGCAATCCTTCACCACGCCTTGACTTAGACCTAGTTAACATGCAAAATAGAAAATTGCAAATCCAAAAACCACGTTATAATATCCTGATAAATAGTTATGATACCAAACTTTATCTGAAATGATTAGTTTATGCAAATGCTCACTGTTTCACCAATTCTGAATGCTTAACTTTTTTTTCTCAATTTTCCATAAATATGTGATTTTTTTTGGCTTAATTGATTAAAAATGATTTAAAACTGATTATAAATAATAAGTAAATGAATACAAATAGAGATAATGGCAAACCTAAGTTGATAATGGAGTTCACTCCTATTGGGCTAGTCTTCGGATCTGAAAAGCACTCGAACCGATTTATTAATGATGTAAAATACATCATACAATATTTACATCAAATAAATAACTTGGGTTTGTAAACTTGAATTGTCTCTTCCTCTAAGAAGCCTCGAGAAACCTATGGTTTTCTCCTTCAAGAGTCTTCTTGATTGGAAATCCACCACTTGCTTGTCTCCTTCTTTACAAAGGGGCTCCAAAATTTTCACCTCCAAATACAAACTCATGTTTTATATAACACTTCCAAAATCCATGGTCTAGTGGTTAAGGCTATATATTTTTACCACAAATGAAGGGGTTCGAATCCCTTCATATCTTCTTTGTTTGGCATTTTTAGCCAGAATACTTAGCTTAAGGGCTAAGTCTCTTAGCTACTCCCCATGGAACAAAGCTTTGACCCAATGGTAAAGTCCCTTGACTGGGATGCATGGGGTGATGGGGTTGAGCCCCACTCCCCACACATTAGCCTTTTGTTAGGGCTCATCGATCTTTATCCCACATTGATGGAAATGGAACAAACAAAATCTTTAAATAGAATTCATTAAGCCTTGTAAAGTGGTCTCGAGAGACCATCCATTCAATGAGCTCAATCTCAGGCTATCTTTGGTTTGGAAACTTCGTTGATGAAGTGGCCCCATGCATGCAGATTCTTTGGATCTCGTTGGATAATCACATTGGATTTTGAAGAAGCCATGTGGTGGCTTGAGACCCCACCATTTATCTGACATTGATGGGAAATGGAACAAACACAAGCTTTAATTAGAATTCATTAATCCTTGTAAAGTGGTCTTGAGAGACCATCCATGCAATAAGCTTGTTCTTAGGCTATCTTTGGTTTGGAAACTTCATTGATTAATTGGACCCATGCATACAGGTTCTTTGGGTCTTGTTGGGCTCCACACACACACACACAAGTACGTTGTCAAAGACCGGACACCAAAAAAAAAAAAACCCATTTGCTTTCTCTCTACCACATGCCACTCATTGATTGGTCAACATGTTAGGGTCTGATTGGTCCATCTATAATTTCGTATGGTATACTCAGCATGATGGTGTCATCTTTGTACTTTGCATTATTTTTTCCCTGTTTGTCTTCATCTTCAACATACATAACTTTTTCATATGGTGTCAGATTGACTCCGTACAAATTGTGTTGGAAAGATCTCAATGAGTTCTTCAATGTGTGGATAATTTCTATAGAATTTGGGACCATCTGATTGGATTAGTTGTGGGATTCCCCCTGGATCATTTAGTTTAATTACATGCATCATCCTCTATGCATCAAGTTCATCTTAATGTCCAACAAAAATATATACTTATGGAAGTAAAGGTTTCGTGTAACTGAGTACAATGGTTACAAATAACCAAAAATACATCAAATAAGATTAAAAAAAATAAACATGCAAAAAAATTGAAGGATTACTTTTATGAAATTCAACACAAATTAAAAATTGCAAGTCCCTAATTACAACATGAAGTAAAGGTTTATGTGTTGGCTAAAGCTCACATTAGCTCCCAACAACATCGCCTTCAATGTAATGTTGATAGACAATATTTGTAGAAAGGTCACATCAATGGACCTTTCAAATATTGTTTAAGAAAGTTTAAATAATAATGAATATATTGTTACTGCTTTTAATATTTTTATGCCCTACAATTTTTTCTTTCATGTTAGTGAGGTATGCACTATGTTTTGGCTAAAAAACATTGACACCTTAAGTTAGGGTCAATTTAAAAGGCCACAACATGTATATAACCTCGAGACTTAAGCTTAATCTCAATAAATTCAAACGAAAATATAAAAATATAGAGTCGACATGCAACCTAATCCAATAATATTTAACTGAACTAAATCTTGTCAACATTATTTTATTAATTATTATTTTTTAAAATAAATTTATGAGAAGTCAATATCTTTACCCTCTGTCTACACACCTCCCCTAAGGAATTCATTAGCCTTCACCATCAAACCTCCTCTAATCATAGAATTGAGAGTCTTTTCCCTAACGAACCATTAATTTCCCTCCGAATAAGGACAGCACAACTAATGCATATGGGAAGAATTAGGTGATACTTGGTCCGGATGTCTTTACATTATCAGCTTACAAGTAGACGTTAAAAGGGCGGTGGGGTAGGATAAATTCCAAAAGGCAAAGGCAATTCGTTATTCCACCTTTCCGCCCTTGGAAAATTCCTACTCTATCCACTAATTCAAACATTGTTTTCAAGGTCCATTTTTTCAAAATGCCCTTCATACTTCTGTACGGCCATCACAGGGTCCTCTAAAAAGTTCCCGGTTCCTTACAGTCACTAAACTCAGGTGGTAGTCTAATTCCCCAGTTTGTCAAACTGATATACTTTTTATAATACAATCCTGGGTACTAAACATTTTGAGCAGACCAGTAACTTAACCAGAGAGTGTACTCCAGATGGGAGGCACAATTTTGAATTGGATAAAAAAGAGAGGTTAAGATATCTATTTTATAGAGGAGGTACAAGTTTGAATCTGGGTTGAAATATGTATTTGTAATGTGAACATAAATACGACATATGAACTTTCTATTCTATTTAGTATAGTTATTAGTGTCCACTAAAGGTCAAGAATGGACAATCACATTGAAAAAGACAATAAATGAATTGAAAATGTAAAGGGAGTGTGAAATGGAAAAAATTATTGAGAATTACTTATTGTAGTATTTGAAGGTAATAGGTCTTGGACCACTAAAATGTATGTTGCTTTATAGATTTGGACCGTCTTGTTTGGATATGTGCTCTCTTGTAATCTTAGTAGTCGTTGTTTGGAAGTAAGCACTGATATTCTTGAAATTATCGGTATGTGACCCATTGTTTAAAGTAAGAACTGATGTTCTTGGAATTATCGGTATGTAAAGGCTTCAATTTAAGTATCTCTCTTGAATTTGAAGTGCCCCACGGATAAACAAATCTAAACATCTTTGGTTATCATACAAAATGAAGATCCTCGGTGATTTGTAGGAATCTCTAAAAAAACAATACTATCTTCAATAAATCTTATAATAGGCAGGCCCTTTGAATACAAAATATTCTTTGCTTTCGGGTTTTAAGAAACACAATTTGCATATATGCTCACCTTGTGAGAAGTCATGGTTTGACTCTATCCGAGAGTGATGAGAGGAAACCCAACACTGAGTTAAAAAGATCCTTAAGGAGGATGGTACCATCTTCTTCATATATTCAATAATTCAAATTCAATATTTTAAAAAACATGAATAAAATTTAAAATAACGCAGAAGTTTTGATGTCAAAAGTTTTTTTAGATTTTTCAAATAAAAATTATTATTATTTCTTACTTAGTGAGTCGAGGAGTATTAATAGAAAGTTTAAGAGAAAAGAGTCTTTTTATATTGATATCCAACTTTTAGATGGGAGCCATAATTCTAGCGTACCAACAAAATTTTCATCATCATTTTATAACTTGTATAAAAGATCGCAGTTTCAAATACACAGATTTATAAACATAAATGAAAAGATAAACAAACAAATTTTAAATATAAGGGAAGTTTGAATCATTCAATACACCACTAAGTTATCATGTTATTAGACTTCATCATCGAATTATTTTAAGTGCCTTCCGTTATAAGTCTTTTATAAAATTTAATATTGTTAATCTCTCTGATCACTCCAAATTCCAAAACAAATGTATCCACTTAACCATCACACTACAATATTATATTTAAATTAATTAATCATTTACCATAAAAATTTTAAACAGAAGGCCCAAAGTTCGAACCGTAACAGCATTGCCATCAGAAAGTCAACTGGCAAATAAAACAGTTACCCTTGGCAGAAATTTAAAGGCGGAGAGCTACTCTATGCTCTTCCACTCGTGCCCCTGCTCATGGTCAATATCACTGTAGATGATTGAGATGCGCACTGGTTAATATACTTTTGTTTCCATTGGGCTTCACAATGATAACCTAATCCAGCCCAGTATTTGGGCGAAGGACGTTATATCCTGTGGATTGAATGACAATACACATAATTTTATGCGATGCTCTCAACAGAGGCTTACTCTGGACTCCACATATAATTTGACTTTGTGGATGCTAAGCAGACTGACTGCAGCAAGGGGAAGGTTCATTGCAGTAATAGCGTTCACAGTGACTTAAGAATCTTTGGGCATTACTGAAAAAGAAAAATTGTTAAAAAAATAAAGTATAGGCGAGGTTGGATTCTCTGTTACTGCTTTTGTTTTGAAGGTTAATTTTGATCAAAAGTTTTATTCCTATTTATCTTGTAAGAAGGTAGACATAGAACCCCATCAGACTGTTCAAGGCGCTAGTTCGAATGTCATTATAGGCGATGTATAAGAGAATAGACATAGAGCACTTATTTCTTTTAATATTAATTTTGATCAGAAGGTTCTGTTCTTATTTCTTATAAGAAGGTAGAACTATATAGAGAGTCCCCTTCCGTCTCAGATTGTTCAAGAAGCTAGCTCCAATGTCATTATACGTCGATTCTATTGAATTAGAAGTAGAGCCCTCTTCATGCTTTTAAGAAATTAGTTGACATATCATTATAAATTATACATATTTACAAAATTAACATATTCTCGCTTCCCATCTTTCATCTACCAGTTTTACAGTTGAATTTGTATAAGGTTATACTTGACTGGGTATGGCTATTTCATAGGATATTAATTATTGTGGCCTATTTAATGTTTTCTTCTGTGATAACATAGGTTGAGCCTGTTTGATCGGGAGGACAAGATGCAGCTGAAGCATGGAAAATTAGTATGGACAATGGTGGGTTTGTGGATTTTAGTAATTTGGTGTGCAGAGGGAGGAGAAGCATTGAGGATGAGTAACTTTTGGAATCATAATAATGTTAATGTGAATGTGAATGTAAGGGCTAATTCTAATTCAGGATGGAGAGGCAGATTCGGTGCTGTCAAGCGGAGGGTTCCCACTGGCTCCAACCCCTTGCACAACAGGTATTATGCCCATGGAAGAGTCGATGAGTTCTCCTGAGCTCACCCACTGTTTACCACTTCTGTTAGAGGCATACAGTCCGTACGTTCAGCCGTACCGGCTGTTTACATGAGAGTTATGTTTATCCATATATATAAAAAAGGAATACCTAGGCTATGTATTTTTTTTGACAGTCCATTTAACTTCCATAGGGTCTTCGGATCTTCAGAATAAATCCATCCAAATCATTCATTAACGGTTTCAATCCTTTTGGATCTTCAATATAAATCCATCCAAATCATTCTATATCGGCTTCGATCCTTTCCGATGTAAAACCATCCAAATCATTTTGAAATGGCTTCAATCCTTTTGGATCTTCAATATAAATCCATTCGAATCAATCTATACTGGCTTGGATCCTTTTGGATTTCAGTATAATTCCATCCAAATCATTCTATACTGGCTTCAATCCCCTGCACAACCGGAACTATGTTATCCATGAACATATTGAATACATGGAATGATTTGAAAGGACTGTCAAAAATCTAAAAATGGGCTGTCAAAAATCTAAGAAGCCGTTTTTGAAAGACAATTCACGGCTTCCGAAAAATTGACAAATAGAAACTGTAGAATAGATTTCTGTAGCTCCATAAGTACGATATATGTTTGTCGTTTTACCGCCTCTAGAATCCAATTTTGCAGCACTTGCAGTTGCCCATAATGTTTTATTGGTTTATTGCAGGTCGTATATAAACAGAGCTACACCTTGACACAAATAGACACTGACATACCACAGAGCTTTCATGGCAGAGAGAAGTCGGCGGTACCAACCATAGATAGTGCTGATCATGAAAGGTAGAGTGTACTTGCCATGTACAGGAATTCTATTCTACTATGAGATCCAGATCAAATGCTGCTTTATGCAACGGATGTAATGGAGACGATTCTTTTAAATATATATCAGTTTAGAATACATAGTGAGACCATCTTTTTTTTTTGCCAACCCAAATGAGTATTCTGAAAACTTCCTGAGTTTCCATTGAGGCTTTAGCTTTCTCTATAAAGCGACCTCTGGGTGACAATGATGTATTAGTCGATGGTTATGGAATACAAACTTTATATTCTTTTTAGTTTTGAGCCTGGTTTTTTCTCAATATAATATTTTTTTTTATTACAATGGAAATCTGTTACAATTTTTCATTATTTTCATTTAGGTTTGGATTTTTATTCAGGTAATTAACAGCTGCTTTCATGCTTCATCTTATTTGATTCTGATTATATTTAAGTTTCTGATTCAGGTTTGTAATATAATAATGAATATATTTATTTTGGAGTCACCTTCATGTTTCATCCTACTTAGTTCTCATTATATCTAGGTTTTGATTCAAGTTCACAATATAATAATAAATAAAATTCTTTTGAATTCTATTCAATAAAATTGTGTTTATTTGATGTTTGGATTTTATTATTAAATCTATTTTAAAAAAATAAAGAAGTTAGATTTAAGATCAGAATCTGAAATCTCAGAAAAAATAATTGTTCAAAAATAAAAAATAAGCTAAATCGATCTGAAACCTCTAACAAAAACAATTCTACACAGTTGAATCCAACTTTTTTCTGAATTATATCAATGATAAAGATTTTTACACATGTATCTAACTTTTTTCTGAATCATATCAGCAATAAAGATTTTTACACAGTTGAATCCAGCTTTTTTCTGAGTTATATCAACAATAAAGATGTCACTTGAGCAAGGTGGAGTGGGAGTTTGACCCCAAAATTGTGGGTATACAGTTGTTTTTGGGATATCTTTATACAAAAAGCACTACTACTGTTAATAGAATCGTCAAATCTCTACTTTTCTCTGTAGATCATAACTTTGTGAGATATTTGTATAGATTTAGTGGGACTCGAGAAATGATATGGTGTATAGATTAGTGGGATTTGAAGAAATCATGGTGTCGGTTGCTTTGGAAATGCAGCAGAGTGGAACACGGAACAGAGGCGCTATTACTGAGGCCTACCTACCTCTCGCCACTCGTCTATTCTGATTCAAGACCAGCTAATTGACTTTGGCCCCCACCCATTAATTTTAAAATCTGATGACTATTCAATATTTTTAGTGCCTGGCATGTTAGGCCTTCTAGTTATCAATGCAACCTGCAAATTTGCTGTTATATAAATATTCTCTGAAGTTCTCTGTATTAAACATTGGTTTTATGTGTATATATTTAATTCATAGTTACATGGAGCCATAGATACTGGGATGCCATTCAAACAAAGGTACATGAGTAAATAAATAAGGGATGCCATTTCAAACAAGGGTATATGGGTAAATAAATAAGGATAGAGTTATATGCTATAAATTTTAGAAGAGAGAATTTAGATGTCATTTGAATCAAGAAGATATATATATCTATAAATAAGGGTGCTGTTTTTTAAATAAATAAATAAAGGTGGTGTTATAAACTTATCACGGCAAGAAATAGAGTGTATAAAAATTGGGGATATAGTTTTAGTACTATAATTTTTTTTATAATAATAGTTTGTCTTTTTCCATTTCATCTTTTGAATTTTTAATGGTGATAAAAAAAAATTTAATCAAAAGGGATAAGGGTTAAGGGTATTGTTATAAACTTGATCATTCAAAAAAATGTGGGTATAAAAATTCGAGTTGTAATTTAAATTTTTATATTAATTTTTTTTATAATTAGAGTTTATTATTTTTTATTCTATTTTTTTAATTGTATGTTTGAAGATAATTACATAGAATCATTGAATTATATAGAATGTTAGAATTTTTGTCCATGTTTAGGAAATAAATATATAGTAGATTTACAATGTGAAATAAGTATACATCTAAATCAATAAGTTCTTTTGACTAAGCAACAACGAGTAAGAGGCATCTACATTGTGAAAATCACTCAATACATCGCTTGACTCTCCGTATCAAATATTTAAAGAGATTTGTATCTTGATTGATGGATATAAACAACCATCATCTTTACTAAATTTATATGAAAAAAAAAATTAAATAATTAAAAAAAAACAATTTTATTTTAACAAATTTATTTTTTTATTAAATATTTTGAAAAAAATTATACTAATTCACATAAATTTACTAAGAACACATAAAATTGGAAAAGAAAGAATATCTCTCATATATAACACAAACAAGAGTAATATATTGAAAATTAAAGAAAAATAACATTCAAATTAATTTTAATGAAAACCTTCAAAGTGAATTTTATATAAAATTTAAAAAAAATAAAGATTGAAAAATGTTTGAGAAATATTTAAAACAAGAAAATAACAGAACTTTAAATGTTGGGAAATACTACTTGATATTTTTAAAAGTTTTTATTTGTATTATATTTTTATTTTTAAAATTTTAATTAACAAAAATTATCTATAATTTAAATATTAGTTTATTTTTACAAATGTAATTAAAATTATTAAATTATTTTTTTTCTAAAAATTTATGTTTGAGAGAGGTACAATAAATCAAAATTTATAAATGTTTTGTCAAACACTTTAGATTTGTGTTTTAGTATAAACTTATATTTACATATTAATTGATGAGAGTCTTATCTAAAATATCAAATAAATATGATAATAAAATTTAAAACATAAAATCATTTTTAATAAATATAATTTATAATAACAATAAAACATAATGATCAAATATATTATCTTAGAGTAGTTTCAACCTCAAATTTTATATCTATTTGATCATATTTATATGAATTAAAAATATTTAAATCTTTTTTTTTTTCCAAAAAGAATTTTTTGAATTGAACAAAATAATATGACTAAATCAAAATCATCTATCACCATCTAGATAATCAATAAAAAAATTCTAAGATAGACACCTTAAAATTAAAAAATACAAAACGTTTTATCAAGTAAATTGATAGCATGAATCAGCGAATAAATTTATACCTTACATGTTGAACACCAACAAAACGTTCAAAATACCCATCAAATCGAATATCTTAAGCTTTGATGAATTCATTTGTTAGTGGGGAAAAGTTGTAGGAATAGCAAGTTGATTAAATGATTGAAAGTATAAAATTGTACGCGTCACACAGGGCTTGGTTGGGCATTCTTGTCAGTGTCATTATCTCTCCCTTGACAGATTTACATTCCCCTTCAAATGGGACAACATTGCTATCCCACATCATCAAAACCAGGCCACCATTGATCAACTTTTTCAACCTTGTCGGTTACCATTTGGCACCATTCTTCTACAAGGTCTAACATCAATAATTATATTAATGAGTTGAATTGAAAGATGGTGAAGGGATATAGATACAATTCAATTAGATTTTAGTGGCCAAACCAACTCCAGTGGTCACAAGTGCCAATAGTTGTGTCCCTCCTAATTTTCATTCTTGGGCAGAATTCGAATTAATGGTGGGCTAAAATGCTCATTTATGTTAGTTTCAGAGGGATCATGGACCCCCTGTTGGTTCTCCAGAGGGGGGTCTTAATTATATTGTAATTCAAGTGCTAGCTTATATCTCGGTTTTAGGGTTAATTTATATTACAATTCATTGTTTATATTTAGATTTTAAGGTTTATTTATATATCATGTTTGATTATAAATGTATGTACCTTTTTTTGAATTATGATAAGAGAATATATTAAAGGAGATATTAATAGAATCAAATTCTTTTGAATTATAACAAGAGAATATATTAAAGGAGATATTAATATAATTAAAGAATTTACTGTTCTTAAGTTATTTGTTATAAGAAGTATGTTTCATTTTCTCACGGATGTATTTAAATAGTTCTTCATCAATCTTTTTTTTTTTTAAATTATAAAACAATTTTTATTAATGAGAATTATTTTTGGTGAACATGTTCTCCTTTGATGCCATTTATGTCACCAACTTAATCATTTTTATAAACATTGTTCATCAACCCTGAGTTTGAGATAGAAGCTTTCGTATCCTCTAATTAACTTCCATATTCAAACTTTCACATAAAATGTTGATGACAAATTCCATATTATCCAAACTCATAAATAATCTCATAAACTTGCAAATAAAGACAAAGACTTTGTATTTTAAAATTTTAACAATAGAAAAGAATATCATAACGGAAGTTCCAACCTCTCCACAACTAAAAATACTCAAGACTGTTGAAGATTCTAATGATAGATCATACTCATATCTACTAGCAAATAATCCCTCCATGGATATAACAATAATGGATTTAGGAATCCAAAATCCAATGTTAGATAAAATAGGTTCTAAATGATTCTTCTAATCTTGAGATTACACCTTATCTCCGAGACAAATATTTAGCTTACAAAACATTTTAATCAATTTAGTATGGGTTGAAAATCATATGCTATCAAATGGGGTTTCTTCACATGAAATTTTTGCTGCATATGATATTGGTACAAGTAGCATCTTCACAATAGAAACATTAAAAAAGCATAAGGATATATGGAATGGTTCTCATTTTCTCTCACACAAAGTTTAAGTTCATTTATTGGAAAGAAAAATAAAACAATGCGGATTGACAAAAATTTGATAGAGGTTAGTAAAGGAGGGATAAACTTAACCCTTACTAATCCTTAATTAGTTTAGATTATATTACTAACGGTTAAAAAAAATGTCATATTCACTCTAACTTAATTAAAATAGAGCTCTCATGCATTTGTGAGGGTGGGACCCCTTTGTGATTACAAGGGCAAGCAACTCTTGTCTTGTTTCAATTTAATTTAATAATAATATCCTTAATTTTTTATATGAACTAAATAAATAATATATTATTTAAAATTAAATCTTTGTTTTATATGTTTTGTGTTTTCACTTGCTCTCAAAATTAAACATTAACTTTATTTAATAGGTTGGTGGTATGATATGGTATTTTCAAAATATGTGTTAATGTACCTTATAAATCAAATAATTATTATGCTATTCAAAATCAAGTCTATGTCTCAAATGTCTTGTGTTCTCATTTGTATTTAGAATTGGATAGTGGCTTTATTTAGCATGTTGGTTTTAACTAGAGGATTGGTGGTATGATGTGGTATCTCCAAGAAATGTGTTAATGTACCTTATAAACCAAACAAATTCAAAATCAAGTCTATATTTCACATGTCTTGTGTTCTCATTTACTCTTAAAATTGGATAGTGGTTTTCTTTAGTATGCTAATACTAGTATGGTATAGTATTTTCATAGTATAAGTAAAATATGTTTTTATGATTAATTTTGATAATAAAATTAGAAATTTGATATATATAATTATTATTAAATTTTTGTAGATCATAAATTTTTTTTTCCCAAAATATTATTATTTTGAATAAAATATATAATATTTAATATTAAAATTGAAATGTCTACTTCATAACTAATATCTTATGAATTTGAAAGTCCACTTAACATTCATTAAATTATTAGCAATTATCACTCTAATAAATAACATGTGATACCTTAGACTAATTGAAGTAATTAAAGCTATCATTATTATATTTTAAATAATTTTAAACTCGTAATTATAACAAGATCTACAAAATCCTGACTTTTAATAATAAAACCTACTAAAAGTTTTTATTATTAAATATAAAATTATAATTATTATTTGTACATTTAATTAAACTTAATTTTATAATTTAAAGTCTAATCAATAATACATAATTTTATTTTATTTAATTATACTTGACCTTATAATTTGACCTTATATGCATCACATAATGGAAGATAAATCTTACCATAAGGGGGCTTAAATAAAGCTTTCAAGCTTATAAAATATTCGTTATTAAGTATAGAATCATTCATAAAATTGTAATTATTAAAAGTAAAAATAATTCATTTAATTAAATTTAATTATATGTTTTGTTTATATAGATTTTCATTTTGACGACTTTCAAAAGGGTTAAATGAATTATTTAGATTTATAAGAAATTAATTATAAAAAGAAAAGAGTGAACATAAAATATTAACATAAATTGTATTCACCATTTTTACATATTAATGGGTATAACATATAAAGTATTCATAAAATATTTTTTTTTCAAATATTATTAATTTGAATAAAATATATAATATTTAATATTGAAATTGAAATATCTACTTCATAACTAATATCTTATGACTTTGAAAGTCCACTTAACATTCATTATATTACTATCAATTATCACTCTAATAACTAACATGTGATACCCGAGACTTACTAAGTAATTAAAGCTACCATTATTATATTTCAAATAATTTTAAATTCATAATTACAACAAAATCTACAAAATCTTAACTTTTAATAATAAAACCTGCTAAATTTTTTTATTATTAAATATAAAATTATAATTACTATTTGTACAAATCTAATCAATAATAAATAATATTTTTTTATTTAATTAAACTTAATTTTATAATTTAAAGTCTAATCAATAATAAATAAATGTATTTTATTTAATTATACCTAACCTTATAATTTGACCTTATATGCATCACATAATGGAAGATAAATCTTACCATAAAAAGGCTTAAATAAAGCTTGCAAGCTCATAAAATCTTTTTTATTAAGTATAGAATCATTCATAAAATCATAATTATTAAAAGTAAAAATAATTAATTTTATTTCATTTAATTAAATTTAATTATATGTTTTGTTATATAGATTTTCATTTTGACAACTTTCAAAAAAAAGTTAAATGAATTATTTAGATTTATAAGAAATTAATTATAAAAAGATAAGAGTGAACATAGATTTATAGAATATTAAATATAAAAAGAAAAGAGTCAACATAAAATATTAACATATATTGTATTCACTACTTTTACATATTAATGGGTATAACATATAGAGTATTCAACATTTTCACTTGTTGACGAATGGTAAGTCGTGTACTTTCAATACTATTTCATGTAAATATTTAATTTCAGAATTTGACACTCGTTCTATAATAATTTATAAATACACAAAAATATTTCAAAAATCAATTTATTTGTACACGAATACCCAAAGAATATAAATCATGTACTTTCAATATTATTTCATGCAAATATTTTACTTTCAGAATTTGACACTCGTTCTATAATAACTTATAAATACGCAAAAATATTTCAAAAATCAATTTATTCGTACACGAATACCCAAAAAAATATAAATCGTATACTTTCAATATTATTTCATGCAAATATTTTACTTTCAAAATTTAACACTCGTTCTATAATAACTTATAAATACACAAAAATATTTCGAAAATCAATTTATTCGTACACGAATACCCAGAAAATAATTATCTATTACTTTATAATTATAATTATCTATTACTTTATAATTATAAATAATTATCAATTTATTATTGTATAATTTAAAGTCTAATCAATAATAAATAAATTTATTTTATTTAATTATACCTAACCTTATAATTTGCCTTATATGCATCACATAATGGAAGATAAATCTTACCATAAGAGGGCTTAAATAAAGCTTTCAAGCTCATAAAATCTTCTTTATTAAGTATAGAATCATTCATAAAATCATAATTATTAAAAGTAAAAATAATTAATTGAATTATTTAAATTTATAAGAAATTAATTATAAAAAGATAAGAGTGAACATAGATTTATAAAATATCAAATATTAAAAAAAAAAGTCAACATAAAATATTAACATGTATTGTATTCACTACTTTTACGTATTAATGGGTATAATATATAGAGTATTCAACATTTTCATGTGTTGACGAATGGTAAATCGTGTACTTTCAATACTATTTCATGTAAATATTTTACTTTCAGAATTTGACACTCGTAAAATCAATTTATTCGTACACGAATACCCAAAGAATATAAATCGTGTACTTCCAATATTATTTCATGCAAATATTTCACTTTCATTCTGTAATAACTTATAAATACACAAAAATATTTTGAAAATCAATTTATTCGTACACGAATACCCAAAAAAAAAAATTATCTATTACTTAATAATTATAAAGAAGAATAGGGAATAGGCACCACTTCCCGCCATTCACACTCAGTCAACTTCAGCTGGTTTGAACATGCGACAATGCTATCCTTTAGAGCATTTTCTTGAATGATGTTGACCATAAGCCAAAATCAAAGCGACAAAACTTTTTAAAATTGGCCCACACCCACAATGGATTCCACAATTTCAAGCTAAGAATTGCAAATTAAACTTTTTGTAAGATTATTCATATAATTAGTCAACAAGAATAACGACTTTAACTTTTCTAGACTGCTTGCAATCATGACAACGGTTTCCTCCTTGAGTCTTTCTCAAGCAAATGCTCAAAACAATGTTTTAAAAAACAATAAAATTAAAATATTGGAGGAGCAGCTTCTATGTTCTCATCATCAAGATGTTTGTAATACTAATTGTGTCCTTGGATATAGTTGTTAATGGTTAGAGTTGTGTGAAGTGGGCACTCTCAGATGATTTTGTTGTTATTGTTATATGTGGTACGGAAAAGTGGGTTTTACATCATGCAATCAAATTTATTTATTAGTGTAATAATGGTAAAGAAGGATTTAATTTTCGTGTAAATTTGGAAATATCTGTCATCAATTTAATATTATAAAATAAATCTTAAATCTTAAAAAAATGAGTTAAACATAGAATGTTTTTAAAATTATATGGTCATTCATAGTATTGTAAGTACATTTCTTGCAAACAATAAATATGGAGGAGATGATTTGACGATTCTACTTTTCGTGTTTGAGCTCAAAAACACTACAACAGATTTATTGAGCAAGCGATATAATATCACGTGCATGCATATTGGAAGTATTTTGATCACCTAAAATCATGACGTGTATAATGAGGAGTATTCAGGGGTTGGAGGGATTTTAATACTTTTGAAAATAATACATATTTAGGGGGTAGAGCCCAAGGCTAAACACAGGTAGGGGTGTTTGCCACAAACATGGGCTTAGAGTTTGCCTCATATTTGTAGTGTATATTTTAACCTAGGTCCCACTTTTCCAAAATCCCCCTCCCACTTTGACCAGATCAAGTTGAGTTGCGGTTTTGAATGGTATGATGAGAAGATATGTGAGACAATTACAAGAGAAAATATGTAGAGTGCAAGATGATCACGAAGTAGACTACAAGGCAAAGTGTGGAGGAGATCTATTTGGAGCAAACCTTGTGCAAACCCTACATCAGTATTCCTCATTCCATAACATTTGGCTCAACACAATTTTTTGAATTATAGAGGATCACTAAGGTTTAACAAATCCCTAAACATCAGGGTTTTAAAAATTCTTGAATGTTTCTATTCAATGGATCCAAAAGGAGTACTAGAGTTGGAAGTCAATAAGATTTTTAAGGGCATATTCCAACATGTTTTCCTCAAGTCATTTCAACAAAATTTCAATTTGAAGTTTAATTATCCATCTAGTCATCATTTTGTTCATACTTTTCATGGTTACTCCCGCATGGCTTGAGCTCTATCTTATATATTATCAATAAAAAGTTTTTATTATAATACAAATAAGAAATTACCTTGACTTATTTTGGACCCCCCACCTCTCCACTCTTCTTTCTAATACATACACAATATAGTATTTATGTGTCATGTTTGAGTATTTTTTGGTTAATACTATAAGTTAGTGAGTTCATTGATACATGTTGGTGAATAATAGTTGTTGGTCAACAAGGACTCGAGTGTTATTAGATTGTTGTGTCTCCTTAGGCATTTAGTACCAATACATCATGATTATGTACGTTAATACTAAAATCTTGTTTGAAGATATCGACTGCCAGATCCTTGACAAAAATAGATATTGCTTTAAGTCATCTTTAGATTTTTTGAGAGTATGTTTTAGTCACGTTCTAATTTGTTCAAATATGATTTTTTATTTTGTGTTTATTGAAAGTATGAAGTCCATAATTGGTGAATTGATGGGAGTCTTTATTGTATAATTATAGAAACTATTATGGGCCAAAAATAAATGTTGTGAATTGTAATTTCTTTCCTTCCAAATAGTGATGAATTTAATTATTCTAATATTATGTATGGCCTTTGTAATAATGAAATGTGATTTAAAGCAGATCAATTAATAGATGGAAGCAAACTCAATGCCATATATTATAAAGCACTTATTAATGGTTTGTGTGTAGCCTTTGTATGTGGGGCCATTGTGGTATGGGTGGAAACTAATTCTCAACTAATTTTCAAATAGATGAATGGTAATTATAATTTTAATGATTGAAAGTTGATCGAACTACATGGGGTAAATGCATGGAATTGTGGGGTCCAAATTAGACCTTAAGTAGTTTTTTTCCCTTGAAAAATGAGAAACTTGAACTTGCCCTGATTCTTTAAAATGCCTACACTCAAAATTTGAAGATGCTATAAGAACATGAATTATAGCATTTTGAGTGTAGTTTCTAAACTACTATTTATTTTTTTAAATGGTATGAGTAGGACATACAATTAAAATTATAATTGGTAATCCAACTTTTATAAAAATATAGTAGATAGTCAGTCGAGCGTCCCTACATTTTTTAGCGTCATTTGATTTTTTTTAAAACCCTTTAGTGGAATGTTAGATAAGATCATATAGTTTACAACCTATAAGTTTGTTAACTTATTTATTTAATATATTAATTTTTAATAATTTTACAATTAAATAGACCCTAAAAATGATAAATATTGTGTAGCCAACCATGTGCCTCCACTTAACCACCTACAGAAAATAAGAATTTGGTTTTTTTAATGTATATATCATTATGTTTAGTTTGCAACCCTATATTTGTTTTCAAATTTTGATGAATGAAATGAAAGATACATAAATAAAGATAGACATGTATGGTTGTGGCATATAGAAGCATATAAAGACATGCTTATAAATCAATAAAGATGAAAAACTTTAATTAATAAAAATATTTAAATATTAGATATATTTAGAAAGAGGATAGTGTTTTTGATGTCATAGTCATATATTCATGAAATCTCTCGATTGAATTCATAGTGTTTATCATGTCTGAAATTAGATTTTATCATTTTCATTAGACTAAAACATGGATTTGGCTATGTGCATAAATCCAAGTCTTGGGTTTAGATTTCCAAACGTAAGCCGCGTATGTGCTTTAATAGTGCTTACATGTTATTGTTGATTTAGAAATTTCTAAGTTTCCAAGTTGTGTAGGTTGAAAAAGTGAATGGCACAATGTGTACTTACTAAAATAAATCTTAATTGTAAGTGATGTTTATATTATTATAGACACTACAATTTCATATGTCATATACAAATTATTTAGTATTGTATGCCTTTCATTTACTATTTCATCCTAAATCCCCCTATCCTAAAGTTTAAACTATTTACCATTTAGATACTCGGTAATTTATTTTTACAAATTACCATTTTACCTTTCTAAACACCAAAATCTAATTTACAACCTATAAATCCTAATCCTCCAACAAAATACCCTTGTATAAATCCATTACTAACCAACCCACGCTTTTAAATCCCAAATTACCTTGCAATTGAAACAAACGAAAATGAATGAAAGTAAACTTTTGCCAAAAAGGGTGAATCGGTAATGATTCTCTTATGATCGGCATCGATTCTCTTGATTGACATCAATCTATATATACACATGAAATCCTTTGGTTTTCCCCTACCAATTTTTCATCTCAAAGTAGTGTTAAAATTTCCTTAGAATCAAAGGTGAATGCTAGCTCCACTCTACCAAAGTTAGGCTATACCCAGTCTAGAACGGTCATCACAAATTAGGGAGATTGTTTATACCTACAAAAAGAATACATTTGTCTGCATCCGTTTCAAGGTAAGTTATCTATCTTGAATATCTCATTTCTTATTTAGTTATATCTTTTCTTATTCATTCCACTGTCAGAACATATTAGATATCCCCAATTTCCTTTTTAGATTATCCTTAGTCATCCTTTAGCCTCCGATTTATAACCTCATGCAATTTTAATAGAATCGATGTTGATTCATCTAAATCAGCATCGACTCTGTAGGATCAATATCGATCCCTACATTTTATTTTAAAATCCAAGCCTTTTAATCATAAAAATTTGTCTTAGATGCAGTCTAATTTGATCTTCTGCATTTCTAAACATGGAATGTATTTGTAGATGACTTTGCCTAAAATTTCACATGACGTGATTAATATCACTGATCTACCCATCGTCTCTCAACCTTTCTTCACCGACCAGAGTGACATAGCTTTTGAGTTATCACATTGTGCCATTATTTATTCTCTTTTAGTTGAAGCCACTTCTGGCCAATTATATGATATACAAGAAGATGTGAATTATGATGGAGCTTATTGGGATGAATACATTGCTTATATTAATAGTTTAAAGGAAGATTAGTTCTTGATCATTTTTTTATTGCATCCATATCACATTCTTATATTTTATATTTTTTGTATTTGTTATCCACTTAATTATGAAAATAGTGAGTTGACATCCACTTGAGAAAGTTCATAACTTCCTGGGAGTGGTTCCTAACTAGGAAACTCACTTATCTATCTATTAATCACATTTGTCCAAGTTGTCTTATTATGTGCAGGTTATTCTTCCAAGCCAAAAATAAGTTCCTACATTTGATGGATTCAAATGGTGTGCAACCATCCTCTTATCTCTAGGTATTCCTTTTAAACCCTGCATTTCTTTAAGTTTTTAGTAGGTAATTAAATTAAAAGAAAAAATGAAAAACTACTATTACAATTATAATACTAAATTTATTTAGTAAATATAAGAGATTAGGGCCACTTTATGTCTTCTAGAATTGGTCCCATAGTTTCAAGAGTTACCATTTAGAAGACATATTTTCAAAATCAAATCTAGTTGGTACTTAGTTACAAGATTTCAGTATTGAATCTAAAGTTTTTAGAGTGTAATGTTTGGAACTAGTTTCCATTTTAGGTAACATATAACCACTTTGTAGGTGTTGGGGTCTTCCATTCATTTCTAAAATTTATAGGAGTTATAGGTGTGCCTAAACTAGATATTACAAACCTTTCATCTCTCATAGATAATGAGATTTGCTTGAGGATATTGACTCATGAATTTCCCTATGAACATAATTGTGACTCTATGATATGATTTGGGTATTACATGGTCAAAATTAAGTTGATGATTGAACTAATTACCTGATTGGTTGAATCACATATGTATCTTGGGCCAATTTGATCCATATTAACTTAATTATAATAATATGATGTTGATTAGGGCTCAATTGGCCTTAATTTCATCATTGATTGAATCAATTAAGCAATTGGTTCAATCAAGGATGAAATTTAGGAGAATTTAATTTTCATAAACTTAATTTCAATTACATGGTGTGATATAGGGCTCAAATGGCCTTGATTTCATCATTAATGGAACTAATTGTAGACACCTAAAACTAGCCACTGATAACCTCCAATCAAGCTTTTGACCAATTTCCATCCAAAATGCACAATTTGGCCTAAAAACACTAAAACACACTAAATGATGTGAAATTGACATATTCAAGTGCCAATTTTGGCAAGGGTATCCATAAATGGGGCAATGCAATTTATGGGCCAGCTAACTTTGATCAGTTCATTTCAAGTCAAAATGCCAAATTTGCACTTGGGTGCTTTGGGTTGCTCTTTCCTATCAAATCTTCGGCATGAGACATGTGCATTTGTTATTTGTTGTTGGTAACATCCAAAATGGGAATATGGTTTCAACGTATCTGACATCACCTTCTAATTTCAATCTAGTCAAATTTTGTACCAATAACAAGACATTATGATCAATTTGAGTAATTTGTGCACAAAGTGCTTAATCATGCTTAAGAGCTAATTAACCCAAATCAAGGCATAATTAAAAATTCCATGGAAACTTGTTGAATACTTATTTTTGGAAATGAATATTGAATATCTGCATCATCAAGTGACCTCATTTCTTGGGAAGACATCCTTAGGCCATAAATGCCACAAATATCAGGATTTATGCCCTTCGTGCCTCTTAATTACCCCTTCTTCCAATGTCATGATGAGGATAATTACAAAATTAATTCCAAAAATTAAATTAATCTTCAACCACACATCTCAATCTTGAGATGGACGGTTCAGGTTGATTTTGATCAAATCCAAAAATCTATAAATAGGAGGCCTCACAACATCATTTCTAAGCTATTTGGTTCAAAGTTATTATGCTCAAATATATTCAAGACTTGATAATGTAAATTTATAATGCATAAATGGTTCCAAAAGCTTCAATCAATTAGTGTTACCATTCCAAATTGATTCCAATCCAAGCCAAGCCATAAGCCAAAGGTGCCAAGGAGAAGAGGAGATAACCAAGTCTCCTTTGATGAAGACTTCATAAGCACAAGCTGAGCAAACCACCATAACAAGAATTTTAGAGCATCCAAATAAGGTAAATGAGGTTTCTTTTACATTTTAGTTGTGTGTTTTATTCATATTTTTTAAATAAGATCTCCCAAGTGTCTAGGCCTAGAGATGTTATGCTATTAGTGTGGTTATTTCATTTTATTTTCATTTTGAAACTAACACCATACTAACCATCCTCTCTTGAATAAAATTATTATATCACATAATGGTATGCCCAATGGGACTAGACACATCTCACACCTGAAGGAGATCATTTTGCAACTCTAAAATATTTATTTGACCTTTTAAAACTCTTGTAAATTGATTTTTTAACTTTATTTTGCCATTTTTGCTTACCATAGTTTTACACAGTAACTGATGTCGATAGAAAATACCGACATCAATTACTTGACTTAATTGACATTGGTTGTCAAAATTGGCATTGGTTAAATCTCGACTAGCCAGAGTAACTGACGTCGGCAGTAATAACCGACATCGATCATTGTGTTTTTCCAAAAACACAGACCTGAGAGCTATTTTTTCAAAGTTCATTATTTCAAACTCAAAAGAGCTTCAAAGCTAAAGGACATGATAACAATTTTTTTGTAGGACCAAGCTTGATATTTACTTAAAACATGTTTAAATCACCTTTGCATGCTTAAAAATTAATTATGAACCTTATTTTTGGTGTTTAACAAAGAATTTAGGTGTTTTTAGTGATTTTTTTTCAAAGTTTGCAACTAAGACCAAGGGGTCAAATGAACACCACCAAATATTTCATTTTGGGTTTAAAATTGAACACACTTGTCATTTTTTGTTTGCAATAGTTTTTTAATCAAATATTTGTTTGGAAAAAAGAGGAATGTTGTGTGTATGTTCTTTCATTTATCCCCTATAGGGAACCCTTAGAATCAAAAGTACCATTCCTATTGCAAGTAGCTTAGTCCAAGGCTTAGAAAGAAAGTCGTCTAAATCACTCCCCAAAAAATCATTAAAGTTTGGGTGACCTTGAAAGCGACCCTAAAGTCTTTCTACTTTCATGCTTTCTTTGTTTTTTATGCATCTTGGCTTGTGAGGGGGACGCCATTACCTCTCACAAGTTTTTTAGGGAAGCAAGGTTTCACCTCCTAACATTGAATTTATTTGGATCCTTTGGATTTGCATATGGAACGTATCTACATTTATACATCACATTACACTGAGCGAACAATAGGATGTAGTGGTTGTAAAAAGGACTAGACCTTTTTATAACTAGCTAATGTCGTGGTCACCCAATTTTTGTGCTTGTCTTTTGCATCATTTGACATGAAAATCATTATGCAATTGATTCCCATAGAACGATTTAAACCTTGCTATTTTATTAAACCCCATTTTTCCATATCCTTTCTAGGATTTGGATGATTATACTTAGTGTATTTTGGTCATTTTTGCTTGGTATGTTTTGAGGCTAAAACTTGTTTGTTTTTTCATAAGCCATGTCAAAACAATGCATTTGAGTTTTGAAGGGTAGTGTTATGTTGCCCAAATCATGTCAAAACATTTTTGAGCCTTCTTTTAAGTCTTTGAAGCATAACATTGACCACATCATTTGAGTATGCTTACGTTGCTAGGATGCTCAATTTGTTTCAAGACTTGTTGCCATTATATCAAAACTATTTGTTTCAAACCATTTTGTGTATACCATTTGGACCTTTGTCTTGTGTCATCGTGTTGTCCAATCTTGTCTAGCCTGTTTAGCCAAATCCTAGTTTTCAACATTGAGTTTTCAATTATCCTTGTTAAGTTTGGATCCAAACATTGATTAATTTCTATTTAGGCCTCAATTCGTGGGGATGATACACAGATCTTTGTCTTTTGGGTTGCATAACTTCAATTAATCACTTATCCAAAATTTAAAAATATTGATGGTTTGTTTGTTTAAATGCCTATCTTCATCATTATTTATGCCTTTATTTGGGAGAAAACAACCCTTTTCAAAGATCATTTTGTCTTATGCCTTATGCCAATTGATCATGTTTATGTTTGATTATGTGTGTCTAGTTTATGTCAAAGTTGTTTCTAAACTTGTTAGATTAAATCAAACCACATCAGCCCTTATTTCAAGTCTAGCTTTTGATGCCATTTGGTCAAAAGTCCTAGCATGCCTATTTGTTTGAGCCTAGCTTTTGACTCCACATTTAGATAAAAGATCCAGCAACTCAACTTTTCCCTATCCTAGTTTAGACCTGTTTGGAACACTTTGACCTAGACCTTTGACATGCTAGTTTTTATTTAGATGCTTGACCTTTTATGCATGTGACATTTGATGTTAGACATTTCACGTTAGGCTATTGTATGCCAAGTATTATCACAAATCATTTTGGAGATACAGCTCCACTTTTAGACCATATTGGAGATATAGCTCCACCCCTTCAACCAAGTTAGACCAAGTTTGAACCATTTATCCTTTGGACATAGTTTTTCAAAGTTTGTAGAACTTTAAGTCTTTTTATTTTTGAAGCTTTCATCAATTATGTGGATATGTCTCGCTACACTTATGGTGGAGTGACTTTCAATCCACCTTATGATATAATGGATGCACAAAATGACTTTTATGGATTTTGTCAAGACCCCAATGATGCTAATATGGTTTGTGAGACAAATTTTTATCCACCTCATATTAATCATTCATGTGAACAAAGTTACGAAGTAACTTACGATCCAACTCGAGACCTTGATTGGTATGAAGAGGCTTGTGAAGAGGACTTTGAGGACCTAATTATAGATAATGTTGTTTGGGATATGAATCCATACCCTCTTTTCAATAATTAGTACATAAAACACAATCAAGAACCAACTTATGATCCAACTCATGACTGGGATGATATGGTTTATGATGAAGACTTGGATGCTTTTGCTTATGCAAGAAATCAAGTTTCATGATGTCCTTTTGCTATATGATCATCGAATACCCCTAGCCCTCTTTTGAATTATACGATCCATCAAACTCTACAATATCTAAGGGATACCATTACCATTCCTAGACTTAGTCTTTTGGCTTGTACGAGCAACCAAGCTCCACAATGCCCAACCATTTATATACGAAGACCTCATCCTTTGGCTTATGCAATAAATCAATCTCCACAACACCCATTTATCATTTGAAGACCTAATACTTTGGCTTGTCGAGCAATCAAGCCCCACACTACCCTATCATCACTATCTCAAGACTTTGTCCTTTGGCTCATGGAAGCAATCATGTTCCCCAATGCCCTAACATTATCCAACCACAAGTCATTCCTCATCTATTAAAAATATCAACCAAACATCAATCGATCTAATCATTCAAAGACCAAGTTGTGTTCACAACTGGTATTTTCCAACTCATTGGAAACCAAGGCCAAGAGAACCAACCAATCTGAGATGTTTCTATTGAATCAATCATTTGTGATAAGTCAACCTATAATATATTACTTATTGATGCTATACCAGTTATAGAGGAGTCTCACTCTAATGAGCCAGTCTTTGATGAGTCACTTCTTAATGATTATAACTACCTTTTGGCAAATCATTACCTCAACCATGTGCCTATTTTTCAAGAGCCTCCTATTGACAAGCCAGTCTCTAAGGAGTTGTCTCTTGACCTATTTCCCATCTTAGAGGAGTCTCAATTTGACAAAATAGTTTTTTTGGATCCCATTATGCCATCACAGGTCGTTACTTGTCCAAAACCAAATATTCAACAAGACATCATTGTAACAGAGTACCCCTCAGATGAAGAATCAGAGTTAGAATCATATTCAAAAGAAGAATATGTTCATGGCTATTACAACATTGGTTACACATGCCTTGTAGATCAATTTGAATACATTTGTGATCCTTCTATAATTTTTGAGGATGAGTACTTCAGCTTTGACATAAGTTATCTTAGTATCTTCTATGAAGATTATGCAGCCTCTCCCCATTCCATTACCATTCCACAAGCCATTAACATCAACCAGAATGGCCATATTATTGACATTCCATCTCCCACAAGTGTTAATTGGGATCTACAAAATCACATTTTATTTAACTACATCCATGGCAACATAGTGGTTGAATAAGAGCAAGGAGGCCAAGATAAACATTCATGTAGCAGAGGAACACTCTCCTAGTGAAACATTTTTAGAGGCATTAGGGGATAATCCAAGTTAGAACTCAACATCTTCTAGTGAAACTTTTTCAAAAGTACTAGAATAAAATCAAATTCAAAATTCAACATTCCTTAGTGAAACCTTCTTGGAGGTGCTACAGGACAATCAAGACAACTTCATTGGTGAAAACCTCTTTGAGGCACCAATAGCTAAGCACAACATTTCTTCACTACTTGATGAAGATAAAATCAAAGATCAAATCAAAATAGATTCCTATCTACACCATAATCAGATGGTAGCTACTCTCCATATCAAATAATATAAAATTATAGTGGTTTTATTGAGAGAACAAGTCTTTGACTCCACCATAACCAAAAATATGTTGAATTTGGCATCAACAACATTACGTGTGACTGAACATCCTGATCTTCATTTGTTTCCACACCATTCCACATTCCATTATCATTTGACATTCCATTTCAAAATCAAACATACCATCCATTAAGTGTTTACCATCCATGGTCACACTTTCCTTTTTAGAGGCTATAAAGATACCTTGTTTCAACATTTGAAGGAATCAAAATCAATGACCAATGAAGATCATAAAATCATTCTTAACAACCAGATCCGTAGGTCATTTTTTACAAAGGAGATATTTAGATGAGGTGTGGGATAGAAATTAACATAATCAAGTATTCTATTTGTTTCATTTGTTGATTAGGACATGCATCTACCCATTAACAAGAATAAAAAAATCAAAAACTACACCTAGGACAAAAACATGTACCATATCATTTCATTGCCATGCTATTGCCATTGTTACATATACCTATTTACCATTATTGTAGATCTTGGCCATTTACCCCACCACTTGGGGGAAACCCTCTTACCATTTTTCTATCAAAAACCATCATTATCCTTAGCAAGGACCATACCATCCTATCATTCCATTCCTATCTAGACCAAAGCCTATTTTTAGTCATCCTACCCAGTCCTATTTTTTGATCTTGGTTCATTTGGTTTTTTTTGCACCTTTTGTGGGGGGATTCTAATCAATTTTAAACAATCATTCCAATCTATATTTAAATTATAGTCTATGAAATTAGTGTGATAATTGATCTGGCAAGATATCTTTTATCCTACCTAGGTTTGTTTATGTGATCTTGATTATAACCGCCTATGGGCAAATCAGTGTCTCACCAATCTTGCTACTAATTATAACTACCTATGGGAAAATTAGTATCATTGACCTATGTCATTGTATCTTAGTTATAACTACCTATGGGTAAACTAGGGGCAACACTTGTTTACCATGCATTGACACATCACCTTGCCATTACTATTTTCATTTGAATGGCCGTTTACCAGATTTGAGAACTTGTTGGGACCTAGTTGTTTTTTTCCTCACCTTTTGTGTGGATGAAATTACTATGACTTGAGGTTATTTTGGGAATATGTAGGTCATGCTTGTGACTTGAGGTCATTTTGGGACTATGTAGGTCATACTTAATTCATGTTGAGGTCACCTCAGTCCCCCTTTCCATACACTCTCACCATTTTATGAGCAACCTAAGCCAAATGCTCTCACCATTTTTAAGTAGATATCTTGTCATTCTCTAACAAGTTAAGATACTTCAAAATTACAGAAAACATTCAAATAATTCAAAAATCTAAAAATATTTGTCCTATCTAAGCTTAGTCAGTTATCCTTGATCCACCTTACTGGGGCATTGTCATTGTTAGACTGCTTTCTTTTTCTTTTGTTTTCAAGCTTTCTATTTGTTTGTTTATCTCAAGTTGTTTGTTTGTTTATTCACTTGCCTATTTATTTTCTTTCATCGTCATTGCCTCAACTTAGTCTCTATGCATTCATTGGGTGATTCTTTGAGCACATTATTCTTGAGTCTATCTATATTCATACGTCAATATTATCATCATGGTTTTTATCATTGATGTATTATTTTCAAGTGTTTATTGGATAGAGAGTCAGTCTTTATGCATATTTTGGCCAAGTCTTTATGGTATTCTATCACGAAGCCTACCATCACATGCTACAACAAAAATTAGCTTCACGAAGGTCTACAATCAATGGATCTATAGAATTTTCTCCTTGGCACCTTGGCAAATCCTTCCATCCCACCCTTGATCAAATCAACCCAATGACCATTCTAGTTGTATCATTTATAGTTAGGATGAACATCTCCTCATTGATAGGTACAATTGAATCATTCACACTGATCAATCCTATTCCTCTATCCATCTCTTTCATCACTTTATGCCTGCTCATCTTTAATCTATATTCTAGGTTATATCCTTGAGTTATGCTTGCTAATCATCCCTAATTAAGGCATAATCATCTTTATCCAATCTAAGTCCTTTTAATGATTATAACTGCCTATGGGCAAATCATTATTTTAGCTTTTATTGTTGATTATAACCACTTTTGGGCAAATCAAAATCTTTTTTTCCATTAATGCATGCAAGAATTTTCTCATTTGGATTAATATTAACCATGGGTTAATTCCACCTTTCTTCTTGTTTCTTTTTGAGGGATCATTCATCAAAAAATGTGACGACCACTCCCTCAAGGGGGCATCATCATAGGCTTCCCAAAACCATTTGAAGCTTTCTTCTTCAATCATCTTCTTCTTTTTGGCATATAGGCCATCTCTCATTATTTGAGAAGACATTGATTTGCCTACAGTTTGTAACATCTTCTCAAACAAGGGAAAATTATAGACACTTAAAACTGGCCATTGATAACCTCCAGTCAGGGTTTTGACCAATTTCCATCCAAAATGCACAATTTGGCCTAAAAACAATAAAACACACTAAATGATTTGAAATTGACATATTCAAGTGCCAATTTTGGCCAGGGTATCCCTAAATGGGGCAATGCAATTTATGGTCCAACTAACTTTGATCAGTTCATTTTGAGTCAAAATGCCAAATTTGCCCCTAGGTGCTCTGGATTGCTCTTTCCTATCAAATCTTTTGCATAAGACATGTGCCTTTGTTATTTGTTTTTGGTAACATCCTAAATGGGAATATGGTTGTAATGCATCTAACATCACTTTCTAATTTTAATCTAGTCAAATTTTGTAACAATAACAAGATATTATGATCAATTTGAGTAATTTGTGCACAAAGTGCTTGATCATGCTTAAGAGCTAATTAACCCAAATCAGGGCAAAATAAAAAATTCCATGGAAACTTGTTGAATACTTATTTTTGGAAATGAATATTGAATATCTGCATCATCAAGTGACCTCATTTATTGGTAAGACATCCCTAGGCCATAAATGCCACAAATATCAGGATTCATGCCCTCCATGCCTCATCAATGCCTTCCATGATGCCCTTCATGCCTCTTAATTTCCCCTTCTTCCAATTTCATGATTAGGATAATTACAAACTTAAAAAATTGAATTAATCCTCAACCACACATCTCAATCTTGAGATGGACGGTTTAGGTTGATTTTGATCAAATCTAAAAATCTATAAATAGGAGGCCTCACAACATCATTTATAAGTTATTTTGGTGCAAAGTTATTATGCTCAAATATCTTCAAGACTTGATAATGTAAATTTATAATGCACAAATGGTTCCAAAAGCTTCAATCAATTAGTGTTACCATGCCAAATTGATTCCAAGCCAAGCCAAGCCACAAGCCAAAGGTGCCATGGAGAAGAGGAGATATCCAAGCCTCCTTTGATGAAGACTTCATGAGCACAAGCTGAGCAAGCCACTACAACAAGAATTTTGGAGCATCCAAGGAAGGTAAAAGAGGTTTCTTTTGCATTTTAGTTGTGTGTTTTATTCATGTTTGTAACTAAGCTCTCCCTAGTGTCTAGGCCTAGAGATGTTATGCTATTAGAGTGTTTATTTTATTTTGTTTTTATTTTGGAACTAACACCATACTAACCATCCTCTCTTGAGTCAAATTCCTAGATCACACTAATCACTTGTTTGGTTTAATCAGAGATGTAATTTTAGTTAATTTAATCCAAGTGAACCTAATTGTGACTATATGATGTGATTTGGGGCTTAATTGGCCTTAATTTCATCACTTATTAAACTAATTATTTGATTAGATCAATCAAGGATGTAATTGTGGCAAATTTAATCCTTTTGTTCCTAATTTAAATCATAAAATGTGGGTTAGGACTCAATTATCCTTAATTTCATTACTGATTGAACTAATTATTCAAATAGTTCATTCAATGAGGTAATTTGGGCCAATTTGAGCCACACAAACCTACTTGGGACTATATGATGGAACTTAAATCTTTATTGGCCCTATAGTTTCATTATTGATTGAACCAATTACTCGAGTAGCTTAGTTAGAGATGTAATCTAGGTTAATTTGAGCCTTTTAAACTTAATTACAACTAGATTTAGGGATTTAGGGTTTAATTAGCCCCAATTTCATCACTAATTAAAATAATTACTTGATTAGTTCAAATAAAGATGTAATCTGGGCTAATTTTATGTTATGTGAACCTAATTTCAAGTATACAAAGTGATTTTTGATTCAATATTTCATAACTTATTGACCCAATTAATCGATTAATTTAATTAGGGACATAATTTGGGTACATATGAGCCATGCAAACATAATTGTGTATATATAATGTGATTTGGGGCTTAATTAGTCTTAATTTCATCACTGATTGAATAAATTACTCGATTGGTTCAATTAGATACATAATTTGGGTCAATTTGAACCTAATTATGACTATACAATGTCATTGGGACTCAATTAGGCCCAATTTCATCACTAATTAAACCATTGAGCCCTAATTTCATAACTAATTAAACCAATTACTCGGTTAGTTCAATAAATTATGTAATTTGAGCCAATTTAATTCATGTGAACATAATTAGAATCATGTGATGTCATTTAGGGATCAATTGATCCCCATTTCATCTTAAATTAAACTAGTTACTCTTTTAGTTTAATTAGGGATGTAATTTGGTCCAATTCAATCATTATGAACCTAATTAGGACTATAAAATATCATTTGAGGCTCAGTTGGCCCAAAGCTCATAATTGATTGAATGGATTATTTTATTGGTTCAATCAAGGACATAATTTGGGTCAATTTAACTCTTGTGAACCTAATGATGACTATATATTATGATTTTGTGCTCAATTGGATTGAATTTCATTGGTAATTAAACCAATTACTAAATTGGTTCAAACAAGGATACATTTTAGGTAAATTTGAGCCACATGAACTTGATTGGGACTATACAATGTAATTTGGGACCTAGTTAGCCCACATTTCATTACTTATTTCATTATTGAGTCAATCAATGATTAAATTGGGGCTATTTGAGTCCCAAATCACATCATATACTTGACATTATGTTCACAATGTCTAATTTGGCCCACATTATGTCCCTAATTAAACCGATCGACTAATTGGTTCAACAAGTGATGAAATTGGGGTCAATTGAGCACCAAATGACATCATAAAGCTATAATTATGTTTATAAGGCAAAACTTATCCTAAATTACATCCTCAAATGAATAAATTGAGTAATTGGTTCAATCATTTATGAAATTGGGGCCAATTAATCCTCAAATCACATAACATAATCACAATTAGGTTTAAATTAGGCTCAAATTCACACAAATGGCATCCTTGATTGAACCAATCAATTAAATATCTAAATTGGTGATGAAATTTTGTCTAATTGAGCCAAAATGGCATTGTATAATCATAATTAGGTTCACTAGGATCAAATGGGTTCAAATTGAGTCAATTGAGTCCCTAATTGAGCTAATTGAGTAACTAGTTTGATTATTAAATAAATTAGGGACAATTTATCCCTAAATCACATTGTGCATTTCCAATTAGGTTCAAGTGGCTCAAATTGTCCCAAATTGCATCCCTGATTGAACCAATTAAGTAAAAAGTTTAATCAATGATAAAATTAAGGCCAGTTGAGCCTCAAATCACATTATATAGTCACGATTAAATTCATAGGGCCAAAATTGCACCCTTGACTAAACCAATCAATTCATTGGTTCAATAAGTGATGAAATTAGAGTTGATTGATCTATAAATCACATCTTATAGTCATAATTATGTTCACAAGGATCAGATTGACCCATATTATATATTTGATTAAACCAATTATTATTAATCAAGTAATTGGTTTAATCAATGATGTTTTTGAGGCCAATTTGGGCCAAAATCATATTAGATAGTTATAGTTAGGTTCATGGTAAAAAATTGGCCCAAATTATATCCCTAATTAAACCAATCACATAATTATTTCAATCAATGATGACATTAGGGATAATTAAGCCCTAATCCATATCGTATTGTTATAACTAGGTTCATAGGGATCAAATTGGCCCAAATTTTATCCCTGATTGAACTAATAAAATAAATAATTCAATATTCAACTCAATTATAACCAAGTTATAATTAGGTTCATGGGGAAATTTTTGAGTTAATATCCTTGAGCAACTATCCTTGTTTATGGGAGATGCAAGGTTTATAAAATTTAATTTTGACACATTCATAACTCTTAAAAGTTTTAACAATCAATATGTAAGGCCCAAAAACCTATAAAACAACTATATGTTCTCCTAAAATAAATACTAGTTGTAAAATTTACACCCTAAAATCCTTAGGTTTAATAAAGAAATCTTGAAAAATGACTAAGTACTGACTAGATTAGATTTTGAAAATCTGTCATCTAAACAACAACTCTTAGAACTTTGAGAACAACTCTAGAAGGTGCTAAGTGTCCTTGATTTTATATATTTACTAAAATAAATTTAAAGTATAAGTGTGACATTTATATTATTACATTAATATAAATGTAACAACATAATGTCACACTGAAGGGGCTTCATGGGGGATTGTAACTATGTGGAATAGTGCTAAAATTCAGGGATCTCTTATGGCTTATAACAAGCACTTCTTGATTATCAACTTCTCTTTGTAATCTTTGAATTGGTTGTTGATCAATGTCTACGACCCAAATAACAGAGAATTGAGGCAAAATTTATGGATAGACTTGAGCAGTCTTAGGAATAATTCCTAGAACACTAGATGGATGCTAGCTAGAGATTTTAAGACTCCTCTATACCCTTCTAAAAAATAGGGTGGGATTATTGATTACTCAAACAACATGTTCGACTTTGCTGAATTTATTAATGATTGGGGACTATTGGATATAGAATTGCAAAATCAAAATTTTACTTGATCCAATAGAAGAAGAGGAGATCAAATGATTCAGGTTAAGTTAGATAGATTTCTTATCTCGAGTAACTAGAATGATTATCATAATATGCATGTGCAGGATTTTCCTAGAACCATGTCTGATCATTGCCCAATCTTCCTCATTTGGAGAGATTGGGACAACATGGTCCTTTCCCATTCCATTTTGAAGCTATGTGGATCAAACACAAAGACTTTAGACAAATGGTGGCCCAATGGTGGAAAATTCCTATTCAGGGCACTCCTATGTTTAGAATAGTAAAAAAACTCCAACATATCAAATAAGAAGTTCATGGATGGAATAGATACAAATTTGGTTAGGTCTTTTAGTATAAGAAAAACATAGTAGGAAAACTCAAAGATAGTCAGCAACGGATAACTCAAGGTGACGATTCAGAAGCCACTTCAGAAGAAGAGAATGTCCTGTCTTCTGAATGGAAGAATCTTATGGAAAGAGAAGAGGTTTTTTGGAAACATAAATCTCATGTTTAGTGGCTTAAAGAGGGGACAAGAACACTGACTTCTTTCATATCTTAGCCATGAAACATAGGAATGCCAACTCCATAACAAAGCTATGTTTGGATAATGGAAACATTATAACCAAAGATAATGAGATAGGGGAACAAGCCAGGGTTTTCTTTTATAATTTGCTCATTAAAGAAAATAATGATGATGGGAATGATAGATCTATGAACTAATTCATTGATAAAATCCCCTATTTGATAACTCAAGAAGATAACCTGGAGATGTTAAAGCCTATATCTGAGGAGGAAGTTTGTGTTGTTTCATTTTCCATGGGTGCATTCAAAGCTCCAGGTCCTAATGGCTTCCCTCCTATATTATTTCAAGAATATTGGGAGATTGTGGGAGTGGATCTTACTGCTATTGTCCGTGACTTTTTCAGATCAGGTAAACTTTTGAAACAAGCTAATAATACTTTCATAATACTTGTTCCTAAAAAGTCACAGCCCACACACCTTACAGATTTCAGACCTATTAGTCTATGTAACAGTGTTGATAAGCTATGCACTAAAGTGTTGGTTATGAGGATTCAACCTTTATTAGACAAAATTATTTCCCCTGCACAAAAAGGCTTTGTCCTGGGTCGACAGATTCTTGATGTTGTGATCACCACACATGAGACTATTCACTCCATGGACAAGAGCAAAATCCCTGGTATGGCTCTTAAAATAGATATTTCTAAAGCATATGATAAGGTATCATGGAATTTTTTGTTCCAAGTCATCAAAAAATTTGGGTTTAATGTTAAAATGTCTCACTTGATATGGAACGCTGTCTCTTTTGAAAAAAAATTTAGTTCTGGTTAATGGCATCCCTAGAGGGTTTTTCTCTTCTTCGAGTGGAATTTGCCAGGGGGACCCTCTCTCCCCTTATTCATCATAATGGTGGAGGCACTGGCAAGATACATACAAGCAGATATAGCCTCTAAAAATTTAGTGGGCATCAAACTGCCTCCTCCCTTTATCCTATGGCGGTGTAGAAGTTTGTGGATGATACCATCCTTTTTGGCATCTCCTCGATGATTGAATCTAGAAGATGGAAGAATATTTTAAATAATTATGCCATAGAGTCTAGGCAAAGTATAAATCTCTAAAAAAGCAATGTGTATTTCTTCAATACTCCTAATGACCTTAGACAAATAATCATTGATATATTAGAATGTGTTGAAGTTGTTCTACCAGCTACCTATCTGGGTCTCCCCCTCATGGTCAAAGAGGTATCTCTTGGTTTTTGGAATGGAATTTTGGAAAGAACTCAGAGGAAACTTCTTGGTTGGAAATGGAAACTCCTCAGCAGTGCTGGTAAACTGCAACTTCTTCGAGCCTCTTTACAAGGGATTCCTACCTACTTCCTATCTCTCTTTAAAATTCCTGCATATTTTGCTGACAAATTGGAACAGATTCAAAGAAAATTCTTATGGATAGGGTTGGAAGATAAATAGAAAATGTCTTTAGTCAGATGGGAAAAAGTGTGTCTTCCAAAATCACATGGTGGCCTCAATATTAGGTCTATCAGGAACATAAATAAAGCCCTTCTCTCAAAAATTAATTGGAACCTGATCCATAAAAATAATGATTGGGGGAAAATAATGTATGCCAAATATATGCATAGGATTGATGGTTCCAACTTTCTTCAACAGATGGGGTTACCCTAGGGATCTGTGATATGGAATAAAATGCTAAAAAATAGAAGCCTTCTTAAGCAAGGAATTAGATGGAAACTAGGAAATGGCTAGCATATTAAATTTTAGGATGATATTTGGTTAAAAGACAAGGCTCTCATCACAAGGAAACTATGGAGAGATTGTTGACATTGCTACTCAATTTTTTGGAGATAGAGTCAGTGATTACATGGATAATAACAATGGTATGTGGAGCTAGAAAAATCTATTGGACTACTGTGATCATCAGCCTGAGCTTTTATTGAGAGTTTGGGAGATTTAGCAGTTGATTCAGGGGACCAGAATCCCTCTCTTCCCCCATGAAGATGAACAGTACTGGTGGCCAAATAAGAATGGATGGTTTTCTGTCAAGTCTACTTATCTTTGCTGATTCTTGAGGCTTAGAATAAAGACGTATGGAAAAAGCTTTGGAAATATAAACTTATACCAAAAATTAACATGTTTTGGTGGGCTGCTGCTCATAAAAAAATCTTAACATAGGACAACCTTCAAAAGAGAGGGTTTACCCTAGTCAATAGATGTTTGTGTGGTTCAAAAGAGGAAACAGTTTCACACTTTTTCATTCACTGTGATTTTGCCTGGGAATTATGGGGCATAATTCTAAATAATTTTGGTATTTAATGGGTCTGTAACTCTAACCTTAAGGAAGTAATCCTCAGCTAAAATCCAACCTTTACACATCCTTGGCTTATGGAATAAAACTCTACCCTATTTGAGTTGGATTTTATGGATAGAGCGCAACCATAAAAATTTTAGGGACACTGCTAGAAATGCATCTCAGGTGTTTCATTCTTTTGTTAAGACTCTTATGGAAAGTGTCACCACTGCTCATATTCATTCTATAGAGAAACCCCTAACTTAAGTTGAAAATCAAATTACAGCTAAATGGAAGGTTTTAAACTAGATCCTTGATTATAATAACTCCAAAATTCTACAGAGACTAAATACTAAATGGATTCCCCCAAAGCCTAACTGGATGAAACTCAACTTTGATGGGGCATCCAAGTCTGATGGTAAAGCTAGTGAAGGAGGAATTATAAGAAATGATAAAGGATGGATGATTGCTATCTATGCTGGTGGAATAGGATTCCAGAGCAATAACTATGCTGAAGCAATGGCTCTCCTATGGGGGTTAAAATTGGCTATATCCCTAGGAATAAGGAACTTGAGTATACAAAGAGACTCTAAAATGGTCATCGATGCAGTTAATAAAGCATAAAATGTGGGAATTAAGATAAAAAATATCATTAGGGATATCCAATTTCTTTTTCAAAAGTTTTCTAGAGTGGATATTTCACATATTTATAGAGAGGGAAACAATGTTGTTGATGCCTGTGCCAATCTTGGTCAGCAATTTTTAGATTGGCAGGTTTGGCACCAAGTTGCTCATATTCCTTTAAACATTAGGGATATTATTCAAAAGGAGATGAATTGTCAAGGATGAGTTGAACTTATGAGAAGGATAGCTCTCATAGGTGGTCCATTTGGAGGGGGCCGTTGTGGATCTCAAAACTTGATAGCTATTGTACTCTTTTGACAATCATTCATGATTTATTATATCAAGATGTTAAGGCACGTGGGTCTCATTATGAAGATAGATGGGAAATGATATCCAAGCATGGGAGTATCCAACATCATCTCTGTATGGTATTTAAAATTATGAGCCATCACATTTTCATTATGCATAAGTGGGAGCAAGGGTTTGTAACCACTTCAAAGTTGAAGGTTAAAATTAGGAACTCTACGAGTTTGGTCTATAAATCCAAAATGGGAGGAGACCAAATTCAAATAGAACCAGTCTCCTATTGTGAATTTAAAGATAATCCACTGGTTTGGCATTAATGTAAAGAAGGGGGGATCAACCCTTACTTGGAAAGGCTCAATGGGTTCGATGAAAACTTGTTCGAGTAATTTGCGAGGTCTTGGTTAAATAGGTGAGTCACTGTTGGTAGAATCAGTTTTGAGATTTTTGAAAAGGTGATTGCTATGGCTACAGGAATGTCCATACAAGGGATAAAGCTTCAAAGGAAAACAAAAATTATGGATCTCTCAAGCCATAAATTGTTCTTAGGAGAAGGCGAAGAACTCATTCCTTACCAAGGAGGATTTGAGCGTGTTAAACTACCTGAGCCATGGGATGGAGTGTGATTCATTATCATGAAGTAATTCACACTCGAAGGATGATTTACTAGGTTCTATAATTACCATCTCCCCCTTTTAAATCACTTTAGGTGTAATGCTCTCATTAGTTTTCCTTTTTACCTGCTCTCCTCTCTAGAACTTCTATCCTTAGGGTGAGAGCAAAAATGTCTAAAAAGCCAGAAATGAACCCTATTCCCCTACACCAGGGCCTCATTTTCTATTTGTATAATTTTCACTGAGCCCTTGAGCTATCCAAGACTATAAGAATTGATAGTGGAGATATTTATTATAATCCTTTGTCTAGTGATGCTTTCAATGAGTCATATTTTTCCCCTATTCCTACCAAAACTAAAGAAGTATATTTATCTACCCCAAAAGAGACCCCTGTTGACACCCCTGGCTCCTTTGCGAGCAAGAATGGCAAGAAGAGGAAGGTTGATGCAAAGGAAGAGAATATTGGGGGGGACCACTGAGGGGACCCACAAAAATCTTGGTAGGGCCACAGGGGGTCAAGGTGGTAAATCCTATAAGTCTTCTAAGGTTAATAAGGAGGGCTTCTCCTCCAGAGTTCAAAGGTTGGGGTAGATTGTTGGTAAACCCACTCTTAAGGCTAGACTTATTGACTATTTAGAGAGATCTTCGAAGGAATCCACCCAGGAGGAAGAGTCTAAGGAATTGGAAGCCCAGGAAAATTTTGAGGACACTAAAGGGAAGTAGGAGACTAGGGAATTTGAGGCTACTGAGGAGGATGGTGCTGACATTACGAAAACTACTGACAAAAGGGGGAAAATGTATGTCAAGGAAGCTGGTGAGGAAATTGAGAATGAGTTTGGTTTGAAATTTGAAATTGATGCCTTGAAGGATCGTATTCAGAAGCTAGAGCAAAACTTCACCACTGGGCTCTGGAATTCAATTCTCCTGAACATGTCTATGCTAAAAGAAGTGGGTAATAATGGGCCTACTGTCAATGCAGAGAATACTGAGAAACTGAATGATCTTCTCAAATCAATGGTTATATAAGGAGAGACCTCTCTAACTCTTGTCTTTCCATTTCTTTATTATTTTGTTTGTTGTGTCTGTTGGTATTCTTCTAGTGCCATCTCTTCTTAGAAGGCATATTTTGTTTGATTGCCTTCTTGTCTTTTTTGCTCTGTAAGGATTTAGCCCCTGGTCTGCCACCTTACTTTATCAAAAACATAATGTCACACTTATATTGTAAATTTTTTTTATTAAATAGACACCATATTGTTCACTTATTTACCCTTGAAAATTCTAAATCAAGAGCAATTCTTACACATTTTAACACTTACGTGTTCTAGTTTTTATGATTACCAAGCCAAAAATTAAAAATATCATACACATTTCATAAAATGTTGTACACATTTTTGTGTAAATTGTATTTTAGCTAAAATAAGTCCCCTTTTTGGCCCCCCAATTTCTTACACTTACCACATGACTAAACAAGGCCCCTTAAGGAGAAAATTATCAAAGTGAGGGTAATATATACTAGCAATGAATGTGAAGTTAAGAGGAAGGCAATGTGGACATAGGCCTCAAGTGGTGAAAGTTTAATATCAAATCAAAAAAATATATAATAAAATTCCCATGATGAATTAGAAATGAAAGTGCACAATCATGGATGCCATTTTAAGGTAAATAGGAGATCCAATGCATAATATTTAATAAGTATTACTTAGAATAATAATTATTGTTGGTGTCATATGTATTTTTTGAATGTTTTGTATAATGTTTGGGTATATTATGATGGGGATTTATGATTATAAATAGTGATTAGTGTGGGAAAGGAGAAAAATATTTGTTAGGTCATAGTTATTTTTTCATTTTGGAAATAACATACTACATTTAGTGGTTTGTTAATTATTAGTTCCTAAAATATAATGACATGGAATTATTTTTATGTCTTGTTTTAACATGATGTATAATTTACAAATTCTTCTTGAGTTGTGGAATTTCCATAAATAGATAAAGTGAATGGTTTTTGGCGATGGCGGAGCTGGGCGCGATGGCGGAATGTGGAAGCCCCATGGGCCTGTTGCAAGCTGAACCCCCCACGGCAGGATAGCCTTTTTCTGGCAAGAATTCATAGGTAAAAGAATAGGAGACCTTTTATGTGAGTGACAGAGCTAAGTTAAACAAGGTCAATGGCTGCCTACCATGCAGGCAGGACAAACCTGTGTTAGTGATTACCCTAGAAATGGTCAAAGAAGATGTGGATTATTTAGCATCTCATGCGCTAATTTGTAAGTTCCTTGGAATCTGAATATCCCTGATGGCCTTGGAAGCCTGGATCCACTGATCCTGGCAGACTGAGGGAGATTTTGATATCATGCTAGTAGGTAACAACTATTTTTTGGTCAATTTCTCTTGCATCTCTGATAGGAATCGAATTTTTGAGGGAGGCCCATATTTTTATGATAGAATCAGTATGTTTATAAAACCCTGGCATGTGGGGTTTAATTCTGTAGAGGATTTCCCATCACGGGTCCCAGTTTGGGTCTGTCTTCTGAGACTTCCTTTGGAGTTCTAGAGGGAGGACATCCTGAGGTAGATTACAGCTATGATAGGTACACTAACAGCTATTGCTCATCAATATCTGGATAAGAAGGTCATTTCCTATGCCTGCATTTGTGTGGATATTGACATCAACAATCCATTACCAGATTCCATGGAAATATGTTTGGGCACATCATCCTGGATACAACAAATTGACTATGAATCCATCCCTTTCTAATGTTGGATTTGCCATGTGTATGGCCACCTACAACGCCAATGTCCTCTTCGGCCCAAAGGTGCTGGTACTTTAGAGGAATCATCTGGTACACAAATGGCCAATGCAAATATGAAGAAGGGACAGTTGGACCCATCTGGTAGCAAGAATGGTCAGCCAAACTGTGAGTCAAAAGGGAAAGACCAGCTCAATACTCCCAGCACAGAGCAAGGTCCTTTTGACTATAATAGTCAGGACAGAGATGGTTTTATTCCAGTTAGACGTAGAGCTAGAGGAAGAGGCCTGAAGTGCACTCATTTGGACTACCAAGGAAATGCTAGTTTTAACCATTTTGAAGCTCTAGATAACATGATCATTGAGGAGGGTATCCCAGTTGGGGAGCAGGAGGAGAATCTGGTTATGGAAGAGAAGAAAGACACAGCTGTTGCCTCCCAGGATATTATCATTCAGTAGGCTCTAGCGGCTATTTTTGACCCAAAATTTGATGAGTTAGTGGCTTTACTTTAGACACAAGACAAGGAAATGCACTGGGCTGATGTGGTTAAAGATGTTGGTGTGTCCAGCAAAGAAAAGGGATCCTCTTCGACCCTGGGATTAATGTAGCGACCTTTCAAAAAAGTTTCCTTTTCCACACCTACTAGAGCTGGACGCAGGAAGGATCAAGATAGAATCAAACTTACAGGTGATTTATTGGTAGAATCAGGGATGGTGAAGACCTTGGATGAACACTTCCCTCAATCTACCCAATGATTATTCTATCATGGAATGTGAGGGGGTTGAATAGCATCCCAAAACAAAAGGCTATTCATAAGTTGGTGAGAGACCATTATCCAGATATTCTGTGTATCCAGGAGACCAAACTTTTGGTGGACTCCTTATTCACCTGTTGGCCAAATATTTGGTGGCTGGGGTAATGCCAGGGTATTGGTGCCCTGGGGACAGCTGGTGGTCTTGCTATTGGCTGAGATCTTAGGAAAGTAGCACCAATCCATTGGTTGTCCTGTACCTCGGGCCTCTCAATCGTTTCTTAATCTCTAGATTCTGGCGAATAGATATTGGTCACAAATGTGTATGCCTCAGTTGATCTTCTAGGCTAGATTAGGCTATGGGACCACATTCGGTATGTCAGGAGCTGCCATCCTTTTCTACCCTAGATTGTAGTGGGAGACTTCAATGCTATTCTCAGCCTGGAGGAGAAGAGAGGAGTTGCTCGGCTGGGACCTCCTTCAGAGCTTCTTCAACAAAACATTAATGCTTTACATCTTTCAGATGTTAAACCCCTTAGAGGTATCTTCACATGGAATAATAGAAGGATTGGAGATGAAGCTATTTCAGAACGCCTGGATAGGTTTTTGGTCTCTTGTTTTTGGCAATCTAGATCTATTTCTCTTTCTTTTAAAATTTTGGACTGGAGGGGTTCTGACCATTGGCCTATTAAACTCTCTTTGTGTCATATTTTTGCTCCTAAAAATCCCCCTTCAAGTTTCAATTAATGTGGCTTCGAGAGCCATCCCTTCATGCACTAATGGCTCACTGGTGGAGGCATGGTGGTCTGAATTATGGCACTACTATGTATTCCTTTTCTAATAATCTCTAGCATGTTAAAAGAAAATTGTAGTTTTGGAACAACCACTACTTTGGAAACCTCCATACCATGAAGAAGAGAGCACAGGACAGGCTGGACACTATCACCAGGTAAATCCGTGACCTTGGCCTGTCTGAAGACCTCCGAGTGGCAGAGTTACAAGCTTCTACGGATCTGGGGGAATGGGAGCTTCGGGAAGAAATTTTTTGGAAATAGAAGGCCCGTGTGGATTGGCTCTAGGAGGGGGACAAGAACACGACTTTTTTCCATAACTCCATGCAGAATCGATTGAATAAAAGCTTCATCTCATCCCTGATGGCTTCGGATGGTAGGTGCCTGACTTCCTCTCATGACATATCTAGAGAAGCTATCCGGTTCTACTCTGCTTTATTCTCAAATGACACCCTACCAGATGAGTTACCAGAAGGGATAGTTTTATCTTGCATTCCCCCTGTGATAATTGTGGTAATGAATGACTCCCTTATGAGGCCCATTAGCAGGATTGAATTGGAGGGGGTGGTTTTTGGCATGAACAAAGGCAAAGCTCTAGGCCCAAATGGATTCCCTGCTAAATTCTTCCAGGAATTTTGGGATGTCATTAATCAAGATCTTCTGGAAGTGGTACAAGAATCCTATTCCAACAAAGAAATGCTACGGGCTTTGAATGTTACGTTTCTGGTGCTTATCTCGAAGAGAGAGCAGGCAAATCAGCTTGAAGGTTTTAGACCCATTACTCTTTGTAATGTGATTTACAAGATTATCATGAAGCTAATTGTAGAACGGCTCAAAGCTTGCCTCCCCGTGCTTATCTCTGAGGGGCAAGGGGGCTTTGTGGTGAGCAGGCAAATCTTGGATGGGGTGGTCATAGCCTTCAAAGCCATTCACTCCATGAGCACTTCCCAGGAGAGGGAAATGTTTATCAAGCTTGATATGGCGAAAGCCTATGACAGGGTTAGTTGGAGATTCTTGCAAAAAATTATTTTGGCTTTTGGCTTCAACCAAGATTGGATTCGATGGGTACTCAGCTATGTGATGACTCATTCTTTCTCAGTTTTGGTTAATGGAGCACCCTCAAAACTGTTTGGAGCCTCTAGAGGGCTCTGACAAGGAGACCCACTCTCCCCATATTTGTTTATTATCCTGGCAGAGGGGCTTGGGTGCCTTATTAAGCTACGGGTTTCTCAGTGTATGCTCCAGGGATGGCGCTGGGGGAATGGATTAACCACTTTGTCCCACCTTTATTTTTTGGATGACACTTCCCTGGTGGGGAGAGCTCAGATTCGAGAGGCTGAATCTTTTCAACTTACCCTGGACACTTATTTGGTTGCCTCTGGGCAGAAAATCAATGATCACAAATCCTCCATTGTTTTTTTCAACACTCCTGAGCTTATTCAGTGGAGGATCATGGCTATTTTGAGGTTCCAACGTCAGTCTCTTCCACTCACCTACTTAGGAGTCCTGATTGTGGTGGGAAGGTAGCCAAGGCTCTTCTGGCAAAATGTGCTAGATAGACTAAGATAGAAAGTTAACCATTAGACTCACAGGTGGCTCTCTACAGTGGGTAGGGTGACTCTTCTACAAGCGGTGATTCAAGCCCTCCCCATCTATCACAGTATGGTGTAGGCTGCCCCAGTGTACTTCTTGAAAGAATTTGATACTCTCTCTCACCAATTCCTATGGAGTGGCAATCTGCAAAATTCTAGATGGAGTCTGATTAATTGGGATACGGTCTGTCAGCCTAAAAAGGCTGGTGGTCTTGGGCTGCACTCAGCAATTTTGAGAAGCCAAGCTTTAGCTACCAAGCTCTACTGGTGTTGGTGTGCCAATCCATCCCACCTTTGGGCTCGTATCTTGGCTCTCAAGTATTACCCAGGAGTTGATCCAGCTGAGATCCCAAGACTTCCCTTGGAGGGAAGAGGGTCGATGGTGTGGGACACCCTTAAGCAGGGTGCAAATCTAGTGAAGCGTAACCTGTTTTGGATCTGTAATAGAGGATCAGATGCTCTCTTTTAGAGTGACTCATGGGATGGGTTCCCCCCTATTATCCTCTCACCCACATCTGCAGCTGTTATGTGATTCTCTACTAGCTGCTGGTTGGGATACGATTGGTCATTATAAGGAGGCCATCAGGATGGGAACAACAGTGGGATTTTGGTGGAAGCACCCTTCGAACTAGCCACCGGGTGGCCACTTGGTGGAGCGACTGGAGCTGGCCCAGATCTTAGAGTCTTGGGAATGTAGTCACTTGCAGGAGCGTGATGTTTTGGCTTGGGGTGGAGACCCCTTCAGGAATTATTCTATTTCTTTCGGATACCTAGATTTGACAAAGCAACTTTTTGGTGAAGTTGTAGTCAACTAGGGGAAGAAAGTTTGGAACAGCTATTCTTGGCCTAAATGTAACTTCTTCCTTTGGGTTTTGGTGAACAATAGGTGTCTTACATGGGACAACCTTCACAAATGAGGCTTCCAGGGACCTTCTATGTGTGTCCTTTATCGCAGCAGCGAAGAAACCATCTCCCACCTCTTCTTGTAGTGCCCGCTAGTCAGACAGATTTGCCATCGATGGTGGGATGTGTGGGCCTGTCCGTGCTGACATGTGGATACTTTGTTTTAATTTTGGGACTGATTGGGGTACCCTCCCTCTCGGGCCTCGACCCTTTAGGTGGCTTGGTGGATTGGTCCTTCATTCATTCTGTGGAACACATGGCTGGAAAGGAACAAGCACAGTTTCTAAGAGATCAATATAGACTCCAGCATCTTGTGGGGAAAAATTACAAGGTCCATCACTGAAACTATTCTTGCCAAGTGTGAAGGGCTCACAGATTTGGGAGAGGCTGATGCTGGGATCCTGAAGCACCTGGCTGCTGCACTCCTAGGCCACGTTTTTTACACCCCTAACACCCTTGTGTGCAGGCAAAGTAAATAGCTGCGCCCAGTCAACAGGAAGGGACGGTGGATGCCCCCTGAGGCTAGCGTCCTCAAGGTAAATACAGATGGATCTTCTTTAGGAAATCCTGGTCTGGCAGGAGTTGGAGGGGTTGAAAGGGACAGCTCGGGTAAGGTGCAGTTTTTATTCTCCATTCACAAGGGCTCTCATACGAACAACATCATGGAAGCTCTTGCGATCCTGATTGCCATCCAGCAGTGTTGCTATTTTGGCTGGCAACTAATTATTTGTGAATCTGACTCGCAAGTGGTTGTGAATCTTTTGAATAAATAGAATTTCGAGATGATTGATTGGCATTTAGATGGAATGGTGCAATAGGTACTTCAGCTCTGTACTTCTCTAGAATCCGTTACTTTTATGTATATACCCTGGGAATGGAATGGGGTAGCTGACTGTTTAGCCAAATGGGCCTTCGAGCAGGGGCCGCTTTGAAACATCTCGGATCACAAGATGCTACCCCCTGAGTTATCTCAGAAGCTGGGTCAGCTTGTTAACCAAGATAATGCTGTGTAATTTTTCTCGTATTTAATAATATTTTTACCCCTCTTTTAGTTGGAATTTCCATAAATACAAATGTATGCTTTGTTATTTTATCTTATATGATTTGAGTTGTTGTGCTACCTTTTTTTTGTTTTCTAGTTCTGTTAGATTGAATAATGATACTACAATGATAGTATGTTTTAGTGTTCCTACACATACATATTTTATGTGTTTTATTGTAATGTGTACATTGAGTATTTTTTTAATATATAGTGATATCGTGCAATGATATCTATGTGGACAAGGACAATGACCCAACAATGACAATTGAGTAGAGGATGACATTTATTATAGAAGGAAACTTCAATAGTCATCTATTAAAGACTTTTTACATGTTTTATTAATACAAGTATAATATTTTACAGACCTTATTATCGATAGGCTATAAAATCCTTCAAAAACTAAATGAAGAACAAGTTTAGGTTAATAAACAAAATAATATGGATGAAGACAATAATACAAAGTTTGAACAATTAAGGAGTGAAGATAAATATATCATGGGTATATTATGTCCTAAGAAGACTCTAAATTATTTGAAATTCAATGCTAAATTTTAAATGATGAGGTTGTTCTATATACTTTTAAGTTTTAGAGTAATAAATTAAAACATTACATAAATTGGAAACAAGAGCAAAATCAAAAAGTGTTTGGGATAGTTGTGGGTATTAATATAAAATTAAATGCTTTGGATATTTATACACTTGATTGAAATATGGTAGAAAGTATTATAAATATTGATGAAATTAGATTGAAAGTAGAAGATCCCATGTGTAAAAATTAAAAATATGAAAACACATTTGATCCAGTAAAATAAATTATAGGCATTGATCCTATTATAATTTTTTATTGGGATTTTCTTTTGTAGGCTAAATAAAAGATTTTTCAATGAGAAGCTGAATCTCCAAGTATATTTAAAAGAATAAATCAATCAAATATATATCCATTGTGATGTTTATGATTGAGATTACCAATTAGGTGATGTATGCTTGGAAACTCAAACAATTGATAACTATAGAAATCCTCACATGAATCATCAAAAACATCAATAAAAAATTAAAGGTACCAGATGCAATGACATATTTTTAGGTAACCAAGAGATGCCAATAAAGGATTATTCTTACTAAATGACACCTTAAGAGAATGAAAATCTATTGAGGCAAGTGCTTGAGTTGTTGGAAAGAGGATTGATGAGAAAAGGTTTGATCCTATGTACAGTACACATTGTATGGACATCGAATAAGGAGAATGGTGCATGTGTACCTATTTTAAGACCATCAATAAGATCATGATCAATTATATATTTCCATTTCTTTGCATGGATACCTTTATGGATTGCCTAAATGGGGCAAGGTGTTTGTCCAAAATTGATCTAAAGAGTGGATATCATTAGATCATGATAAGGAAGGAGATGAATGAAAGATAACATTCAAGATAGAGGAAGGATTGTATGAATGGAAATTAATATCATTTGGGTTAACAAACATGCCAAGCACCTTCATGGTGTTAATGAAAAAAGTGTTAAATACATTTTTGGATAATTATTTTATTATATATCTAGATGAAATTATGGTGTTCAACAAGATGAAGGAGGATAACATGGATCATCTATGAAATGTGTTACAGATGTCACAAAAGTCTAATTTTTTTATCAATGTAAATAAATGTAGCTTTATGAAGATAGAGTCAATATACTTTTTATTCATGATATCCCAAGAAATATTGAAGATGGATTTAGATAAGGTGTGAGTGATAGTGGAATGGCCATCACTAAGGAATACATTCAAGATGTGGAGTTTTTATAGGCTTACAATATTTTATAGAAAATTTATCAAAAAAATCAACATGATATGCGCAACAATAACTTAAGTTTTATGAGGATATCTCAAGGCATTTTAATGGACAATAAAAGCTAAGCACACTTTTTGAGAGTTGAAGAAGAAGGTGACTAAACAACCTATGTTAGCTACGTCCAATTTCCATAAGGTGTTTCAAGTGGATTGTAATGTGATTGGCATAGTGATATGGGTAGTGTTGAGCTAATAAGTAAGACCTACCACATTATTTAGTGATAAGTTAAACAAAACAAAGAAAAATACTTGGCATATGACCAATTGTTTTATGGTATTATGAAAGCACTGACTAAGTGGAGGCACTATTTGTTTCCAAAGGAGATTGAGATATACATAAACCATAAAATGATTCAGTTCATCAATAGCCAAAGAAAGTTGAATCAAAAACACATGAAGTGGTTAGAGTTCCTGAAGAGCTACATATTTATGTTAAAGTATATGAGTGGGAAATCAAAAAAGGATGTTAATGTGTAGATTAGAAGAGTGCTAGTGTTGAATGAGATGAAAGTTGAGGTTAAGGGTTTTGACACCATGATGGAGTTTTATGATGAAGATGAATAGTTTTGTGATGCATGGAAAGCATGCATAGAACCTAAAAATGGAGATTGGACACCATGAATGGACTACCTTGTACAATAAGTAATGTTATTCAAGGGACCATAATTATGCATACCCAAGGTGTCAATGCGCAATAACTTAATGAAGGAGAAGTGTAGTGGAGGCTTATCAAGACATTTTGGCTACAATAAGACATTAGCACACTTGGATGAAGGATATTATTAGCTAAGGATGATCACAAATGTGTGCAAGTATGTAAAAAGGTGAAAAACTTATCTAGTTGAAAAAAGGAAAGAATTAGAATGTGAGGTTATATAAGCCACTACCTATCCTAGAGAAGTTGTGGGATGACATTAGCATGAATTTTGGGCTATGATTTATGAAACTTTAAGGGGGTAATGATTACATATTTTTAGTGGTGGAAATATTCTATAAAATTTCACATTTTATCATGTACAAGAAGATAAGGGATGTGACAAACATTGCCAACTTGCTTTTCAAAGAGGTGGTAAGGTTGCATGGTTTACCACACAACAAAGTATTTAGTAGGGACACAAAGTTTTTAGGCCATTTTTGGCACACATTATGGAATAAATTTGGGTAAAATCTTATTTTTAGTTTTACCTACCACTCGAATACTAAGGGAAATATGAAATTAGTGAATAGGAGCCTTGGGAACTTATTGTAATGTCTAGTGGGATATAGGCCTAAGTAATGGGATATGTGTTGGCACAAGTGGATTTCACATACAAATATTTAGTAAATATGAGCATTGGAATGATGGGGTTTTCTAAGTGGTACATGGAAGTAACCTAAGATGAGTTTTGAAATTGAGACACCTCAACAAGGTGCATGAAAAAAGTGCATAACTTTAAGACTATGTAGAGTATATGCAAAAAATACATCAAGAGGTGAAAAGAAGGCTTAAACAGAATAATTTTTAATACAACAACAACAACAACAAAAAAGAGAGGCATATGGATAATTAATTCAAGGTAGAAGAGATTGTGTTAGAATATTTATGCAAGGAATGATTTCTGAAGGGAATGTATAACAACTTGAAGATGAACAAGATAAGACCATGTAAGGTATTACAAAAAATTTAAGTTAATGCAAATGAAATCAAGTTGATAGAAGAGATGAACTTATTTCTCATATTAAATTTAGAATAATTGTATGAGTTATATGAAGGGAAACAAGGGAAAAAACACAAGTATATAACTAGATGGTGAATATAACATAAAAAAGGAGAAGATAGAGGCCATATTGGAGTCCAAAGTGATGAAGAAGAGCATAGGAAGGAATACAATAAATATCTAGTAAAGTGGAAGAAATGTGCAGTGGAATATTCCATTTGGTTGGGTCTCACAAAAATTAACTACTATGGCCATACTCAGGAGGGTTTCAAATTGTGAACTAGAACTCAAATTTTAGTTACTTGGGGTGTCTGATACAAGGGCATTTAGGCACAAAAACATTATTGCATCACCGTGGATGACTTATTCTATTTTTTTGGAAAAAAATACATGATGCACAATATGCAATTACATCTAGAGAAGAAGCAAATGAGTAGGGACAAATGATGGACTTGTCACACAAAAGGTTAGAACTTTGAGATATAGAAAGATAAATTTTTTTGTTCATGCAGTAAACACAAGGTGTGTAGTTGTTAAAAACTCTAAACACCAACGTAAATGAATGTGTCTTGGTGTACACATAAGGCACACCTGAGTGTGAAAAGAACTCACTTAAAAGTGACACATGAACAATTAGTGTCTAATGCTTTGGTATAAGGAATATCTGCATAGGTGTGACTATGAATCCATTTAGACTTGAATCATGCCTATATAAACCCTAACCGATTACATGAAGTATAAGTTAGTGCATAAGGTAAAAGCTGATAAAATAAATGAATGTAGACACATAGTGATAGGTATTTGAAATCTAGGTAGTTTGATCTTCATGGATACTTATGGAAACTATATTAAACTTATATAAGAGATAGAGTAAAACACATAGTACGTGGTAAATATTGAATAATCTATCGACTCTTGCATGGAAATAGAGTAAAATAACCTTGAGAAATGTATTAGTTAAATGGAAGTTTAAATAGATTAAACTAACACTCCCAAATCTTATATAAGGATGTGAAGGGTCTAATGGAGAGAGATTCATGATTTGGATGAAAACTCTACTTAAATATAGAAGGAATAAAAATCCAAAGAGAAAGGGCGCCTATAGTCATAGTGTTGTGTGTGGGAGATCTGAGTGACTCCATAGTTGTAATAGAAAACTGCCTATTATTATTCAACCTAGGAATATCCTATAGCTCATACCTTGGAATGTTATGTAATATTATTTTCTAATTAATATAAAATCCAAACCTATGTTGTAGCTTTATATTTCAAAGTTTTTAAAGTGTTAGGATACATGGTTAATATATCCCTTTATTAAAAACTCTGACCCCGACTGCATCATATTCTTGCAATGTAATGGTCACCAAAATATTGGTGAATTATCCATGTGTGATGTAAATTCAAGGCTGAGCATAAACCAAGAAAAAAAAATGTCATGAAAGCAAAGGATGGTTCATGTTCACCTTTAATTACTAAGTTCCAATGGTTTAGGCCTAAATAAAAAATTGTCAAAAATAAACAAAAGTGATGAGTAGGATGAAGGATGGACTTATCACACAAAATTTTGGAACTTCAGGATGTGCAAAGAGATTTTTTTTTATTCATGTATTAAACACAAGGTGTGCAGTTGTGAAAACACCAACACAAATGAAGGTGTTTTGGTGCACACATAACACACACCTGAGTGAGAAAGGAACTCGCTTGAAAGGGTCAAATGAATAATTAGTGTGCAATAATTTAGTGTAATGAATATTTTCATAGGTTTGATTATGAATCCACATAGACTTACACCATTCATATGTATACCCTAGCTGATTACATCACGTACAAGTTAGTGCATAAGGCATGAGTTAATAAAATAAATGAATATAGACACATAGTTATAAGGAGTTGAAATCTAGGTAGTTCAATCTTTGTGGATGATTATGTAAACTATATTAGAATTACAAAAGAGGTACAATACGGCACATAGTACATGGTAAAATGTTGAATCATCTATTAAATCATGCATGGACATAGAACATAATAACTTCAAGAAATGTTTTAGTTAAAGGGAAGTTTGCATGGATCGAACTAACACTCCTAGAGCCTATATAAGGATGTGAAGGGGTCCAATGGAGAAAAATTAATTAATTGGAGGAAAACATTGTCTAATTATATAAGGAAGAAAAATACCAAGAGAAAGAGGGGAATATAATAGTGTTGTGTGTGGGAGATCTTTGTGATTCCATAGTTGCAATAGGAAACTGCCTATTATTGTTCAATCTGGGAATAACCTATAACTATGTAATATTGTTTTATAATTAGTATAAAATCCAAACCTATGTTTAAGTTATATATTTAAAAGTTTTTTAAGTGTTAGGCTACATGGTTATGACATCCCTTTGTTAGGAACCCTGACCATGACTAAATCACATTCTTTCAATGCAATGGTCACCAAAATATTAGTTAACTAGCCATGTGTGATGTAAAATTCAAGGCCAAACATAAAATAAGACAAAAAATTATCACAAAAGGAAAGGAGGGTTCATGTTCACCTTTAACTACTAAATTCCAATGGTTTAGGCTTAATTAAAGAATTATAAAAAATAAATAAAAGTGATGTTAAAGGAGCATTATTGTTATGTGAATTGACCAAATAAGAGAGGTGTGAGCTAAAGGAGATTGAAGGAGGAGACACATTGTGTATTTTTAAAGATACAATTTATACTCTTGATCATTTTTTCCCATATTTAAAAATCCATTTAAGTCCATGGTTTCAATATTTTTACATAGTCAGTTGTTTTTTGACTTTGGGGGTAATAAATTAGTATTATGTTTTTTAAAACAAGTTTATGTTTGGATATTTATGAAAGAATGCCAAATATTTGGAATATGATCTATTTTTAATGCAATGATTATCTTTACTTAGTAATTTTCAAGTGTAAACATATATTTATTGTTTTAAATGGTGATTTTTTTTTGAATGTATGACACCTTGTATTTGATTTTCATCCAATGTTAAAATGTTATTGGATAAGTTATATGTAAAAAATAAGAAGGTTTGATGAATTATATACCCCTCAACCATCGAACTCAATGGATGAGAAATTTTCACAACAAACCCATTCAATGTTTAAATGGACTAGAAGATGCACCATTATGTCCATGTAGTTGTGGGAAGCTCTTTTTTAAAAATATACAATTTTTATTATGATTTTTTCAACATTTTAATCATGTCTTCATGTATCTCCTTCAACGAGAACCATCTAGCAAAAATAACAGAGTATTAAATATAATAAAAATATCAATAAGAACCTTTGCATAGTAATAGAAATTACTATACATCCCTTTTATGTAATAATTTGATATTTATTTGAATTTTACATAGAGACTTGTGAGAGATTAAATATACTAGTCCCTATACACTTGAGTGCATAGATACTAAAATTGTGATTTAAACATGATTAATCACAAAAAGTCATAAAGAATTACCAAAAATGATTTATTGAACCCAATTCAAATAGTCAAACCACCAAAAAAATGCCAAAAATCATGATTTTTTGGAAAAATGTGGTTTATGCATGTTTTTTTTCAAAAAAAAGTGTGATTTGCAGGGCTTAAGATGATTAGGGTTATGGTTTTGATTTCTTCTTAGCCCTATACACAATGCACACTTCACTTCTCCCTTAATACATTCATGCTCTGAAATAGCCATTACTTGCTAACTCCAAGACTCAAAGGGTGCTTAATTCCCTTCATTCTCTCACACTCCCAATGGCCCTCCTCTTTCTCAAAACTGGATCACAAGTTTAATTTACAACATGGGTTGCAACAAACCCTAAAAAAAGTACAAAACACATCGATGCATTTCCCAAATACTTTGATATGGTTCTTATGCAATCATAATTATAAATAAATATTATAAAGGGAGACTTCAACTCTTGTTTTAGTATTCAAAGTTATAACTTTAATAAAAGGTATTATTAAAAATTATGATGTGTTTTAAAGTTGATTAAAAATTATGATTATCTTACTTGTTTTTTAATAATAAATGTAAATAACTTTTACTACATTCAATTTGTAATTGTAATATGGATAATATAAATATCTTAAATATATATATATATAGACACCCTTATTCTGCCACCGTAATATCATCAACAATCTACCATCATTTAACCCATTTTCCTATCATCAACACATTTTTATCTAATTCACCCTAAAATTTGTTAGCTAACTCACACTAATACCACCACATTAATTAATCAAAATCATGTTTTAAAAAAAACTTAATTAATACATCTAATTTCTTTTGGAAATTATTTGGTTTTTATAAGTTTTAAGTTTTTCGGGATTTTTCATTGCTACTAACTTTCTAACCTAAAGGGAAATAATTTTCAAAGATGCTAATATAAACTACAACACCATAATCCAAAGACATAAAATTGAAATAATTTGCATACTAACATTTTTTTATAAACATCTTTGTTTTCTTTACTTTTTGTATCTTGTTTGTATTGCTAGGGTTTTTAATATGCTCTTCTCTTGCAATGCATAGTGATCTATAGAATCAGAAACAAACCTTAGTAAGTTGTGTATCCCAAGAGTTAGATTTAAGTATGCTTTTTGCTCACACCACATAGATGGTCTTGAAAATTAGAAATAATCTGAGTCTTATTTATTTTTATTTCTAGGGGTTTTATCAACCTTAAATTTAATGAATAAGGGGTAGGCCAAAGCCAGTGTACTAATAGCTTATACAAATCCAAGAATCAATTATTTTCATTGCATAAACCTGGTTAACTCCAATGTGATGTGAGGTGGATTTAGCCACCAATATCTAGAGTTTAGACAATCCCTCACACAAAATCAAGTCTCAACATAGCAAAAGGTATATACGATGACTCCCTTAGTTAAACTTGTCATGCCCAGCATAAGTTTTTTCATTTGTAATCAAGGAATAGTGTAAGGAAAACAACATTCCCCAATATTACTCACATGTACTTATCAAATTTTGAGGTATTATTGGTGAGATACTACTTGGTTACACAACTACCTAACTAGTTTTAAGTTGTATTGTTTGTGTGTTTTGTTTTCCCCCTTATTCTAAAATAGTAATCGAGTTAGTTAAACTAAATACCAAACTTGTCTTTTAATCAAATATAGAACTTGTATTAAAAATCACAACCAAAAACTTGTTTATGAAACAAATCATATTTATCAAATTCAACTTATGAAATAATCTAAAAACTAAATTCATTGTATAATCAAATCTTGAGTCAAACGCATCACAAGAGGTATTATTATGGCACCAACCACTATATTTGAAGCATTTTAAAATCAAACCCAAGATATGGAAGAAACCTTTGGTATGGATCCTTTCCACCTTGAAATCCAAGACAATCACCCTTACACTAGTTACAATCCAAATTCACATGTCTCCCTTGTTAATATCGATAAAGCAAAGTCAATTCTAGCCAGTCAAGTCCATCAAGATCTGTTTGTGATTGACTGAATCTAATGATTTAGCTAAGAATTAGTAGACTTGAAATCCTATATCAACCCTTCGGCATCAAGACATTTATCACTTAGTTAATCCAATAACCTATCCAATCCACAATTGAATAATCTAAAATCATGTACCAACTAGGACCTTTAGCCATATAAATAGGTAAGTGCACCAACTTGGGGGACAAAAAAGGGCCTACCCATGGACATGATTTTTCTAAAATTTCATAAATGTGAACTTATACAGATAATTAAAGATAACTACACTCAAAATTTGAAGATAGTATAAAAAAATGAATTGTAGCATTTTGAGTCTAATTTCCAAAAAACTATTTTGTTTGAAAAATGGTTAAGTATAAATAGGTCAAACATCTAAAATTTTAAGAGGACCTCCTATTTTTTTAAGAAAATTTGAATTGTACCATTCCATGTGACCCACCATTTTTTAAGCATCGTTTAATATTGTTAGAAACCCTTTGGTGAATATTTATATTAGATATTCTAGTGTGTTACAAACTATTTTTATATATATTTTTATAATATATTTTTATTAATTTTACAATTAAGTATGTCCTAAAAATTGACAAAAAAAATAGATAGACATCCGTGCAACCCACCCTAACTACCTCAAAAAAAATGAAAATTGATTTTTTTGAATGTGTGTATAATTAGGCCTAGTTTGTTACCATATAATTTGTTTTACATTTGGATCAATGATAAAAAAAAATTAGATAAACATGAATAGGCATGTATGGGTGAGGCATGTAATGGCCTAAAAAAGGTGTTGTTAGAAATAAATATAGTTTGAACCCTTAAAATAGCCTAAAAATTATAAAAATCATACATTTAGAAAGAGGACAAAATTATCATCGTAATGATAATATTTTTTTGAATCTTGATGTTGAAATCCATAGCATATTTGGTGATTGAAGTTGAAATTTCTTAGTTTTTCCTAAAACTCTCGATCTCGGTTATAAATGCACAGTCTAGCCTTTGGCTCAAAAATCCAAGCCATTTTAGAGCCTAAAGGCTCGATTTTAAATTCAATTCAAATAACATGTACATGTTATATAATGTGTACATGTTATTTGATGTAAAAAAGAATGTGTATACATTATATAACACATATGCATTTCTTTGACATAAAACCAAACAAACAAATTTCATGTTTGTTATGGGAATAAGGTCCCATTAGCTATTCATCCTTATAGGGGAAATGCCAAATTTCATGTTTCTTATAGGGGAAAGATCCCATTAGCTTTGGACAGTGAATTAACATCACATTAGACTTTGAATTTTTTACCCATTTCAATATGTCATCTTAATTGCTTATAACTAAGCTTTCAAGGTATAACACATTATACATTTGACAATATAACTGATTTTATCATGAGAGGTCATAAAATGCATTTTTTAAACCTATGATCAAAACTTAATCTTTAGTGTACCAATTATTGTGCATTAGAGTATCAATACTTGACTCTTACTTGTCAATATGTGATTGGTTACTTTTAATTTTATAGAATAAATGTTGAACAAGTATTAGATATTATATGTTCAACTTTTGGTGCACTTTAATATTTATATACACCAATATGTTTCGTTAATAGAACACATGTTAACAAAATCCTTGTTCGACAATTGAAACATGCACAACTATTGGGATCTTTCCCCTAGTAAGGTAAGGATATACCTTACCACCTTACTTGCCTAAAATCCTACTTGCCCTTAAATTTTGTACATTTCTTATTGATATTATCCTACTTGCCTAAAATCCTATCTTACCCCTTTGTTGTTTATTTGATATCTTTGACCGGACCCCTTTATTTATCATTCATATGAACAGTGCAAGTAGAAATAAGAATTGATCCCTTGGTGTAACAGTGCATCTCTTTGATATCTATTTCAATAATTCTATCTAATGGAGCCCAATACATGTGAATCATGCCTTGAATTATCCCAAAAACATTCCGAAAATGTGTTGAATAAAATACCTTAAGTTTCCTCCAAGGTCACTTAGTGCATCTAATTCAATAGATGCATTTTGAGGTCCCAATTGAAACTCTAACAAGAGTATTCTATTATAAAATTATTAAAGTTTTATTCCCCTAATATATTCAAATATGTTATTAAAATTTTGACTAAAATTAAGATCTCTTGTGAAAATATGGTTAATCCTCCATTTCATACACCTCCTTCATCTACCCCTCCATCACACATAGGACAACCATCAACCACTCCATCCATTCCCACGTCATCTAAAGAGTGTGTCTTTGACATGGGACAAGTCTTAGCAGCACCATGGATGTAACAATTGCAATCTCAAAAATAAGATAGAAAACACTTGATGTTTATCAATACTATATAGAGTTTTATACCTTACTATGTAATTGGGATGGTAAGATATGAAAGTAAGATGGTGGACCTACAATGTATGTACATGTTAAATTCTTAAATATTTTGGTCAAGGTGGGTACACATTTTATTTTGTATAATAAGTGGTTTTGATCTCAATAAAATTTAAATGGTCACATGTATCCATTAGTGATGATGTGGTTTTAATATGTCAGGCCTATAGTGATGAATGTATATCTTAGAAAATATCTAAATGCACTTGGGACTTTGTTCAAAACCATTAAGGGATGGCGTAGACTTAACATTAACCAAGTACAACATATGTATAGGTTACCCCAGCTCAAAATCTATTAAACTTACTCAAGATATACATTAAACCTGTGACAATGTCCCCTAAATCTGAGACATGCTTCCCAAGGATGATTCTGAGTAGACAGACCCAATAATTGTTCATATGGAAGATGAAATGCTCACCTCATATAGACGATTGATTATATGTATAATTGACCCAATAATTGAATACCAATGTGCACTCCCTCACTAAAGGTTTTAAGATTATATATATTTTGTACATATATCTTCAATCTTCTTGTTCATATTTCATTATAATGAGCTTAAACCTTATGATGTGGATTGCAGAGAAACCCTGCACCCCCTCACCAAAGGTTTCAAGATTATATATATTTTGTATATATATCATCAATCATATTTTTCATATTTCATTATAATGAGCTTAAACCTTATGATGTGGATTGTAAGAAAGTAGTACATGTGTCTCAGAATTCTTGCTCCATCTTAGGATTTGAGGTTGAGGCTCATCCATGTTGCTAAATTGTGTTATCTCCTACATGTAGGACTTAATATGAATGTAAATTTTTTGATCTCTATCTAGGTAATTCAAGGTAGAGGGATATAAATAATTTAAATCCATACATGTAAAAAATTGATAACATTCAATGCTTACTCAATTTGGATGGGACCTTAAAGGGATCTACATGACAATTTTTGTATAGTAATGGCAAATCAGAGGCTCGCACCATGTGAATTATTTACTAGACATGAGTTGATTAGATCGATGTTGATCTTTAAACATTATTAGCTTTTATGTATGTATGCATGATAAATTTGTTAATAGGCCTTAGTTAGATTGGTTGGCTCGATGATGGAACATGTCTAAGTATCAAAGATGTGCATATCTAATAACTCTAACAATTCTTTAGGTGTATTAGACCTACACATGTGGAAATATTTGATTGGATTGGGCATCTTGAGGCTCTAGAAAATTTGATGCTTCTAGGACAAGTGACAGTTAGATCTCTAACACAAATATATGTGTATACAAGATACACACATGCATATGTATATCTAATTGGATCGAGACTCATAGGGATCTAATAGAGATTTTTAATGCTTCCAAGACTTGACACCTCTAATAGTGTTAACATTTCTGAGCACATACGAGGTATATGTGGTGATATGTAATTAGATTTGGCCTCCAAGGCATTCTCAACTCTAAAAATTATAGAACTTGATGCATATTTGATAGCTTTAACACTTTTAGGTGTATGAGGTACACACGTGGCACAACAAGGTTCAATTATAGGGGTAGTTTAATCGAGGAGGCATGGGAGGACAATTTGAACCCCTTATTGACATAACTTAAGATCATGATATATACATGATTTAGGAAAAAATTAAGTATGATTATATCTATCATGAATTAAACTAATTAGTCGATTGGTTCAACTAGGGACATGATTTGGGCAAAATTAAGCCTTTAAACCAAATTTATGGCCCAATCTATAGTATAATCTAGATGCAACATGTATGGCTTAACTGACCCTAAATTTAATCAAAAATGCAAATACAAATGCAAATGTGGCCAATTTCAACCCATTGAACCTAAATTGGAGTCTATGATGTGATTGAAAGGGCTAAATTAGGTCACATCTCTTGACATATTGATCATAAACCCTAATTTTATGACTTATACACATGTACAAACCCATTACACTAAACTCCTAAACCTAAATCCTAATTTTATAACAAACACAACCCCTAAGTTCTTTGATTTCATCACAAATGCATAAATTCATGAATATGATTAGTGCCAATTTGTGAACCTATTATTCACCTAGTTTTGTAAGGACCTATGATGGGATTTTGGGCAAAATGAGTTCATTTCATCTTACATATTGATCCTTATTACATCATTTATTAGTCTTTGTGCTTCATAGTCTTATCAAGAGTCTTATTACATCATGTATTGGAGATTTATGAATCATATTGGGGATTTATGCATCATATTGAGCTTTATGTTATCATATGATAGCTTAATTACATCATATTGAGCCTTATTACAACATATCATTGCCTAATTGCATCATATTAGAGATTTATTACATCGTATGATAGTCTTATTACATCGCATGATAGTCTTATTACATCGCATGATAGTCTTATTGCATCATACGATAGTCTTATTACATCATATTGAGCCTAATTATATGATATAATAGAGTTATTACAACATTTGATAGTCTTATTGCATCATATTATGGATTTATGCATCATATTATAGTCTTATTGAGTGTTATTGCATCATATTATAGTATTATAAAGGAAAAAATTCTTAAATATGAGCCATTTTGCTTATTAGTATAGTATATGGCTATACTTCAAGGAGCATGTATGCATTATAGGAACACATAAATGTTATATTAATTAATATACATTCACATAATGCATATGCATTCCTTAGAGTATAAATACAAACTCACTTCTCAATGTCTATTTTTATCCCTAATTGTGATTGTTGTCCCCATAGACATTCCCTGCGTACTTTCTTGGTTGTAGTTTTTTTCGGACCCCACATTTGAAGTATTTTCTTGGTTTATTTTATCAAAATGGGCTCTGGTTTGCATTCAAGGAGGAGAAAGAAGTTGAAGAACAAAACATCAGAGCAATTAGAAGATTTGAGAGGAAAAAACAAGGTATGAATGCAAGCAATTCATTCCATATAAGGTACAAACACTAACCTTGATGAGCCAAATGCCTTAGATAATAAGGCAATTGATAATAATCAATTTAATAATGATGAAATTTATAATAATGAATTTAATTATGATGAAATTCATAATAATGGATTAAATTATGATGAAATTGGAAATAGAAAATTAGATAATGTTGAAAATTCACAATCAAAGTTTAATTTTTTTATTATGTTGATGAAGAGCATGTGCATGATACTTTACCCACAAAAAATGAAGACAATTTAATGGACTCGAATAATGATGAAATTAATAATGAAGAAAATTTCATGGAAACATATAACGAAGAAACAAACAATGAATAAAATTTCATGGAAACATATAATGATTTTGAAACACCCTTTGAATATATTCCACCAATAACAACACCTCTGAGAATTGTGCTTAGAAAAGATAAGTACTTAATTAAAGTTGATGAAAATATTTTAAAACCAATGCATAACAAAATGTTTGACCACCATTCAAGAAGATTGGATTAATAAATTTGGGATAATTTCTTTCATAATTTAGAGTATGATAGTCAAAGATGTCAATTATTTATTTTGTTGATGAAATTACTTAAGATGAGACCTATAATGTACACATTAGGACTAAGAACATCTAACATGGATAATTAAAATGATGAAACTATTGAAAATATACATGATTCATATCATATTGTAGGCCTGAAATCATGCAATAAAGATTATAATGCTTCTCGACATATAATGACAATTTGTGCAGGAAGTGCTAAAACAAGGAAAAAATGATTGATTTCAAAAATAAGTCAAAAACCTGATATAAATAGAAAAACATTAATGAAATCAATTGCAAGACATGAAAGACTTAATGAACCCAATATGAAAGAGCTCTCATCATTCTCTGGTAGACTTACATGAAAAGACAGGGCTATAGCCGATGCTTTGAAAGACTTGCACAATTTTAGAAAGATAATACAAGAGTTTCACCCAATGCAAGAGATATAATGAAAAGAAGAGTTGGTTCTTGTAATCATGAACCACATCCAAATAATTTCTTGAATATGACTCAAACATAATTATACTTGAATTTTTTGGAAAAACATCCATAAATTGTTATTAATCAAAGACTTTTTGAGATGACCAAAACTTTTTATGTAAAAATAAATTACACATGCACCACTTGTTATTGTAGGCAACATGTTGAATTTTCAATGCACTATGATTTTTTTCACCATATTCATTTTACTTTGTATACTACTAAAATTTTGCAAGAGTGTGGCATATAAGTTCCCACAAAATTAGCCAGGTAATTTATTTCAAATATTTTTGTGAAAGACCAGTTGGATAGTTCTTTTATAAGAAAACATGTTTGGATGGAAATTGTAGCATTTGTAGTGGATTGTAAAAATTGAAAAAATTTATCCATGAGGAGTGTACAAGTGAAATTGGATAGGAATTATTTTGTTTGATCAAATAAAAATCTATGACTTATCAAGTAAAAGATGGTAAAAAAGCTAAAAGGTGTGATCTTGTTATGAAAGAGATACCTATATCAGAATTTATGATCGAATTCATGGAGAAAATTGTTTATGAGTATGCAAGGTACACACATAGGGATCAATGGTTGGATGAACATTTCAAGCTAAGCAAGGACACATTCCCACTTGATTATATTGTTTTAGTAGTTGAATTTGTAGAAAATTACACATTCAAACCACAAATAGAAGTTCAATTGTACTATTATAACTCAACACAAATTTCCATATTTGTGCATATAACATTCATGCATGTACCTGATAGTACAGAGGAAGATCAAAAAATATTTAGAGAGTACCATTTCTATATCACTGATGATCAATCACCTTGTATAGAGTATGTGAAAGGTTGTTTTGATAAGTTTTATGGATAGTTCACTCAAAGGAACATTAATTTCAAATGACATTACTTTTGGTCAGATAATTGCACATCATAATTCAAGAATGCATGGATGTTTTATTGATTAAGTAGGATGCATGCTACCACTAATTTAGAACATATTTATAGTTTCACTAAGGATGGCCATGGAAAAGGGGAGCATGATGGTGCTAGAGTATGTATAAAAAGAACCATTGCAAGGGAGGAGTTAAAATATGATAATATTGTTAATTTGATTGACGTAAAAATTGTGGTTGACTGGTGTAATGAGAACATATGTCATGATGGTCAAGTAAATTCTACTATTCGTAGACATTTTTGGTTAATGGAGTAAAAAGACTTGGCAAACTATGAGGATTGTATGACTCTAACAAGTTCAAGTGAGCTCCACTCATTCATAGTTCAAATGTAGGTTCTTGGACTATTCATATGCGACACTTGGCATGCTTTTGTTTTGCATGCATGGACTTTGTTTGGAATGAGTGTGAGTCACAAGAGTGGTCAGATGATTGGAGTTATAAACCTCTAATTCCAATCAACACATATCAGGTTCCACCAGCATTGCAACTTATTGACATGACATCCTCACATGACTTTGACCATATATCCAATCTAGTATAGTTAGGTAGAAAATTAATCTTTATGTACTATTTATTCTCCTAATCTATCTTCATAATGTCATTAAAATTTATTTTTTGATGATGCAAGCCATATTTTTACAGTTATTGTAGATGAGGACAATGAAGAGGGAATAAATTACTACTTATGTCGATGTGTAGATGGAAAGAAAAAATTGACATCCTTAATTGTAGATGGAGAAAACATTGATTATCCCCATTGGGTCTGTGATAGTCACTATAACTTGGCTTTGATAGTATCTTATAAAAAATTCAAATCTATGGTTTTTTGAAGACTTTGAAACTCATACGAAGATTTTACACTATTCACATTTGGTTCTTGCAACGAATATTCAATTGCAAAAATATCATGGGAGGCTAAGAAACAATAATCTATGGAAAGTTTGTGAGTTAGACCATGAAGTTATTCTTGAAACTATCAAGATTAGAGTAGATTGAAGTGGTTCATTAGGTTAAAATACGTAGGTATGTTGACTTGTAAAATGTAGATGTAATCAATTTTACCAAATGTTTTTGATTTTATAGGTAGTACATGCATAAATTTCATCTTTAATTACTTACTAACATTTTTTTGTATGTTAGTGGTGCCAAATCAGTTTCCACCTTCATGTGGTTGACACCATTAGTAAATAATTTCATATTCTTGAATCTAAGAGAATCTTACTAAAAGTACTTGGCATTTCTACACTCTTGAACAATTGCTTGTGACAAGTTTATTTCTCCTTGTAACCTTCCAAACACATTTATTATCAATATTTTTGTGCTCTAAAATAGTAGTGAAAATGCACTTACAAGTGGAAGTGGGTGTCATAGTGATTGGAACTATGTAATCTACCTATATAGACATGTTTGAAGCAGTGGATTTGCACCTGATTGTCTTAAAGGCAAAGTTGCTAGTTAGAGGCCAATAAATTATCTCGTCATTGCCAAAAATTTGCATTTTAGGACCCTTTACTGTAACTTTTGCCACATATTGATTTTAGAGGTGATTTAAACTAGTTTCAAGGTATAATTATAGGAATTTTCTAAACACACAAAGGATCTTACAGTTCCTCCCTATGACTTACAATTTTCATTTTATGCATGCCTGAAGTTAGGCTAAAAATTAACATCTTTCTTGTATTGGGAAGGGTGTTTTTGAGCCCAAAATGGGTGGTGAGTTTATCATCCAAGATAGATGGGAGGCTAAAAACCTGGTCATGGATGTTATTCACCCCTCTGGATGTGTTGGTAGTGCCAATTTTTAGCCAACAAGCACCAAAAATTGAGTTCTTGGATCGTAACTATAACCTTGACAACATTTGTCGTCAGTTTTCTATGCTCTAGAATAATAGTGAAATTACACTTGCGAATGGAAGTGGGTGTCATGGTAGTTGGAACATAGTAATTTGAATATATAGATATGTTTGAAGTGGTGGATTTTCACTTGCCAATCTCAGAGGCAAAGTTGTTAGTTGGAGATCAAGAAGTTGTCTCTTCACTACCAAAAATTTGCATTTTAGGACCCTTTATTACAACTTCTACCATGGATTTATCTTAGAGGTGATTAAAACAAGATTTAGGGTAAAATTAAAATAATTTCCCATGCACACGAAGGATCTTATGGTTCCTCCATATGACTTATAGTTTTTATTTTATGCATCCCTGAAGTTAGGTTAAAAATCAACATCTTTCTTGTATTGGGAAGGGCATTCTTGAGCTCAAAATGGGTGGTGAGTTTGTCATCCAGGATAGATAGGAGGCCAATAAATTGGTACTAGACATTATTCACACCTTTGGATGTGTTTTTAGTGCCATATTTCAGCCAATAAGCACAAAAAATTGAGTTCTCAGACTGTAGCTTCAACCTTAACTACATTTGTTGTTAGTGTTTCTGTGCTACAGAACAATAGTGAAAATGCACTTGCAGGTGGAAGTGGATGTCATGGAGGTTATCACATATGTAATTTTCATAAATATATGAATTCAAAGTGGTAGATTTAAACCTGTCGGTCCCGAAGGCAAAGTTTTTAGTTGAAGGTCAAGAAGTTGTCTCTTCACTCTAAAAAATTAGCATTTCAGGACCTTTTACTGCAACTTTTTCCATAGATTTCTCTTAGAGGTGATTCAAAATAGATTCATATTTAAATTATAGGAATTTACCATACACATGAGAGATCTTATGATTCCTCCATATGACTTATAGTTTTCATTTTATACATGCCTGAAGTTAGGTTAAAAATCAACATCTTTCTTGTATTGGGAAGGGCATTCTTGCGCCTGAAATGGGTGGTGGGTTTGTAATTTGGACCATATTGGAGGCCAAGAACCTATTATTCGATGTTATTCACCCCTTTAGATGTGTTTTTAGTGCCATTTTTTAGCCAACAAGCATCGAAAATTGAGTTCTTAGACAATAGCTTCAACCTTAACAATATTTGTTGTCAATGTTTCTATGCTCTAGAACAGTAGATAAAATGCACTTGTGTGTGGAATTTGGTGTCATGGTGGTTTTAAAATGTTTAATTTTCCTATATATATGTGTTAAAAGTGGTAGATTTGTACTTGCCGATCTTGGAGGCAAAGTTACTAGTTGTTAGTTGGAGGTAAAAAGGGTCTACAAGATAAAGTACATATCCAAATGACTTGAAACTTGGTAAGATTGGTCTTCATGACCTAATATAACCATATTTATTCTTGGAAAGGTCATATGACAAGTTTAAGTGATCACTATTTTTTCACATTACCCTCCATGTCTCAAATGGTCATCATTCATGCATTAATAATTTTTGGAGTTTTAAGGTGTGTTTAAGGGTTCCAAGATTAGATAAGTATTTTAAGATGGGTTTAAACCTATTAAACACCTTTCAAGGGTATTCACACTCTAAAATTCATGCAATCCCCATGGGCAGGCTCAAATCCCCATAGGTAGTCTCAAAGGCATAAAAGTAAAGTTGGTTTTTTTATCATTGGAAAGGTGTTATGAGATGTTTTAGATGTCATGAATATGTTTTAGACAAAATAAGATAAGTGAGAAGGTCAAATTGTTTATTTTGAGAGTATGTACAGGGCATGGAAAACCTTAAATTAGCAAGCTTTAGGCATTTTTGAGAGATTTAACCATGGGAATTTAATGAAACTTTGTAATCTTGCTCCCCTATACATGTACAAGGTGAATCAAAAGGTTTTAACCTAAGATTATACATATGTGTATGGATTATAGGACTAAGGGTTTGTAATAGGGATAATTAGGCCTAAATGAGGGTAGGATAATGAATGAAGTAATAGTTAGAGGTGGATTTGGGCTATGAAATTTGACATAGACATGAAAAATAATAGAGTGTACTTATCAATGCCCTTATAATCTCTTGAGAAATCATAATGTTATTATTAATTTATTATAAGGGTCTAATTTACAACATTATCCTAACAAGTTATTCTCAATCTCATAACATTTTTAATCTTTAAGAATACTTCAAAACCAATCATTTATAATACTCTAAACATAAGTGATTCAAACAAGATTTAATTCATTGGTTTTATTAAATATTCATGTACAAAATAAGAATAACATGTATGAGTGCCATATATAGGCATATAATGTCAATAATACATGCATTAGCATATAGGTATAAAAATATTACATGATGTCTAAAAATATAGTATCTAATGTTGAGTGAATACATCATATATACATGTATAATGCCAAAAATACGTACATTACCATATAGGCATACAAAAATGTACATCATCTACAATATCTTAATCATCAAATAGTCTCACTCTCTTTGCCTTCTTCAAAGAAGACTCTCCTTTGGATGCCCTACTTGTAGATGGAGGTATCTTGAATGCCTTAGACTTTTCTAAGATTTGACTACGAGTACTATGCTCATAGCTCACTTGTAGCCAAACCTATTCAAATATAAAAAATATTATAAAACTAACAAGTATACGTGAAACCAAGTTAAGAAACTTATATTTTAAACTATAATAAAAAATCATTTAAACATTCACTTACTGCAATCTCATGGTCCTCCTCAATTTTTCCTTGATGCTCAATTGGGTCACTGCCAAGTTCAATTACACAAAAAAGTGTGTCAAATGATGAAGAAACATGAGAAGTTGTCTTAGTAGTCATCTAAATTAGACTATAAAATGTCATATGACAACCCTGCATACATAATATATTAATGCATATAAGTTATATTTTCTAAAGTATATATTGAAATTATTAAAAAAAAAGTACTAAATTACAAGTGAATATAATTACCTCAGTGAGTGCCTGTGCAGATGACAGTGTAACAAAAATGCCTGAGTCTGTCTTGACTCATAATGATGGAGGAGTGTCCACCCTAGTTATCAGTTTAAAAAACAACCTAATAATTAATAAATTGGGTAATTCATTAATTAAATAAGTTTCTAATAAACTTAGTCTTTCATAAGATATTAAAAAATCTAATGAGTTCATGGGAAGCATGAATGTGACAAGTGGATATGTGCAACATGTGACTTGTAACACCACACTAAAGGCAAAAAATGTTAGTTTCACGAGGGAGAATGACAAGATAATGAGGGATGATTTTTGAGTGGATTTTGTGAAATTAAGTCATTGAATTTAGGGGCATCTTGGAATGCCAATACAAGGTCTAAAATGTGTCTTAAAAATGTTCAAATTTGAATTTGAGTTCAAATACGTTTTCCCTGGGTCTAAGTTAGTCTAGTTAGTGTGTAATTGATAACTCAAATGTTGGATTCTAAAGAGTTTAAATAAGGATGTTGAATTATCATAGAAAGGGGGAGATCATCTTGATATAGGTTTATAGTGATTTGACATTGAAATAGGAAACAATCCCTGAGTACCTTGTTTGTTAAAGGGTAGCATACAATCAAAGGACTAAGTTATATTATGTTGAAACTAGTTTGGGATTCCATTGAGATTGTAAGGGGTATAAGTTATTCAATGGAAGTTTATGGAATCCCATATTAGGTTTTGAAGATATTTGAAGTTGAAGGAAAGGCAAATTAACACTGTACCCTATTTTCTCGTGTGCATAGACAAGGTTGTAAACTAAGAGTTTTGAGATTACAATTGATTGTGGGATTTCAAAACTTGTTGTCTGAATGATAAAGTTGTATAGGGTTAGTATAGACCCAATTAAAAAGGTTTGGGGTTTTGAAATCCACTAAAACAAAAGTTATCCCCTTTAGTGTACTCTCGACCCTGGTAATGGCCTATAAACCCTGATTCTAGGGTTTAGTGTATAAAATGAGATTTAACCATTGATTTTTTTTGAATACTTGTAATCTTACATTATTTGATGTCTTCTCACCAATGGAGGTAGTTTGATGCTTATCACATATGTAAAAGTACATAAATGAGGCTATGATCTAGTGTTAGGCCTAGAGAAGGGTTAAGGGAGAAGGGTTAAGGCCTAAACAAGGAGCTTTACCAAAAAATAAGGCTAGTAGAAGGTAAAGCTAGAAAGGTGTTTGTGAGGGGTCAATAGACAAATAGTTTGAGTTAGTGACATGACTAAGGATGTAAAGAGAGTGTGATAAGAATATAGAAGGATTCATTTGACTAATATTATCATTATTATTTGATTGACCAAAGGACTAAGGGAATGAGTTATGAATGGATGAAGAAAAACCTTGAAAGGAAGGGATATAGGTAGAATTTGGTATAGAATTTGATATATCTCTGCATCAATGGATATAAATATGACCTCTCACCTAACTAGATATAGTATGTCTTTTGGTCCCCTAAGTAGGTGGTGGTAACAAACTAATAAACCCCATCTATCTATATGGGGTTGAGGTCCCCTATTTGTATATGGTCGCAAGGCCTATACCATATACATATAGGCTATAGTTTATAGTCAATGCTTTCCCAATAAATTAATGGGATATAATGGACACTCTCCCAAAAACTAATGGAATTGACTAGCTACAATGGGATCAAGAGGCTATGCCATCTAAATTTATAACTCCATAGATAGAGATGAAATTATTATGCTCAGATGGAATCAAGATGGGAATTGAATTACTAGCTATGACCATTTTGGATATCGATCATAGATATTTAACCACTATATGTGATTAGGATAACGAAGAATAAAGTGCTTGGCTATAAGGCCAATATTTAAAATAAAGGAGTGGTGTGCATATTGATGAAGACATGCTAATCTTGATTGGGAAATTGATAAAAATATATTGTACCAAACAAATTTGATCAAATGAATTCTATATATATGTACATCCAATTCTATTGATTGGGATTGACCCACTATGGAAACTACATATAATGGGATATCAAGCAAATGTTCAACTTGTTATTTTAGTTATTAAAAATATAGTTGAGATGGAGGATGAGTTTCTAACAAGTTTCACCAATCCATGTTAATACATCAAACAATAAAAATCCCAACAAAATTATAAATTAGTTATTTTATATTTTCTTACATAAAATCTACCAAGGATATAATTAAGTGTACAAATGTACATATAGAGAATATAATATTCACTTAAAATTTTACCTCTATAAATGTATATGGTGTTGTATTGACACACATAGATGTAATAGCCTAGGTTGGCCCACTATCTAATTGTGATGTTAAAGGCAATGTCTCCTCCAGGAACACAAAAAAATGCATATATATTATTCAATTAAACATATAAATTAATTTTTACCTCTTTACTTAAATTCAAATATAACTCAAAAATTTAACATTAAATTTATATAAAAGATACATGCATGTGTGTAGAGGCTCCTAATGTATCTGAACCAAATGTGTGTGCAAAAAAATCATCAATCAAGACCATATCTTCCAAGCCCCCCGAAGTGCCACCATCATCATTTGAATGTCTAGTGCATATAGTGCCATAACATCTGTATGAGTGGGGTTAGATATGACCACTAGCTAGAGTATCATGAGCATCTATCTCTAAAATTCTACTCGACGATGAATGAGTGTATCAATAATCACATTAAGCATGCGCAAAGTGTCTATCTCCACAACCTCTATCATTATGGAGGGAATCTTCAGATGAAGTGGATTTTAAGTAGGGATCCTTGCAGGTTGATTAGGTTTATGACATGTACATAGTTGATCTTATGTAGAGCCTTTCCTTCAGCTTTGAAACTCACCATAGTCAAAGTAGTTTGGAATTTGATTGAGGGCAAACTCTCAATCGAGTTTCCTAAAAAATTACAAAGGGACCTCATGGTTATTACAAGGGGGATAGTCAAACACCATCCACCATCACTCCCAAAAATTGGCCTTAATTAAATCATGTTGGCATCTATGGATTGGGAAATGGGACATTGGTGGTTGGGTCAATAAATAAGGCACAAATTTGATATTTTGTTATATTTTTGTTCTTCACCTCGGATGTTGATAATTTGTCAGCATAGTAAGCCCTATAACTATCCCTATATGACCTCCATCTATCAATTTGACTTGTTATTGAGTCAACTTGACCTAATACTAACTCTAGGTTATTATCCAAATAGGTATGGTGGGTGTTTGTGGAAGTGGGCTCCCTCATTCTCCTAATTATTTACTCAATTTCAATTTTGTTCTATACTATACGAGAAACTATATCCTCCTGGTTTCTTGGGGGATTTAGGGGAACTATAGGAGGGTTAGGTGGAGGGTTAGGAGGGTTGGTCAAAAGGTTAGGCAAAGGATTAGGTGAAGCATGATAACCTATTGGAGAAAAATGATAAAATAAATTAGATGCAATTCATATTCACAAAAATAAAAAATAAAAAATAAAAAAAATGATTTAATCTACAAAAAACATACCTCTTCTTCATGACAACATTGTTGATCTAGAGAATGGGGGGTAAAATGTGAATCTTGCAGGCAAAAATGTGAGCTTGAAGGAAAAATGTGATTGGGAATTGGCAAAATGCAAATGGGAAGAATGAGGAAGATGAGAGTTTGTTTTTGTTTTATAGTTTCAATAATGTGTATGTGTTATTAAAACTTATAGAAATGCATACGCATTTCTATAAGTTTTAACAATACATATGCATTATTGTTATAACTCTTACATGTTATGGATTAAAAATCTTGATCCATAATGCGTACGCATTATGTTATAAAATGTTATGGGTTATGTCCATATAATTATCCCCCAATTACGTGTACATACCCAAACATCATCTTATCTTATCCAATCCAAAATACAATAATTAATAATTAAACCATTCAAAATTCCATCCTAATTTGAAAAAATATATTTATGCCTACCATGATTTTTTTTACCCACCAATCAACCAATGTCTATAAAAATCCATCCTTCTAGATCATCCTATCATCAATTATATCATAGAAATCTAGTTCTTATCCTACCCCAAGGCCATGATAATCCAAGTATGTCCTACCATCATCACTCCAAAGAACATTATCTATCTAATAACATATTGTATTTATGTCTAAAGATCAAAAAATATGGATATGCCTAGGTACCTTTCTAAATCATGATAAAACTCTTTCACAAATAAATCAAGGTTAAACCAATCCTTTCAATTATATTAAAAACTCTCACTTACAAGCCATCGTTGGTCCACTCATCTTTATCAAGCCTAAGATTAAAGAACTTATCTTTAACCAATATCCTATTTTTAAGCAAAGACCCATCTTTTATGAAAATCCAATCTCTGATGAACCACCCTTCAACCAAACATCCATCTTTGACCAAACACCCATCTATGATGGATCCATCATTAATAAACCTATCATTGACGAACCCATCAATGATGAGCCCCTCTTCAAGCCATCACATAATATCCCCTTGTATATTGAATCCTCCATCACCCAACATGACATACCTCAAGTGACCAAGGTACTTATAGATAATTCCGACCAATATGCCCTCCATATGGATGAGCTCACCATAAATAAAAATTGGTGCCAACATCATATCAGCTAGGCCCAATCTCATTTATCACAACTAGATTTATTATAGATGATAATATTAAAAACTCAAACCACTCCTTGTTATATGATGACAACTTATCAACTTGTTTTAAAAGTAAGGAGTATCCTATTACAACAAAATTTGTTAAAAATTGAACTACAAAGGTAGAGGCCTCAATTTTGATGAACAAGGAACCATCGATCCTATCCACATATGCACAAACAAAATCTCTCATGGCATTGAATATAAGACATATATAGATCAATGTGAATACATTAGTGTTATTTTCATGGTTTTTAAGGAAGCCTCATCCAACGTCGAAACAAAATCTATTCATAGTCCCTACGAGGACTGTACTACCACCAATATTTTCATCGCCACCATAGATAATTTCCCCCATATTGATATTTAATCTCTCACACCCATTGATTGTGACCAAAAAATAAAATATTATTTGCCTTATTTCATAGCAACCAAGCTATCGTACAAATCAATCCAATCCAAGTTGGTATTCTAATAAAAAATCATAAAAAAGGATTTGAAGACAATCTTAATACATCAATGTATTTCAAGGAGAAATCAAAGTTACTCAATCAAAATTAATCCAGTAATACAATGAATCAAAATCAAAATTCTAAGTCCCTTAGTAAAAACCTCTGTGAGATGCAATCAAACTCAAAACATCAGAATCAAAACATGAAAACAAGTCTATTGGTGGATACATTTCTAAGGAATTAATGGATAAGGAACTTAATCTTCCTATTACACCATCACATTTGTTTTATGACCTTATACCTCTTCTTAAAAAAACCATTGAATCATAAAATACTCAAATCATTGAACTTGTGGTTACTCTTAGTCTCATGGAATGTGAGATTGTTGGTTTCAATACCCTTTGTATCATAATTGCCCCATCTCTCCAAACCATTCATGCCAACATACATCCTTCATCCAAAACACCTTCTAATTCACCTTCCTTATCATCACCCTCTATCATAGGGATTATGATGATATCCTGATAAATTTTGAAGAAGCCAACTTAAAAATCAATGAAGTTCCTGAAGACATCTCTAAAGTGCATACCTGAAGGATCTAATGTTGTTACAATTAATAAATAAAAAATAAATAAAAGAGAAATAGAAATAAAATTTTCCACATGTGAAAACCATTTATATGGCACCTTAGGCAAGTACCATAATGAAAACTAGTCTTTGTCATCATGTGTAAATTCATTATCTACAAGTACCCTACGCTTGGTGGCATACCCATTTTGTTTCCATCCTAAACTATCCTACACATTATCTCCCCTTCATTTCATGATGCCAATTTATTGACCTATATATGTAAACAAACATTTTATCTATAAATCCCTCAGCCGTGCCATATTCCATAGATTCTTACAACCTAACCAAATCCCACCATGCCCATCTTTTCTCTTCACCTTTGACCGTTGACAAAGACATGGAGGAAGTCTTGAGACCTATTCTAGAAACATTTTGGAATATACTTAGAATGGTACTTTGATGACTATACATTTTGTTCTTAAGTGTCATGTTCCTTAGAGTTCTCATCTTGAATCTTCCATTGTTCTAATCCACTGTCACTCTCATCCTTGGTGCTAGAATGGGCTTTAAATATACTTATTGCCATGTTAAAATCCAAAACTCAAAAACTTTTATAAAATCCAAAAAATCCAAGAAACATTATAAAAACTAAAAATACCTTAAAAAATCTAAAAATTAGAATCACCCTAAAAATTAGTGAAATTGAAAAAAAAAAAAACATTACAAAACCTAGAAAAGGCAAAAAGCAATAATAAAATAACCACACAATCTATAAATCATTTACCTTGTCCTAAATCTTTTTAAAATCCTTGATTACCTTTAAATAAATATAAACAAATAATTGGGATATATCATTCCTAATCTAACCCATCACATATATCATTTCCTTGGGCACAATCAAACTATCTTTATCTTTGATCCTCATACATTAGGGTTTTTAACTTGATAAAGGACAAAACATTTGATTTTGTATTTTTGTGAGTGTTCTTTTTTTTTGCTTGTTTGTTTACTTTTGTTATTGAGTATGTGTCAATATTTATTCATATTAGAATAGTATCATCATGTTATTCCATATCATGATGCATCCTGTCATGTGTTATATCAAAAATAAGACTGCTCAAACATTCAAAAATCTCTGTAATATCAGTAGCAATTAATCTATTTCTCATTCAATCAACACATACCACTTCATCCAAATTACTTCCTAAACATTCAATCCTTATACCTAACTATCCATAATTAACTATCTTTTTATCATTACCTTAGTGTGATTCATCAATAATCCAATAGGAATACTGGGCCATTATATCATCATCAAGAACATGTATCAACAACCTATCAAGTTATTCCATCGACATGATCAATCATCATTCATCCATGAAATCAGTTAATTTATTGAATTATGTTTTCACATTAATAAAATAAATTACACCATCCATCCAATCCAAGTTCGTAGCTTTTAAATAATATATATTGTTCCCAAATCTGCCTCCTTACATGTCTTATTGCTTGGGTAAAATCAAAATGTGAAACTTTTTTGGGATATATCATTCATAATTTTTTCCCTTGAATATATCATTTCTAGGTGTAAATCAACCCATCCTGATTATAAATCAAAGCGTTCAAGATTTAGATCAAGTTGGTTAATCCCATCCATACATTAATTTCATCCATCCATAATATTCACCACCACATCTATATCCATAACCATCATACTCAATATTTAAATGCACTTAACCATTTCATTTTACTCCTAACTCATCAATGCTAACTCTTATTCACATTTCAAGATCCCATCCATGTCTTTCATCCCTACATTCCCTCTTGAGGGGAAATCATATCATCATTAACCTTCTAATCATACTACTAGGGGCACACTCTTACACCTATTTTCATCTTCTAAATTCTTTGAAAAGTTGTTGCTTCTTCTAATCATAACACCCTTTCAAATAGGAGCAAATGTAGGCACCCAAATTATTCCATATTAATGTCATCACAAATACATCATCATTTAACCTGCGTCCCACTATTAACACATTTATAACTAATTTACCTCTAAATTTATCAACTAACTCATAGTAACATCACCATATTAATTAATTAATTTCACCATGTCAATTAATTAACTACATTTAATCCCACTTCATTATCCCCATTACTATTTGGATAATTAATCATTATTAATTAGTTAATTACTTATTAATTAATTATTAACTAATTGCATGCACACATAATTATTTACCTATTAAGCTCCTTGATAAAAAAGGAAAATCAATCGTTTCATCCAAATCAACTCCAAATAAAGTAGTTAACTCCCTCATCAAATGGAATTAAATCACTTAACTCCATGTCAATCCCTAGCCAAACCCTTGATCAAATAGAAAACTCAATCCATGTAATTATTTAATCTCTTGATTTATACTTGCACATCCAAAAATAAAATAAATCAATAAATAAATTAAATTAGTTAACTTACTCAACAATTAATTAAGTCAATTTTAAAACAAATCAAAGCATGCAAGCTTTAAATCAAGACAAGTTAATTTATTCAATCCAACTTAGAGTTTCCAAGTATGATCAGGCCAATCTCAACCATTCATTTCTCATCAAAAAAATCTATAAATTGACCAATCCTCTTCCATTTGAATGATCATGTGAATCTGGGAACAACTTTGTGAAGCCAAAGAAATCATTAATCAATCTACCACCACACTATTGGAACATTGATGAGTTATCTTGAATAGAAGTTTCTTACACTCAACCACATTTTTTGAATCAAGATCAAATCCAAGGGAATGAAGGATAATGTCTTCACTATTGGGAAGTGAATGTACATTTTATTTATTTATTTCAAGCTCTATCTAAGGTTTATGTTGAGTTTAGAATAAAAGGTAATTTTTATTCTTAGCTTTTAGTTTACATTCTAAATTCCCTCATTTATAATGTCTCTAAAAATATGCAAAGGTAATGACTTCAAGGTTTATATTTGATTGATGACTCCATTACCTTCTTTAATATTTTTTATTGATCAGTGATTGCTTGCCTCAATTTATCTTTACCATTATATCAAGCTCAAAAAATATTTCCAAAAAAATGGCTCCAAACTCTACCATATACCCAAGATATTATGATTTTTTAACCTAAATTAAGGAAGAAGAGAAAATTTATATATAATAATTTAGAAAATATCAAATTTAATGTTTAAATAGTTTTAGAATGCAAAATAAAATGTGATTAATAGTTGTATATGGCCCAAAACATTTTTCAACCCAAAAAACTTGTGATTTATCTAGAGTGATAAGGGTAAAATGCACATATTAAAAATGTGCATGTATTAATTATCCCTCACATTAAACGTGGAGTACAAACCATGCTATAGAGTATAGATCATCTCTTAAATCAAGAGATGATCTAAACCTAGAGCTTAAAAATATAAACTTGTTGATCCTTATTCTACTTCATTTCCATTGGCTTCCTCCCCTTTTTTCCCTTTGTAAATGGCAATATTACGAATTTTTAAATGAAAATGTAATGAAATTAAATAATATGGAAATTAATGAAAGAAAATAGTTGGTTGATTTTGATGGCTTACAATCTTATTTATCTTTATCCCATGATTTGTATTTATTATCTATTCAATTTAAATACCTAAAATGTATCTCTATGCAATGGAAATGCCTTTAAATTTTATTGAAAAAAATCTCATTTTTTCACATTTTTTAGTAGTTTAAAGTTTTTTAGATTTTTTTTTATTAACTACACTTTTTTTGAAAAAAAATTGTACTTTTGAAAAAACTACTTTTTCCCCAAATTATTTTTTTCTACTATGCTTGAGTGCAACTATAAATACACTTCAAACATATAGATATGCATTCATAATTGAGATTCTTTTAGTGACTTTACAAACACACCCATGCTAATAAAAATGACTATATATCCAATATGTGATCAATTTTCATTCTCATAGATTTGCATGTATACAGTTATTGTGAAAATTAGCATTGTATGAGGGTAACTTATATTAAAAATTTATCAAATGTATATAATTTTGTTATCCTACATTTAGGATATACTACATATCTACTCCCTATTGACTCTCAATCATCCACCTATTTATGGTTGTTCTCATAGCCACATGTAAACCATCTAATAGCCTAGTGTTAATCTAGAATAATCTAATATTAATACATCAGAATATGATGGAATAACATAGAGATATCCAACATTACCCCTTAGTAAAAACATATTTTACATGGAAGGGATAATACTACAAGAGAACTAGGATACACTCTAGTTATAGATAAAAAATGTTAGATGGACTATATCACCAATCTAATAAGGGGTAAAAATATGATCAAGGATAGGGACACACACACTAATAAAATATCACACAAACAATAGTGGATAGGGATAAACATGTTATTTAGACTCTATAAGTGTGAATGGATAGACATGAATCATAAAGAGATCATTTATACTAAGCTATAATTTAATTTATAATAAGTGAGTAAGGACACACATGTTACTCTCTATAAGTGTGGCATGGGCCTCCACTTCTCATATGTTATGCTTCTCTAGTTGGTTGGACCTCACTTGGTAGGTACATAATAACTAGTGGGAGTATGTTCTCACTATCTCTCCAGTGGGTGTTGGCCACCTCATTGAAGATCATGTTTTTAGCTATTAAAATTGACCACTAACACTAGATCATGAACAAAAAAATGATAAACACTTCACTTGTTACCATCCTTCACTTTAGTCTTTAAAGAATAGGGATTCTTAATCATCTACAATTGGAGTCCATCATCACTACCACTAATTAATAACAACTATTTAGCTATGTAGTATTTTGGGCACTTTGTGTTTTTCAATTATAGAAAACTACCAAACTCTGATTTAGTGGAAAAATCAATATTGCAATTAGATACCTTATTTCATTTCCTTGAACGTATAATTAATCTTGCATCAACCAACAATAGTTGTTGTGTTTGTACATGTGGTATTTTTGGTGTGTTGTCATTATGATATGGATAATATTATCCATGGGAAACATACATACTTATAAAAAAAATTCTCATCAAGCACACCATAAAATAATCAATTTTAAGAATCTACATTGTTCTAAGCATGTTAGTTGAGTTTATCAACCATCAGTATAATAAGGGAATTCATTGTGTGTATCGAAGGGATAAAATGGATAGGTTGTAGGGTAAAGGAAAAAAGGGTATCAATAAAAATTTTAAACCAAAATGTGATTCCATTTTTTGATTCATAGCTAAAAGTTATGCAATTTCAAAAAAATAATCATCTCAATTCAAGTTTGTACGCAAAATTTATGGCCTTTGAAAATTGGTATATTTTTCATAATGATAAAAATACTGGTCTATATTGAGATGTCATTTTTTTAGTGTTCAAAACCACCCCAATAGTTTCACAACCACAACTCTACATATAATGGAAATTTTAAAATTAACCATTTTTTTTTAACTATCGAAATGCATAAATTAGTTGTTTCTCCTGTATGGAATGTAAAAAGAAAGTAACAACCCAAAATGATGAACATACAAAGCTTGATCCTTTCTAAGAAGCTAAATAAGGTGAAGAGACAATATAGAAGGTAGATAATGTTAAAGATGATTGAATTAGCAAGGATAGTCATAGAGTGAGGTAAACTCTAATATGTTGGCAAGAGAGAGAGTTTTTGATGGTCTGAGTCCTCCAAGGACAAGGGATGGTTCAAGTCCATAATGTAATATAAAAGATTTTATATCTTATTCATTTATTGTAATAAGCCTGTATGGTCAAGTGTGTGTGAGAGAGTGAGTGAGTGTACATTCAATTATTTGTAAAAAGTTGAATTCAATGAAGATAGCGTTTTTAAGTGTGTCGAGTTTGAGTAAGGTGTTGAAGTGTGTCCATTTGTGGATGTTAATCCAAACAACATAGAGTTAAAGGATAAATTTAAGTGGCTCCCATTTCTATTCTTACACCAATTGGTATTAGAGTAAGGTTCTTCCTTGTTGGACTGAGTGTGTGAGGCTCTTATATGATTTAATTATAGGCTTTGAAAGAGAACTCTACTTGAGCTAGTTTCAAGTTGTGAATAAAAATCTTGCATACATGGGAACATAATTTTGTTACAGGTGTGAGAGAATTGTTGAAACTTTAGAGGAAGTGAGAGAGGATCTTATTTTATTCCATTGCAGGTTTTGAAAGATAATCTTATTTGTGGAGGAGATATGACACATAAAATTGGAAGAGCAATAGAGGTAGAAGACATGGAAAAGTTGTTGAAGGAAATACAAATAAGATTGGATGTGATGGAGGATGCATAAAGTGAAGATGTTAAAGCTATGAGTAAATATGATGAATAATAATTTTTAGAGATGATATTATCCCTACAAGAAATTTGGATATCTTTAAGAGAGCACCAAATAGAAAGTAAAAGAGAGCAATAGAGGTCTAGGTGAAATAAAGAGGTAAACCCCCTAGCAATGTTATTTTATTTTTTGGTAAAGAGATCTCATGAAATCTCATAAAATGGATAGTGGAGTTATAACTATATTTTAAATAGGAGAATATTGAACCCCATGAGGGTAAATATTGTAAGTTAGAGACTATATGGAGTCTTAGTTAAGTATTGGAGAGTTATTTAAGAAATGAGACAATGAAATGGAAATAAGAAGGTAAGGAGTTGGGAACATATGGTTTCAAAGTTGATGGGTCATGTTGTGCACTCAAGAATTTAATAAGAGTTGTTGAAGAAGCTTCATATCTTCATGCTTGATAAAGAAGATGAGAACAATAAGATTTCCATGTAAGGCAATATGAGAGGGAAGTTTACATGTAATAAACTCAAATCTATTTTTATAAGTAGCAATGAAAACCATATAAGTGAGGATAATACGTTTGTGTTGAAAGCAACAAGAGAGTGAGGTTTGTATGTGAGAAACCCAAATTTCATTTCAAAAACAATAAGGAGGAGGAAAGTTGTGAGCATTCCATAGAGGAAGGAATCCTCATTGTTGAACTAGAAGAAGAAGGACCATTGTTTGATTATGTGAATGAGTTTGTGGTATCCCATAAGTGGAAAGAGGAAAAATCATTCTAGGTGAATGAAGAAAATTCATTTTTATTTTATTTTTTGGAGGGAATAAGGGTTGAGAACAACTAAGGTAGGATACATGTTTCTTTGAAGGAAGAAATAGAGGTGAATAATAAGGTATCCATAAGGAATTATAAGTTTCCATGAATGAAACAATGTATGTGGTAAAAGTGAAAGCTAATGAACATGAGAAAAATATGGTTGAAGACCATCCACGTGAACAATAATAAAATAGAAATAGTAATGAGGAGAGGACAAAAATGGATGTTGTTGAGAATGGGACTTTGGTAGTCCATCATGTGAGCACAATGTGTGTTGAGAATGAAAGAAATGGAGAGGAGTTGGACAACATGTCTATGAAGAATGATGAAAATGTTGAAGAAGTGTTTATGGGAACTTTTTAGTTCAAGATTGAAGAAGTGTTAATAAGTACAAGAAACAAAGTGAAGAAGTGAAAATATAGGATAATTTGGTAATGTTAGTTTAAGATTTGGCTGGTAAGGATATAATGACAATATAATGTTATCTTTAAGTCATCATGGAGACAAAATAGATTAGGAGTATGTGGGTAAAGTAATGTTATCAATATCATATACAAAAGTAAGTTCAATTTCAGAAATTAGAGGTGGGAGAGAATATTCTCACAAGAGCAAGGGAAAGAGATTGGGAAGAGGGAGAAGACATTCTAAATAGGACAATGGTGGATAAAGAAGGATACGCATCAAATATCCATCTTGAGAGATGGATAGAGAGTGGATTGGTGGATGAAAAAGTTAAGAACTTGGTGATAGATGTTGGTAAAAATATCATTTAGACAAGTAGAGATGAATAATGTCACTCATGTGACATAGAGAAAAGCAAGGAGATAGATATGGTGGACATGTTTATACCAATAGGAATGAATAATGAAAGTGGTTTTTCACATATTGGAGCAACCCACATAGGTGTTGTATAAGAGATGGATAGAGAGTGGATTGGTGTATGAAAAAGTTAAGAACTTGGTGATAGATGTTAGTACAAATATCATTTAGACAAGTAGAGATGAATAATTTCACTCATGTGACATAGAGAAAATCAAGGAGATAGATATGGTGGACATGTTTATACCAATAGGAATGAAGGATGAAAGTGGTGTTTTACATATTGGAACAACCCACATCGGTGTTGTATAAGAGATGGATAGAGAGTGGATTGGTGTATGGAAAAGTTAACTTGGTGATAGATGTTGGTAAAAATATCATTTAGACAAGTAGAGATGAATAATGTCACTCATATGACATAGAGAAAAGCAAGGAGATAGATATGGTGGACATGTTTATACCAATAGGAATGAAGGATGAAAGTGGTGTTTCACATATGGGAGCAACCCATATATGTGTTGTATAAGAGACTCTTATGAGTCAAGGTATGTATTTTTATCAGATGGAAAAGGAGATTACAAAGATATTTTCACATGGTATGGTAGTGGTGAAGGAAAGATAGTATAATCAACCTATATCTAATGTAAAGAGTTTGAAAATGAAAGAAGACAAGGATGAGATATAGCAATTGAGTTTGTTATCAGCCAAAGCATGTGATGAAGTGTATGATTTTGTAGGTGTAGATATGAATAGAAATGAGGCATTTAATAAGTCCTTCCAAGGTAAAGAAAGTGATCCACTTAAGTTCACAATTTTTGAAGAAGCAAATGAATAAGAGTATTTTAAGTCTCTTATGAAGAAAGAAACCACAAGAAAGATGATGGTAGATAGAGAAGAGATGGTAGTAATGATAACTAAAGAGTTGAAAATAGAGAAGAGTGGAATGTGGAAAGATCCAATAGTGGGTTAGATAATGAATGAACAAATCCAAGAAGACTCTTGGTAGAGGTGGATCAATAATGGTAGCGAGTACCAACCCACAAGATAAAGTAAGATGAAGAAGAATATTTTTGGTGGATGTGGTCAAATGAAGGTGGGTTTTAACCCATAAGAAGATGGAGAGAGAAGAAGAGAATCCTTTGGCAAAGGATTAACATTTATGGTGGCTCTAATCCAACAAAGGTGGGAAGAAAGAGAAAATAAGAGTAGAGAGGACATATTTGAAGCAAACAAGAGGAAGTTGGAAATGAAACAAAAGGCAAAAAAATTAGCTAAAGTATTTAGTGTGTTGTAATGGGACAACATGGCCATAAATTTTTATGGTAAAAAGAGTGAATTTAATACGTAATCCTTCCATGTGAGCATGAGATAACATTTTATATATCTTAAGTGATTAATGCAGGGGCATCCAAGGTGTACAAGTAATTTTACATCAACTAAAAATTGATGTTGTGTGTGTTTGTGTGGTCTTGTTGGTGTGTTATCATTATAGCATGGTGAATATGATCCATGAGAAACACAAATACTCTAAAAATTATGTAACATCAAACACATCATAAAATAATCATTTTTAATAAGCTACATAATTATAAGCAAGTTAGTTGAGTTTCTCAACCTTTAATACAATTTAGGAAGTTGTTGCATGTGTTAAAGGGATAAAATAGATAAGTTTTGGGGAAAATTAAAAAAGTGATTTATTAAATTTCATAAACCTAAATTTGATTCCATATTTTTATTTATCTCAAAAATTTATGTAATGAAAAAAAATCATCTCAATTTGATTTTGTATGCAAAAGTAATGGCCTCTAGAAGTTGGTAAACTTTTCACATTAATGAAATTACCAACCTGCATTGAGAGGTGGGTTTTTAAGTTTTAAAAACCACTCCTACACTTTCTCAACCACCAATCTAGATATAAGGTCATTTTTTCAACCATTTCAATAGTTTTGCAACTGTTAGACTACATAAAGTGATGGTTTCTCCCATATGGAATGTAAAAATAAAGTAATAACCCAAAATGATGAACAAACAAAACTTGAGCACTTATAAGAGGCCAAGGAAGGTGAAGAGACACTATATAAGGTAGATAATGTCAAAGAAGATCCAAATTAGCAAGGAAAATGGCCAAAGAGAGTCATAGAGTGAGGGAATCTAAAAGAAGTTGGCAAGAGAGAGTTTTTGATGGGCTCAGTCCTCTAAGAATAAAATAGAGGGATGGTTTAAGTCCAAAATTGACTATGAGAGATTTTATATCCTTTCCATGTAATGTAATAATCATATAAAGGTAAGTGTGTGTGTGAGAGTGTGAGTGAGTCTGAATTCAACTATTTTTAACATGTTAAATTCAATGAAGATAGTGTTTTGAAGCTTGCCAAGTCTAATTAAGGTGTTGAAGTGTGTTCATGGGTGAATGTTAACCCAAGAAAAATAGAGTTAAAGGTTGGCCTTAATTGGTTCCCATTTTTATGCTTGCACCAATTCATATCACTTAACTAGATTGAATCCGATGGTCATGTGGACCACATATCCTTCTGGGATGAATGTCAATGGCTTCAGTGTTAAGGATTTTCCCATAAAATTCCCCTCTATAAGTATAAAATAAATTTATGGGTGTTGGGTACAACCAAAAATGCACCCATGTACAAAATAAATCTTTTTAGCTTAGTTTTTTTATAGAAAAACAACTGATTTAATCAAACCATAAGGTTTTATGTGAAATATTTATGTCAGAATCATTAACATATTATTTTATAACACGTGGATTTACAACAATCCTATGGGAAATATTTAGGCCAAAAAATACCCTAAAATGATTAAATATATAAATTTACATACATCTAGGTAAAATTATTTTGTAGGGGATTATAGAATAATGTAAAACACAAAATGGAAAAGTTTCAAAAACATAGTCCTCCCACTTTGGTAAATACCTAATTAATTCGAGTCTTATCGGATAGAATAATTAAAAATCAAAAAATACCTATAGTTTAAATTATATGAATTTTTTAATATATAAAAACTATAAAGAATATAAATATTTAAAATGAAATAAAAATCTCATATCCTTAAACCTTTATAAACTTATGAGACACAAACAAAAATTATATAGTAGAAATACTCCATGCATATTTTGTAGGCACCATTGTTTATATTATTTTCATGCCAAGCTTCAAATCTCCAATTTCCATGCAATTTTATTTGTGCACTTATCTTATTTTCTCTTAAGTGCTTCTAGTTTATACTCTACTAGTCTTTTCTAGTAAATTATTGTGATTTTGTAAGCACAAAAAAATGTTTACTTACATTTTTTATGGGCTTTATGAAACTAGTTGCTAAATTTATTTGATTCATTCTACTTTAAATCCACTCCTATCTTGCATCGCTCCTTTGGGCCAAACAAACACACTTAGGTTTAATTCAATATGTTTTTGATCTTGTTTGATCATACCTCACTCAAGCACTATAATTTTCTTTAATGGGTGTTCTATATTAGATGTTAAAAATAGGTTGTGATTCTCTGTGGATGGCATTTGTATGCACTTTCACTTAAAAATTCTATTCCTTTTATTATTATTTGGTTTTATTGTTGCCTCTATCTGGTGGAACCAAAAGAATATTGGACACTTCTTCTATGATATGTTGCTTATATCAATCTTGTTAATGTCGATCAGAATTTTATATATTCTCTTCACTCAGACTCAATAGCGAAACCAAAAAAAGTATTTAATTTAATATAAAATTACACATGCCTTTAATCATTGTTTTGATACCAAATATTGTGCAAATTAACATGATATTAGGGTAAATTATAATAAAATTTATGAAATGTAAACAAGTTTGATATCCTACATTTTACGATATGCTACCTATCTACTCCCTATTAACTCTCAATCATCCACCTATTTATGAGTGTTCACATAACCATATGTAAAACTCTTAATAACATGATGTTAGTTTATAATAACCTAATATTCTTACATCAAACTATGAAGTATATATGTATATATAAGTCCCAAACCTTTCTATTGCATCTACAAAGTACACTTCATATATCTAGTTATGCATTCATAATTGAGACACGTGTAGTCACTTTGTAGACACAACACACCAATGTAAATTATAATACATTTAGTAATCAATCATTTGATACTTCTTGATCCATATATCTAGAAAAATGCAATAATATCAAGTCATGTCTTTTGCATAATTAATTGAATCAAACTCACTATACAAATGGTATTGTTGTGACTCAATTGTTCATGGTTTTATGTTGAGTGTTTTTATTCTGATGTACTCATTAAATAATTCATGTCATTTTAGAAATTTATTAAATTGGGCTTACTATAAAAATGGGATGGATGTGACTCAATTATTCAATGTTTATGTTTTAGTGTGTTGAAGTGTGTTCATAATTTTACTTGGATATGTTTTTAATAAAATATTATATAAATGGTTATATATGTGATTTATAAACTCAAAGTTTAGTATTATTTAGATCATTTATATTACCAACAAACACAAGCATACTAATATGAATTACTGAACATCTTGTATGTAATCAAACTAGAAATATCTATGCATAATTTTTATTTTAAACACCTCTAAATTTATAAACTTAAAAACTTAAAATTCCACAAAGGATAAGATTTGGTAGAGAGAAGAAAGGAGGGTGAGGTAGGATTCTTGAAACCAAGAATACATTATGCAGGAGAAAGAAACTAATCTATTTTTTAAAGCTAAAGATAAGCAGGGGGCACATTCAGAAATGTCAAACCTCCTTAAATGATGAAGAGTTTGGTTATATAATTTAATTTTTGCATTAGACTCCAAATAGATTTATATTTTAATATTTTTATAATTATTTCATATCACATAGACTTTTGTATTATATTTCAACTATATTTAAATATTAATTACTTCTACAATTGATACAAAATTTGAACCTTTCTTATAAGGTGGAAGCTAAATTATTTTCCATCTCTCTCTTTATATATGTATATATACATATAGATGTATATATGTGTGTGTGTGTGTGTGTGTGTGTGTGTGTGTGTGTGTGTGTGTGTGTGTGTGTGTGTGTGTGTGTGTGTGTGTGTGTGTGTGTGTGTGTGTGTATGTGTGTGTGTGTGTATACACACACACACACACACACACACACACACACACACACACACACACACACACACACACACACATATGCATGTATGTATATAACTCCTTACAGTATTATGTTGCATTCCTTAGTAGTACATGTGATTAATCATAAGTAGTGCACAACATGTCAATAAACATTGAAGTCATTTAAAAAGACAGACACAGACATAGACACACACACACACACACACACACACACACACACAAAGGTCTTTTAAAATGACTTCAATGTTTATTAACATGTTGTACACTACTTACGATTAATCACATGTACAACCAAGGAATGCACCATAATAATGTAAGGAGTTCAACATCCTCATGGAAGTATGGAAATGGTCGCCATATATCAACCCCATAACTTGCATGTATATCAAATCCACCTCATGTACCTACATTTAATCTACCTCTACCACCTATATCAACTTAACATCTAGAAACAACATGAATAAATTTTCATCACCTAATATTCATATTTAAGATCAAGCATTGGAACAACAATGGACCTTATTCAACCACTATTGATATATGCACGAGCACTTACATGATCTCCCTTAGAAATAATTTAAATATGTTTATAATTTACTATAGTGTGAATCTATTTAATGACATATTTATTTAAAATTTTACCATTATATAGATTGATTATATATTCAAAATTTAGTGTTGATTATGATTTTTTTTTTCAATTATAAATAATTTAAATATCTTTTCCTAGCTTTTCTACATGAAATCCTTCATTAGTGAAAAAAATTATATTGAGGGATTGAATGACACTCTAATGTATTTTACTTGAAAGTAAATATTTTCTGAAGTTTAAATGAAAACATATTCTACTCTTCACATGATAACACTATTTTTTTTTTAAATATATTATTTTTAATAATTTTTTATTTATAAAATCATAAAAATAGGACATGCTCAATAACACCCTATATGTGTGTGTGTGAAATATTAAGGTTAATTTATAATTATAGATATAGGTTTATTTAAAAATTAAAATAATAATAATAATAATAATATATATATATATATATATATATATATATATATATATATATATATATATATATATATATATATATATATAATTATTTTTGTTTGAGAATTAGAGTTAAATTACATTGATATATTTTTACATCTTTATATAAAATTTAATTTAGTGGGTGGTTTGGTTGTGTCATTCTTAATGATATTTACTATATATGATGTCATGAATCCCATTTATCTCTTTTTTATCCACTCTTTTACAATGCCTTATAATAAAAGAAGATTTTTGGGTAATAATAATCAAATATTAATTTAAAAAATTTAATTAATATTTTATTTTTAAATTAGAAATATTGATCAATTAAATTATATATTAATTTATTATATTTTAATAATAGTAATTAAATAATAGTTTTATTTTTAAATTAGAATTATAATTTGAAATTGGTCATATAAACTTTATTTTGTGGTATAATATGATATGTCGATAAGTTTATAATGAAAAAAATTATTCAGTAAAATATATAATAATTAGTAAAACCTTATTTTGGAGAGTTGAGAAGGTCAGAGATTAAATCAAAGAGTTGAAGTTACATAGTGACACCTCCTGACACAAATTCTAATATTGTAAACACTTAATTTTAGTATAAAACTTATAATTACAATGTTATTATTTTATTTTTGTATATATCAATCATTGGTTTGAATTGGGATCTTAATGACACTTTTTCCTTTATGTTGGACCTTATATAGCCTTTCGTTATCATCATTCACTCATGAACATCTTTAGATATGTCATTTGTTTGCCTTGGGATACTCATAGATACTCTTGTAAACCAATTGATCTCCATTACCTGAACTTTGATCACCTTGATTGTTAATAGGATATTTTAATAGTGGTTTGACCATGATGATTCTAGTCATGTCACTTTTGGGTCATTTTTTCCATTTCATCATGTTTCATTGTGCTATGATTGTTAGAATTCCCACTTTTATAGTGTTAAATTGTACATGAATGTGGACTTCATTTGAATTTTAGAAGTATATATATACATAAGCACCTTAATACATTTCAGTTATCAAAAAAGGAAGCTACATAAAATAATCATATTTTAATTATAAAGCAAACACACACACACACACATTTATTGATTTATATTTACTACATTAAATAACTATTGTTACATACTTGTACCAAAGGAGGAAAAGTGAAAGAGCTTATAGAACTTCCATAGTTTCATTGCATCTCATATCATAGGGATAAGGGATGGGATTATCATATACATGGATCTGATTATTGACATGAATGAATTTTGATTTCCAAACTCTCAAAAGGCAAAGGCTAATTGAGGTAGGCTCCTAAAAATAAAAGAAATTTTTTATGCATTTTTAAAGCTTCATAGTGCAAGTTAAGGATTAATCAAAGGAAAATATATTGTGGTAGTTTTGCACACCAAATCACTAAAGTGAGAGAGGTTTCTATTGAGCAATTGGAAACTAAGGGATTCAAAGAGTTTCAAATTTATTTTATTAAGATAACCAATGTCAAAATAAGGTTTCCAATTTTAGGGCAAACTGCCACTATCAGAATCTGATACTAATTACCATCTATTAGGACATTTCAACTTTGTTCACTTCATTAGATCATAATTATTTTTTTGGATTCTCTTAATTAGTATTTATATAATGTTAGAGTTATTTTGAGTTATAAATCAAGTATGTATTTCTAAAATCCCTTTATTAATTATCAATCGTTCAAGGTACGTTAATTCTATACCCCCTTAAGCATTATGATAGGTCTTTATTTAATACATTTTATTATATTTAGGTCATTTTTCCCTTGTGCCTATTCTAACTATTAGTGTACTTTTTTACTTAGTGTAACACTTATTTGCATACTTTTCATTAAAACATTTTAGTGAACTTGATATTTTTGATCACACAACTTTATGTTTTCATACTCTTATCTCCTCTAAGGCCCAATTTTGGTATGCTTAGTTCAAATTTAATTTATCTAGGGTTTTGATTTATTATAATGATACTATTAACAATAGTTCTTGCATGTTATCTATATTTCTCTCTTATGTCAATTAATAATTTTATATCTAAGACACCTGATAAGTGGAGTGATAAATTGAGTGATAGATATTTATTTTATTCAAATTAATTTACTTAGTACTCATGCTAATTTGAAAAATAAAATTATATTTTTAATAAGGATTATGCTCCTATTGATACACAAGTGGATGATAATGTAAATGTCAAAACATGAATGAATGATATGAATGATGAAAATGTAAGTGACATTAAATAAAATATTATGTATGACAATGCTAAGAATGATAATAGTGGTAATGGATCTCAAAACACATAAATTTTTTTTGGATAAATAAATGATAAAAAGAGTTTTGTTTTTGTAAATATCTTTTATTATTCTCTCAAGAAATAAATGCAATGATATGTGTTATAAGGGAGGATAAAAATAAGAAGAAACTAGGTAAGGAATTTATATATGAGGAAGTACTTGTTATAACTAATAATTAATTTTTAAATACTTTTATTCCACCTATTATAGGTTATCCTTTTGTATTAGGCGACAAGGCTATTACTACTATTATGGCTCAACCTATTATTTCCACTCAGATTATTATGCCTAATCCTTCTCAACTTGGTTTTGAAAATTATTTTGTACCTCCTAATTCTAGATCAAATTTTCAACATGAATCTTTTGGTCATGGTATTTCTCAAACACATAATGTTTATATTCCTACACATGTTAATTATACTTTGGTTCTTACTCCTCAATATATACTCTTTCAACAAATTATTCAAAAAAATAAAACAAAACAACAACAAATTCAACAACTTTCCTAAGAATCTAAAAAATTGAGACATACAATTACTTTTCATGATCTCAATTTGTTGAATTACAAGGTCTGTTTCTACCCTTTTTTGATATTTTTATAACTCTTAATTTATTTATTTTTAATGGTAAGGGTGATTATTCACATCATATCATATGTTTTTATGCTTCATGTATTGATTATGCATAAAATGATATATTATTGACTAATGTTTTTCCTATAAGTCTTAAGGATTATGCCTTAGATTGGTTTTATACCCTACTATTGGGATCCTTGCATCACTTTAATTCTTTGGTCGATATTTCATTATCTCATTTTTCAATCAACAATAATGATGCAAGAGCTTCTGGGTTTTAACAAGAAATTTTTGCATCAACAAGAAATGTATTGTTAATAATTGATGTTCCCATTCCTTGGTTTTTTCATGTATTTTGTGCAAGTCTAAACTTTATAGGATGATTGGAAAGTTATACACAACATCTAAAGTCATGTATGAAGTTTTGAGAAAGATTTGTTGTTGTTTGACAAACTCTACATAATGTTTGAGTTTTTGTATGTTCAATTTTGCACAAGTTCTACTATGGGTTCAAGTCATGTGTGCCTTCAATTAAGTTTTAAAATATTTTAAAGAATTGTGTATTCTTTTGGATCCTTATGAAATTTTGATCTTAAATATATGAACTTTTTCAAAGATTTGTGTTCTTTTGAATCCTTGTGAAATTTTGATCTCAAATATGTAAAGTCTTATGAGTTATTATATCTCATCACACATTTATTTTCCATCTCTCTATGTAAGCTTAGTTATCCATAAAGGAATATAATATTTGAAAATCTATACATAAATCACTCAATTCATAATCCTATGCAAATAGGGAAGTCATTATTGGCTTGAGTGATGAATCTTCACTCAAAATGTGGAAATGAACAACAAATAATTTGTTACACAAATATGTAATATTTCCTACCATATTATCCACATAGTAACAACCCAAATAATTATGTAAATTTTCAAAAACTACACACCACTTGATAATATATTCAAATTTTTATTCACGCACATGCATAATCAATTACTTGTACATTGATATTCAAAGAATGTAATGAATGGAAGTTAAACAATCATTTAAAAAAGATGAAACATCACACGTGGGAAAACTAAAATGATTAAAATTACATAATGGTTTATTAGATCATGTATTTATAATGAAATCAATTAATCCTTGAAAAGGGTTTTATCTAGAAGAATAACACACTTTGGAGAGTCTTTTCATTAGATATTTTTGAGTAGTCTTGTGGCAAGTGTGTATGCCCATAATAAAAAAATTTAGGATTGAATTACATCCATGATTGGACTAAATTTCTAACATTGTATAGTTTTTAAAGTTGAGATAAGACTATATGTAGTTATTATTTGTGTATTATAATTTTCCTCATTGAAATCGATAATTGGTGTTTTTTTCTATGTGCAAACTATGAGCCAGTCTATTTTTGTGTGTTAAGCTGATAGACTTCATATTATAACGTCATCTTTTATTGGACCCCCTAACCTTGATTTCATTAATTATTCAAAAGGCCATATTTCCATAGATACAACAACTTAGAGAAGGATCTAATTATCCTATTAGTGAGTATGTACTTAAATTCAAAACAATGCTTACAAAGATGACTTGCCAATTAATTGGTATGAAATTGTAAAGTATATTCTCTCAAAATTTATTTCAACCTATTAAAGGTCAAAGTGATTTTTAACTCATATTTATCTTTTTATGAACTTTGTCATACATTTTATAACTTTTAGGTCAAAATTTTTAAACCAAAATTGTTAAATATGAGACTATTGCCCTTACCTCTAGTGGAACTAAATATCAAGGTATATAAACATTCAAGTCTAACGCTAATGATACTACCTTTCAAGCTAAAATTAATACCAATAATGCAGTCAATTTGGTGACTCAACCACTTGATAGGCTTGTCTTTCCACCACAAATAAAATAAATTTACACTATAATCTCATATTCTTCACCAAGTGTTTAAACAATTGTTTGAATGCAATATGATATTTTTACCTCTAAAACATGAGTTTGACTGATTTTGACCTTTACCTAAGAATTGTAATGTTAATACATATTGTGATTATCATATATCTTCTAATAATAATACCAATAATGTTTTCCATTAAAACATAAGATTCAATAATTGATTGATAACAACCAAATACAAGTGGAAGGACAGAATAATACCTTAAAAAATTAGTTGTTTAACCCAGATCAACATTTTAAGGTCTTTACCACCATATTATTAATCATGTTATTTAAAATAATAAAAATCAATATGATTACATATGGTATCTCCAAAGAAACCTTGATTCATTTTTAATGACCATCCTTTAGACAAGTTCATAGGTGTGGTCAGAGAATCAAGCAAGGAGCTTTTGTCAGTTACATTCTATGACCATGAGATCCAAGAATATAATTTTAATGGTGTACCATTATCTCATCAATATATATTAAACATGATAAAGAGGCATTGTGATTGATAATGGTTTAAATTTATACATATTTACATTATAATTTATTACTAATCATGGATATACTCAAAAGTATTTAGATGGTATAACCACTATTAATTAATGAGATGATGGTTTTACTTGGAAACATATTAGAGGTATCATATTAACTATCACCATAGGTCCTAAGACCATTTTAATATTGCTTCACATATTTATGATAATGAAACATACGATGTATTACTTAGAAACCCATGGCTTAATAAAATGAAATCGCTCCCACCCACATTACATTAATGTTTAAAGTTTATGTATGATTACAAGGTGGTTAATATTCAAGGAAATCATTATGAGTTACAAATACAAAACAATCATGAGTTATTTTATATACAACCACTAAAACAAAAAATCATACAACCTCAAATGCAAACACCTATAGTTCACATACCTACTCATGTACTTACTAAGTAATCTTATCATAGCCTATTGTACATATTGAAAGATAGAATGTAGATAATTCATTTTAATCACTTCCATGTATAAACTAAAATCAAGAGTGACTTTTTGTAATCACATGCAAGTTTAACCAAAAATCACCATTGGACCTAATTTACCTGCATAACATCTATTTTAACCTAAAATCATAATGATACATCCATGATTGGGGCAATGGATCATATTGCATAATTAATATTATCAAGTTCATCATGAATTAAATAAACCCTTTGCAAGTGTCTTCACATCACAATTAAGTAAATACTTGACTGGTAAATAAACATTGAAAAAAGCCACCATTATTCTAATTATTGATTCATCCCACTTAATCAAGTCTAATAATTCCTTTAATGAAAAATTATATGAATTTGTAATTATCCATTTTCTTAAAACAATATTGAATTATTACCTCATGTAGGTGATGTCACTCAAGATAGTTGATGAGAAAGAGAAGTAATGTAAGCAATCTCTTACACCCCTCTTACACACTTTTCCTCTTACACTTCTCTTACACACTCCAATAAGACCAATGATTTCAATTTTTTTCCAACATGCCTTTTAAACTCTAAAAGGCCTTAAATGGCATACCTTACACACTCCATATTTGTGATCATGTGTTTGAAGAATCATCCTCCACCATTGGTCTTGATTTCAAATCAATGGTTCACAAACATCTAAAAAGTCTATAAATACAAGGGCCTTTAGCCATTATAGATAAGTTTCTTTGAGTACACTTACTATGCCAAATTATACAAGGAGCTTCAACCAATTCTCATGCCAAATCCAAGCCAAGCCAAGAATCAAGTGTAGACAAGGAGAGGTGCTTTTCACATGTGAAATCAAAAATTGCCAAAGAATCCAAAACTTACAAGCTGAGTTCAACATCTTAAGACCAGTTCTCAAGCAAATATTCTAAGGAGGTATAAATATATATTTTTGTTTTCCAATGTGAATTTCTTGCTTATTTTCCACATAATTGAGCCTAGGAATTAGGCTTGAGATGTTAGTTCTTCAATTTCATTTTAATTTTTTTCGCTAACGAATTGACTAACCTCTCTTGGATTTCTAATATACATAACGACATGCCTGGTGGAAGAATGAAGGATTTGACGCACCCCAACTTTTTTTTAGACCATTATCATTATTTGAACTTCCATATTTAACCTAATAACTAGTTTAATTCACCTCTTTTTTTCAAAAAGTCATTAATTTTTACTTTAAGTGAAATTAGTGAATTTGATCTACTAAACAATGATTTGATCCCTAACAATAGTGAATTTGACCTGCCTATCAGTGAATTCAACTTGCTGATCAGTGAATTCAGACTTTCACACTTTTTTATCTAATCTGCGTGCATATTTTTAAATTGATGAAATTGCTCTAGAATCAATGAATTTGACCTACTAATTAGTGAATTTGACCTTTTTTTGTCCTATGTGTAGGTTCTAAAATAAGTTAAATTACTTTGGAATCAATGAAATGTCTCCATAGATATCAAATTTGACCCATTGATCGATGAATTTATCCCTTCTTATTTTATATTATGCTTTATTAAAATAATGAAATTGAGTTGTAATCGGTGAAATTGCTTTATATTCAATGAAATTGAATCTAACTATGTATCAGTGAAATCACTTTTTGACAAAAACTTGAGACCTCAAAGCGCTAAATTTATTTCTCATCTTAAAATTATAACCATTTGTGTTGCATTAATTTGAGTTAAAAGTGGGTTTTAAATTCTAAGTAAAGCACATTTATTTTTTACACGTCTGGATTTGGGCTTAAAATGAATTCACATTTTCATTTGGAGTATAAGAAAAACTTGTTTATTTTCCAAAGTTCTTTCTTTTCGTACAAGTTTTTACTTCTTGCTTGAGTGTCTTGTGGGGTTATTTTTCATGTATTCTCTACAATTATTAGGTGACTAAGAAACACAGAGTTCCTATTTTCCTTATACCCCTATTTTTATTTTGGCCACATAGAGTGGATTTTATTACCTTCCCATAGGTCCTAGGTGTGCATTGACTAAGAACTCACATCCTAGCATCTTACCAACCCCATTATCTAATAGGGTGTACAAATTGAGGCTATGTCAGTGGTATCTTGTTTGGAATGTCCCTCAGAGCTTGGCTCAATTGGTAGTACTTCATTGTGACCATTATGGTTAAAGTCATCATAAAGGGACTAGACCCTTTGGTGAATAGCCTGTTGAACCTCAACATCCAATTGATAGATTTTTTTTGCCCACATACTGTAAGGTATATCGAGATCACCTCAAAATCCAAGTAAAAAATTTAAGACCTTATTTTTATACAAAACATCTATTGATGCATGGGTGCAAAGGTAACAACCCCCAAGATTGCCTTACTCATACAAACCTTTTGAGACAAGGGCAGGATTAAAAACCCTATCTATAATTACAATAATTTATTTAATGAGTCTTAAATTTTACAATCCTCTCTCAAGACAAGTATATTAAAGGTGCAAATAGATGTGATGAAAACCCATGTCAGTTATTATAATTTATATGTAATGCTTGTGTGTTTTTGTTTGATTGTTGTGTTGAAACCTTGTTTATACTTAAAATTAACTCAAACAAAACCAAGTCCAAATCTAAATCATTTATACACACACATAACAAGGTGTTACTCTACTAAAATTCTGAGTCAAACAAAAGTAAAATGTCAAACTTGGTCTAAATACCTACTTTTCTTGTCTAAACCACACCATAAGGCTGCCCAAGTCAAAATCAAAGCCTTGTCCTAAGCTAAATTGCCAATTTCAAACCAATTCCAAGACCAAAGTTCCAAATTATGTCATTATACCATCCATTGTGTTTCAATCCCAATCCAAATTCTAAATTCAAGTTTTAAGTCTAATTCAAATTCCAAATTCATGTTTCAATTTTGAATTCAAATAGTTTTGAAGCCAAAAATCCAATTATTATTCAAATTATGTCATTATGTTGTTAGTCTTATTCTAATTCTAGTCAAACCAATTCCTATTCCAAGGTCAAGTTCTAATTCTAAACAAACTTTTCCAAATTCAACCAAAGTCAAACTTGTTCTAAGGTTGATAAAATAGGTCAACCCCTTTTATAAGTCAAAGGACCAAGGCTAGATTTGATATTGTTCAAAACTACATTTGATCCAAATTTAGGTACATATTAGAGTTTCAAAGTTTCAAATTTATAAAATTTTAAGTTAGTCTTCCAAAGACTAAAGCCTTTCAATTAGACCAAGTTCAAACACTTCCAACTTTCCAAAAACTAAACATTTTCACTTAAAACCATTGTGCCCAAAGCTTGTTTTCACCTTTTTTTAAAATGTTTATTTCACATGGCCTTTCTTGATTTAAACCATTTACATTTATGTACCCTTTGATTGGTGTATTTTAATTTGATATTTACCTTGACACAAGTGAGATGTCTTACTTCAAAAAATTCCTATGTCTTATTCTAAGAGAAGTCATGTACCATGTCAAGACAAGTTTTAGGTATCCAAGCCTCTTTCAAGACAAAGATCATAAACTAAACATGCATAAGTACACACATAGTGTATCCATATATAACCTTTCCTTTGATGAATAAGTAGTTGATAACCCATATGGGTATGACCACTATGTAGAGGATGAGGAAGATCAACAATACCTTGCCAACATGCCATCAAACACCAAAATTGAATAACATAATCCATACTTTCTAGTTGTACTACCTAATGTCAAATAAGGCCAATATCAAACATTCCTTTTACACATACCATTTGATAAATAAAATATACCTAATCCAATATACCTTGTGAATATGCCACCTAGTGTTGAATATGGATAGGATCAATTTTCACAACTCTTTTATAATAAATATTAATATCTTGTTAGATTATTTAAATGGGGGAGAATATCCCCCTATATTTCCCATAGAGGACTTACAGTAATTTTTTAGATTACCCAAATAAATACCTCTTACATTATTAGATAATCAAGCCACTTTTGACTAATTACAAACTCATATACCAACTTTAGATCAAGCTCTTATAGTGTCTAAAAAGGGAAAAGGTCAACTCATTGACCAATATTCTCAAATCTAACTTATGACCTCTTAAATCCAATAAGATAAATAGGTCTTAGCTTCTCTCACTAGCCTCCTTATCGAGTTGGAAATTCAAAATCCATCACTAATAGAGCTAAATCTTTTGACTACATAATCAATGGATTTTTAAAATTGTCCCATGTATAATCTTAATCCATTTGTCAACAAGACATTAGTTGTAGATCTATTTAACACACCTATATCTAAAATCAATCTAGTGAGTAATCCTAAGACAAACTTCCCTATAGATTATTTCTATCATGCAATGGATAACTCCCAAAAGGGATATCCCAACCCACATCAAGTTCCCTCTACAGCATAATAAAATGTTCCTAAAAAATCCCAACAAAACATTTATCCCAATATTCTAAGTGTTTTATAGTGATACATTGTGACCATTCCTAATCCATAACAATAGGTTATAAGTAACAATACCCCACTTCAACAAGTGGTTACCAATAGTTTGTAATATCAAGTTGTTAGTCAAAATCCACCACTTCAATAGGTGGAGACCAATCCACCACCTAAAAAAGTGGTAACCAATCCCCAACTTCAACACATGCCAACCAATCCCCAACAAACATTATCCAATCAACAACATATTTCTATTAGTCAACCACTTACCACTTCTATTTAATAAGGGGCTCTTAGAATCAATAATATGTTCCACTTAACCAAAAGTAAGTTCCCCCTATATGATATATTCCTTAAAATAAACAATAGATTCCCCTCCAATCCCAAAAAGTCCCTTTTAACACCTAAAAAATCATTCATCCATTTAAGCCTTAGTTCCTTCCAAATCAACACTGCACTTAGTAGCAAGTGACTTGCCAATAGTAAATCCCCTATCAGTAATATAACTCAAATCAAAGTAAATATTCTTAGTAGAACCAATCATGTATAGATTCTTGAATATTCTATACCACCTCTTTATCTAGGTCAAGTTAGTATACCTTTAAATACCCATTAAAATGTGCCCACTTCTTCCCATTTTGGTCCCACATTTTAGGACTTGTAGGAGGTTAAAGATGTGGTTTTAGCCATTCAGCTAGGAAATCAGATTAAGAAGTTTAAACTAGATGACATATGATCTTATCCACTTCTTCCCATTTTGGTCCCACGTTTTAGGATTTGTAGGAGGTTAAAGATGTGGTTTTAGCCATTCAGGTAGGAAATCAGATTAAGAAGTTTAAACTAGATGACATATGAGCTATCTTTAGATACCTTTCCCACATCATTTTGAGATGCCAAAATTTTCAAAATACAAAGGGAGATGTGATCCCAAGGAGTATATAAAATAGTTCTTCATTGCATGTCAAGAGGTTACATAGAATAATATCTACATACTTCACTTGTCCCCCTATAGTTTAGTTGGACATGCCTTAGAAGGGTTCCTTGGTGTACCTAGGAATTATGGTGATAATTTTGATGACTTGTCAGAGAGATTCATGTAACACTTTTGTTTTAATGTGGAAAATAAACTAACTATGTTTGATCTATGTCAGGATAAACAATGAGGATGAGAAATCTTTGCTGCCTATTTACAATAGTGGTGCTCATTAGCTAGCTGAATCTCACATAATCTCCCTGACAATAAATTGGCCTCTATGTTCACTACCAATCTATATTTTTATGTAACTCATAATCTCAAGATTCATTCTGCCAATATATTTGAATGTTACTACCAGTGGAATACAGATTGAGCAAGCACTCATTAACAAATGGATAATCAATATTTACTCTTAGAACAAGGCTTAAACATAAGCTCTAGTAGAAGTGCAAGAAATCACATCAAAGAAGCCCAAACCATTCAACAAGAACATAAATATTTTAGGAGATGGGGTAACTAAATCTCAACATGTGTAAATGGTTCAACCACTACCTATATAGATAAACCCACCTACTTAACCTATGGATTTGTAAAGACCCCCTCTAAGAAGAGGTCATTATCACAATAGATTATTTATTAATCTTTCCAAGCCTATTGAGATGGTTTTTTAGAATCTATTTTTTTCTAATATGATCATTTGGCCAATGCCCAAACTATTTCTATAAAACTAGCCTAAACCTAATTGGTATCAGGAGAATGCATTTTGTGATTATCATTGGGTTAAAGGCTATTCCATTCACATATGTCTATAGCTTTTCCATCTTATTCAATATTTGCTTTAAAGTGGTGAAATAGTCTTGGATAAGGTGGCCATAATGTATAATCATATTTTAGGTATCTATCAAAATCCTTTTCCACAACATAACTCCAACAATAATCAAAACTAGAATCAACATCAAGATAAAAGTCATAACCAGAACTGAATAGGAAAGAGTTTGTTTTGGAGTTGATTTTTTTTCTATATTAGGGTTTCCTCCATGCATGCCATTGAGTCTACACTTGATTTTTTTCTATCCATCTTGTGTCATACATTGGCTCCTAAGTTACCTATGAGACTTGCATTTATTTCCTTCTATGGTTTCTCACCTTCAAGTGAGGCCAACCTTTATAATGACCTCTCCTCATTCTCTCAAAATTGTTTTAACTATAGAGAAGAATGATAGAGTGTTGAGCAATAGCCCCTTATAAGTGCTCAAGGAAGTTTGTCCTGAAGGTTTACCATGAGGTAACTCTTCAAAACTTGGTGTTATCTTGCCTATTCCTAAATTTAATTCTACGTGTCAATGGTTAGAGTAATTTTGTTTGATAGGATATTTTTCAAGGAGAATTCCCTCTAAAAGTATGCTTAGGTCTTGGGTGAAAACCCACTGGGCATATCATGACATTAAACTAGAGAACATCTAGAATATGATCAAGGGTTTTTTTATGTTCTAATTTTTTTACCCTTCCCATGTAGGAGGTATCCTCCATTGGTCTGCCACTTGGTATATTAGGAACTCACTCATGGTGCTCTCCCCCTAGACATAAGAATTTGTTGTCTCAGAGCACACTAATATTAAATTCCTAGTTTGGGTTGAATTTCTAGGCCTTCCACTCCCCTACTATCACTTTATTCACCAGATAACTTCCTTCATAGGTTAGGTTGTCTGCCATGAGAAAAACTAGTTTTACTCTACCAGACCACAGAAGCAGGTTTATGTAAGAGTTAAACCTTTCCTAATACCTCAAGGATTTTTTTGAAATTCAAGTTGGGGATGTGACACACTCTCAATGAGTCCTATATATCAACTTGCCTAACACTTCTTTTCACTACCAAACCATAAACCATAAGTTTTAGGACTATCCCCTCTAGATATCCCATAATAATGTGTCCAACCACTCATCCTCTCTCTCCAAACCCTCTCCAAAATCTAGAAAAAACCCAATTGAGGATGGATGGACTTGGTAGGAAAGAAGAATAATTGTAATAAATCCATGATTTTAAATGCTACTTCCAAAGGAGGTAAGCCATCATCAAGTAATGTCTTGTGGTAGTAGGCTCCTACTAAGAAAGAGTCCTCTCAGGATGAAGCCTAAAAAAAATTAAAAAACCCCAAGGTATTTATCACCCCTATGGATGCTAATGTTTTATCCCAAGGTCTTGAGGCTCCTTTGACTAGCTCTTCTAAATTTTTAGACTCATAAACAACCACTCTTCCACTTCCTACTTGGTGGGATGCACCCAAATGCTCTCACAATCCTCCTAGGAGGAGCAATGAGATAGAGGAAGGAGAGTATCAGGTTGACCCTACTATGAGGAAGCAATTTAATTATTTTTAAATGCCAATAGTGGGCATTTTTTGTAGAACAGATATAATGTTGTAGAAGGCCTAGCCTCCAAGGATATGTCTCTCGACACCCATCATCTATGAATTGATTTTCATGGAATGTTTGGGGTCTTAGAGACCCAAAATACAAGTTTATTGTGTGTGATTTTAGAAAGAAATTTTCTAAGATGGACATTCTTTATTTGCAAGAAGTTAAGGCGGTAGATTTTTTATTGATGTCTATCGGTAATTCCATCTGACATGATAGTATTATCTTTCATAGAAATCATGAAGTAGGACGTGGAGGGGTGATCACATTCATTTCTCCAAGGTGGTGGTTGTACTTAGTGCAATCTAGCATGGACCCCACCAAATGGTTAGTACGGGGCCTTTTTAGCATTGAAAGCCACTCTTTTGGTTTTATTAACATTTATTAGGGAGCTTAAGTCAAAGCCAAGATCTATTAGTGTAGGTTTTTATTTTTCCCTATTATTTAATTAGGGAAATTATATATTTGTGCATACATGGAGTTTTCCTACATTCGTGGGATAGGCTAGCTTATGTGGAGATGTGTGTCATAGATGTTTCATAGGTGTCATAAGAATGTCATAAGTAACTCCCTTGACTGGCTATTCTGGGTATGGGAGTTACTTCTCTATTCTTAACACCTTGTCACCACCTTTCATGGAGGAGTTACAGTCTATTCTTGGAGTGCTTTGACCACCTTTTGTGGAGGAGTTACTTACGTACTCTCCTATATGTATTCTTTACTTTTGGCCATCTAATGTTAATCAGATATTGGGTTTTCTCCTATTTGTCTTGTGCAATTTATCTCCTTGTGTAATTTCAAATTTCTTTAACATCTATGCGATGTGCACTAGCTTCATCTCATGTGATCACGTCTCCATTGCATTCGCATTATCTGGATTCTGGCAACAACTTCAATAGGATCTACTAGCTCAAGATAGGGGACAAAGCTTCAAAGGAGTTTTTTCAAATATTGTGACCAAGAACTTGAAGCAGTAAATTCAGGTCATCTCTAAGGTTGGAAACAAATTATTAGAGACACCACATATTGTTTAATCTTGTATCCACCACTATAAATAAGTGTTCAAATCTCAATATTTCTCTGTCAATCATAATTTTACCCTTCAACATTGTCTCTCTGTGGTGCGTTGTAAACTCTCTCCCGCTCAGTGGGTGCCTTGTGATAGGATCCTCATTGTGGATGATCTATATGAGGTAGTGTTTCATATGGTAAATGAAAAATCTCTAGGTATTGATGGTTTCCCCTATGAATTCTATAAATCACTTTGGGATCTTGTGGATATTAATTTTCACAATAATTATCAAGAGGCCTTTCACACTCATTCTCTAGGAAAGAATATAAATAAAGGAAACATTAAACTCATACCTAAGTAGGGGGATCTAGAGTTGATTTGTAATTGGTGGCCTATCACCCTCTTAAATATTTCTTATAAAACCATTGCCAAGGCTCTAGAACTTTGGTTGTGTAATTTGTTGTCACACATCATTCTCCTTGACCAAATAGGTTTCATCAAAATTAGATATATATTAGACAACATCATAATAGTTTAAGAAGGCATGGACTAGTCTAGAAGGTCTAAGCAACAAGCTATGTTCATTAAAATTGACTTTAAATGCTTATAACTATATTGAGTGGCCATTCATCCTGGCCATGCTTAGAGCTCTAAGCTTCAGGTCCAATTTCATTCAAACTATCCAGATGCTATTTTGAAATGCCTCAGCTATTCTCTCCATTAATGGAGTCACTTCTATTCAATTTAGCTTGTTCTACTCCATTCACCAAGAGTGCCCCTTGTCACCTACCCTATATGTGCTTTCAACTAAGTTTTTTAGATATCTCCTTAGCAATGCCCAAACTAGGGGCCTTATTAAGGGAATTTATCTCCCTCCATATATAGCAAACCCACATGAAGACATGTAACTACTTAAGGGTCACTTTGAGTATGATTCTTTCCTTACTCTCATTAAGGATGAGGCCAATGTAGATAATGCCTTATAGTGTCTCAAAACATTCTACCTTGCCTCTGGGTCCAGCATCTAATGGAAAAAACTCATTGTCTTAGGTAATCATACCTCCCTCCACCAACATGGGATTCTAAATATGGTTGGGTGTGGATCCAACATGATGAAATCTCCAAATTTGTTGGCATCTTCTTCGCTTTTAATGCTTCACCACCCCTATTGTGGTAATATGTTATTGACAGAGTTTCTAAGAAGATAAAATATTGGGTAACCAAGCTCTTATCATTAGCAATAAATTTCCAAATCTACTCAAAAGTTCTTGCAACCACCCATGTCTATTACTCCTCATGTTGGGTTCCTTCTAAGAAATCTTACCAAAAACTAGAGTAATGAATTAGGGATTTTCTTTGGGCTAATTATTCACATGGTAATGGATTCTATAGGGTGGCTTAGGAATAATAATACCTCATGTGGGATGCTAAAGGTATGGGACTCATTAACCTAACTAGCAAGGATCTGTCTTATGTGCCAAGTGGATTGTGTGGGCCATTAACAGCAAAGAATCTTGGAAGGTGTTGTTCCAATACTACATCACTTCAGGCTTGCCTAAGGGCAAGAAATCCTAAAAATTTATCAACTTCCCCAATTTTCTTATCATCAAATCTCCCATTCAAATCATAGGGTCGTTTGTGGTGAAAAGTATGTAGATGACATGGGAAAAGATCAAACAATGGCTTCTCTATAATGGCTCAGGGTTTTGAGATGGGTTGTCTGTTAACACCCACTCACTATGGGGGTCACCTTTTATTAATTTCAATGAAGTTCCCCTAGCTGAGGTCCCTTTGATCAATGATATCAAGTTGTTTCGTATAGGCATTCATACTATCCAAGGTTTTTTTTTGTAGGTGATCTCACTCTTGGCTATCCTGGGAAGAGGTGAAAACCAAATTCTAGTTAGCCAATTCTGACCAAGAATCCTACCAAGAAATATTTAATGTTGTTCCACCCTCCATACTTCAAAAAATATCTATTAATTCCACTTGTTCTTGGTGGAAGGATTGGAAGTGGTATGTTGAAACTCCCTTTCACAACTACACCCCCTAAGTTGGCTATAGATGGCTTACTCCCCACTTGCCTATGGTGGATAAGCTTAATTCCCACTAGGGTATGCATTCTTATATTAGTATGTGGGGCTTCCATTTTATCACTATCTAGGGGTTTTATGTGGAGCCCAAGTTAGCTCATTTTGCTTGGTGTATTTTATAGAAGGGCTTACCTATTGGTAGAAGGCTTGTTTAATTAGGAGTTTCCCTCCACACTTGCCCTTTTTTTGGCCACCTAGAGATGATCTCTCATCTTTTCTATTACTATTATAAAGCTCAAAGGGTCTGAAATTGGATTCATGACCTCTTCAAACCTTTTTAACCCAAATTATTTCATTGGTAACATATCCTCCGTAGAGATAAACCTGTGTTGCCTTTTAAATATACCCAAGTTTGGCATACTTTTAGAGTGGAGATTCTCTTTTAGCTATGGAAAAAAATAAATAATATTGTATATAATAATGCTTCTTTAGATTGTAATGTTTCTACTTTGATCAAGTTTTCTATCATTTCCAATTTTCTCTTGCAAATTCAAGTTAAGGCCAACAAAGTTACCATACAGCTTGGGCACCTTCAGGATCTTCTCACCCATTGGGAAGATGCTCTTTGTGTCATGGCATGAGTTCCACCATCTCTACCTTGGGAACATAGATTGGAGGACATAATTACCTTACTACCTTGAGGTGGACATTGGCATATCCTATCTCAATATCGCTCTCACAACAATACCCCATACTAGTGTATGAGCCCTCCTAGGCAGTAGTGAGGGTGGAAACCTACACCTCCTTCCCTTATTAGGCAAGATGGTTGGGATTCTCCTCCTACTCCTCTATGTCTGGATGCTTGGGTGCACCACCTTTATGTCAATCAAATGTGTTGGACAAGTTCCCTAGTCTCTCTTTGGGAATTTCACCCACTCAGATGAAGGAAGAAGAAGATGACAAGGACACTGCTCAAGTTACTGGTTGGGAGCCAATTCTAGATGGTAATGACTTACCAAGCTTGGAATAGGGTCCTGATGATATGGATCCTCTACCTTGTAGCCTTTATCTAGCTACTTAATAATTTTATTTATGATGACATTATAACTTGTTTCTAAGCTGGGGCCTAGTTATTTTTGATGTTTCTATTTCCAATTCCTAGGTTATGCCTAGTGTGACTTCATGGTGTGCTTCCATACCACCTATTTTTTTGTGAATTATTTGTATATTTTTTTGGTTAATTTATATATAGATATATTTCATTACAAAAAATAGAACTAGAACAAACCTCTTAATAATCAAAATTAGAGATATAACTAGCATCAATAAAACTATAATCAAGGTCAAGATGCCTATTCCAATCAAATTAACTATAATAATTTCCCTTACAAATACAATATATTAGGTCACATCACTAGTGGACATATATTTTCCATTAAGATAAACCCTATGCCAATCACCAATAATACCCAATGACCTTCACCATCCATTTGAAGATCTCCACCTCCATTGTTTAGTAATCTTCATTTGGCTCATAATAATCCACATGATTATTAATAACCAAGAATTACCATTTCAAGCCTTCACTCCCCTTATTCTAATTATAGTAACCCTCTACTGAATTGAGGTTATGAAATCGTAACTCAACTCTCTAAGGTTACCATTCAAGGTCTTACACCTTCTTCCTCAAAAAATCCCATTCAAGGTCCACCTCAAAAGTCCAAGTTGATTTCTCTTATTAATGACAAACTTTATGATATTTTGGAATAACTACAAAATACATTGATGCAAATTTATATTTTAGACCTTCTACATGTGTCAAATGTCCATAAGAACATATTGAATGACCTTCTGAGTCAATCTAAGTTCCAAAGTGACATTGTGCATGATAAATCTCAAACACTTATGAGTCATTTAGCTCTACACCAACAACTCACTTTTGATCAAAATGATATGTTATCCCTGGGACCTTTGCATAATAACCTACTTTACATAGAAGCAATCATTTCCTAGAATAAAGATAAATGGGTCCTCATAGACAAGTTCAAGGCTAAATATGGTAACTTTGAAACTAGTCAAAAACTTCATTTACACAATAGAAAATCATCAACCATATGCCATTACTATCAAAGCATATATAATGAGGATCATGAATCTTAGGGTACCATTTGTTTACCTATTATCATTGGGCCTCTAACCCATGATACTCTTTTCCATGTTTTTGATTTATAACTATCTTATATTTAATCTTTGGGTGACTATGGATTCATGAAGTAGTGTTTTACCTTCTACTCTACATTATTGTATCAAATTTCCCCATTATGGATTTGAAGTTAATATTCCTTAAAAAAATTAGATATACTAATTCTATAAACACTTGAAAGCAGGATATGGAAGCTAAAATAATCACATTGCCATAGAACTTATCCCCAAGAAGGATAAGGATATAATTTATCAACCATTTGAGTCATTTTATGTGGATCTAAGTACCCTTGCCTCCAATTCATCTACACTACCTATATTAATAGCCAATAATTTTACCATTCAAGACAATGACCTTGGGGAATATAAAATTAGCAATGATTTCCATATAGCTAAGCTACCTAAGATGCCTAAATCATATGGTAGACCCAAAGTAAAAACTCCTAAAATAAAATGGTGCAAAAAAGGATGATTCTCATAAAAAAAGACCCATGGTTTTCATTAAAACCACTTCATAGGAGTAAAAATACATCAAGGTTGATAATGATTCATGGTTATATAATGATGATTTTACCACCTGATACCAAAGCACAAAGTGTCCTATTCCAAAAAGATAATGGATAATCAAGTCTATAAGTGAAAAGGCCTAGGGGAAAGATAAAAAGGACCTATTGACCCAATATTAGTTACCTAAAACAAATGAACTTGAGGTATTAGATACAAACTGGCTGGGGTGACCCCTTAAATATTGAGAGCTACTCTAATTTATCATCTAATACTAATAATGTTGACAACATTGTAGATTCTTATTATAACATTTATGATGAATTGTCTAAAATTAACCTATTTGATCCTCATATCATTTATACTATTACTTCTATCCCATATTAATCCCCTCTCTTCATCCAACATCCCCAATTGATCGATTGGGACTAACAAGATTCATACATCCAATGATTCATACATACTATTTCAATGAATTTCAGCTTATATTCCAAGAAAGGAAGAAAAAAGAAACTAGATATGGGTATGGTAGAAAAACTTGTTTGGTTGTGCATGCATTGAATTAGATGATTGTAGAGATACTATTTGGCTTGGGAGGAATTACCTGCAAAAAAATATTTGGTTAGATAAATAGCTAGATTGATTACCTAGCGCTAGCTAGATCTCCAAAGCAAGAGCTTCCTTGAGGGATATCAATCCACAGGTTTTAAACAATTAGGTTTAGAAAATAAAAGATAAATTACGTGCATCAATAATTAAAAGGTATAGAAATTGAATACAAGAAATTTTTGATAAAGAAATAGACTAAAATGACTAATATAGTAATAAATGGGTCAATAATAATACTAAACAAGTCAGGTGTGCATCAAAAAATAGGTTGGGAGTTTATGAACAGGCCAAGGAAAAGAAGGTTGGATTTGGTTAAAGGTATGTGGATAAAAATAGCTTACTGTTATTTCTTGACATAGTGACCATTGATGTTTGGTGTGACTATCGATAGTTGAGGTGATCATCAGTGATTCAGGCAACCGTCGATGGTTAGACATACCATTAATGATTAAGGTGACTATCAATGGTTACTATGTATTAGGTTTAGGTGATAAAAATCCAGATTGATAATATCACAAAAGGCAATTCCAAGAGATTGGTTTACGTTGGGTTTTTTGTAAAATGAAAATAAAGTAATTGATAGACTAAAAACAAATACTTAGCTTACCAAAGATTGATTAGATGAATGGTTAAGGTAGTTGGCTTATTGATGAAGTCTAGCATGATTATGGTAGAGTAATGGTATTTGGCTATCAATTGAGGGATGGTAACAAGTTGACTCTCTAATGTGATGGTTGAATCACTAGATTACTGGAATAAGTGACCTATAAAGAAACTCTAGATGTAAAATATCTTAAAGTCATAGATGGATCCATTTTCACCTCTTGTTCCTCTCTTCTTATGGGTAAAGAAGGAGAGGTACAATAAGATGTTAAAAAGGGGTCCAACTTATTGTCTAATCTTAACTTGTGTATGCATTAGCTCGCACATAAATTAGATGAGCTAATTATAGAAAAATCAAGTTGGAGTGATGGGTTAGTTAAGTTGGTTAAGATGGTGGAACTTGGCTGTTAGTGGTCAGGGTGACCATCAATGATTAAGGTGACCGATAGTGGTCAAAGGTCAAGGTCAAGGTCAAGTTGGGTTAAAATGTGGGTTAATTCATTAAGTTAAACTGACTAGCATTATATAGGATTGTTGGTCAAAAGGTCTAGATTGGGCCCAAGGGGGTCTTGAGGTGGTCCAGGAGAATTGTGACATTCAAAATCATCATGTGCATATTTTTGATGTCTACACATACCATTGGATGATTTTCATAATGATGAGGCAATCTATGAATTATTAGGCCTCAGATATGGTTTGCCACTTGGTGACCACAAATAAGGATTTACTATTACATAGACCCTACTACTTATCTTGGAGAGAGAGTGAATTGCCTTAGTCATAAAGAAAAAGAAAATCAAACATGGAGGTCCCAAAGTGAAAAAATATTTGAGGTGATTTTCGACTAAGGAAAAAGTAAAGAAAAAGATGAGTCCCATAGTGAAAACTTGTTTCAAGTGCCATTGGATGAGGAAGTTTACCCTCTTTAAAATATAGCCTAGGCCTCGTCTAGTCCCAAAACTTCATGCCGATTAAGAATCAGTTTAGAGGATTAAAAAGTATTTAATCAATTCTCTCAAGATTTCATGCATGCCTTTACAAAATGGGCTTTATTGAACCTTGATGATTCAAATTATTCCTATATGGGTGAACTGGATGAGCTAGTCAAGCTACCAGATAAATATGAATATCAATGTACCACATTACTAACTATTCTAGATGATGGTTCCAAAGTGATTGTGGAGGATACCACTGAAGCTAATAGTGGAACACTAGTCAATCCCAAATAAATCAAATTTGGAGCATCTATCACTTAAGAGAAATGTAAGTTTCTTATTCCCTCCTTTGGGAGTTTGTTTTTATTTTTTCCTAGTCTTATTTAGATATTCCTAGCTTGGACCCTAGTTTAGTTATACATCACCTTGTTATATAACCTGATTCCAAGCTAATCAATTAAAAGATGATAAAAATGCACCATCACATAGATATACCTGTAGAAAGAAATAGAAAATTTATTGGAGGTAGGATGTATCTATCTATAGATTATTTATAGTGGATATCAAACAAAGTCTAAGTTAATAAAAAGCCACAAGGAATATGAATATGTACCAATTTTAGAGATATCAATAAAGCATTCCTAAGGGATGAGTTTTCTTTGCCTAAAATTGATAGTATTGTATATTTCATAGTAGGGTATGAGATGTTGTCTCTTATAGATGGTTTCTCTAGATATAATTAGATCAAAATAACACTTGAATACAACACAATATAGTGTTCACCACTTTATGGGGAATGTTTTACTATCAAGTGATGCTATTTGGCCTCAAGAATGCTAGTGCCACATATCAACTTGCAATGACTATCATTTTCCATGACATGATGCATGATATTGTTGAAGATTAAGTGGATGATATTTTGGGATAATCCAATACTAGAGTAGGACATCTAGATTTATTACAAAGAATCTTTGAAATGATTTGTAAATATAAGGTAAGGTTTAACCCTAAAAAGTGCATCTGTGGCATTACTTCTAGTAAATTGTTAGGTTTCATTATCTCCCATAGGGGCATTGAAATTGATCCAACTAAGGTTGATGACATTATAGAAATGACTCCACTTTCTAATCTAAAGCAGCTCTATAGCCTATAGGGAAAGATCCAATCCATCAAGTGGTTTATTTATTATTTGGTAGACAAATACCATCCATTTAATCATCTTGTAAATAAAGGTACCATTGTATCATGGAATATTGAATGTCAACATGCCATTGACCAATTAAAAATATCTAAAAAAACCACCTATTCTCACTCCACCTACACTTGAAAATCCATTACTTATCTAAATCTCAGCAATTGAATGTGCCCTAAGGGCATTCCTAACACAACATAATGATCAAGGGAAAATGAGAGTTGTATATTACTTAAGCTGCACAATAGTTGTGTATGAACATAATTACATCTTAGTTGAAAAATCCTATTTAGCAATGGTGTTTGTCACCCAAAAATTATGACATTATATGTTGAATAACAAGACCATTATCATTTAATGAAACCAATCACACTTGGAGAGATTGAGGAAACCATTGTTCAGATGAAAAAAGGGAAAGTAGCTAGACCTGATGGCTTCCCAGCTGAATTCTACCAAGAATTTTGGGATATCATCAAACTTGAGCTTTTAGCTATTTTCCAAGAATCTCAACAGAATAAACAAATGCTTAAGGCTATAAATGCGACCTACCTTGCTCTCATACCCAAATGCGATGGTGTTGATAGGCTAAGTCAATTCTGCCCTATATCCCTTTGCAATGTTGTTTACAAAATTATATCTACAATCATTGCAGACAGGTTAAAAAGAGGGTTGAGTGTTGTGATCTCAGAAGAGCAGACTGGTTTTGTAGAAGGCAGGCAAATCCTATATGGTATTGTTATTGTTGTTAAGTCCATTCACTCCATGGCCAGCTCAAAAGATAAGGTGATGTTCATTAAATTGGATATGGCCAAAGCCTTTGATAGGGTTAGATGGTCATTCTTGCAGAAGGTTCTTTGTGCTTTTGGCTTTGCAGATGAATGGAATCAATGGGTCATGAGTTGCATTTCCTTAGCTTCCTTCTCAGTGCTTATCAATGGAGAACACACAGAGCTTTTTGGTGCTACAAGAGGGCTGCGACAAGGTGATCCTCTATCTCTGTACCTTTTTCTTCTTCTTGATAAAGATTTGGGGAGGTTGATCAGCAAGAACAGAGAGGAAGGACATATCCAAGGATGGCGATGGGGAGGGGAATTACCGACGCAGTCACACCTATAATTTGTTGATGAAACTACCCTTATGGGCATGGCCACAATGACTGAAGTTGCTAATTTATGTAGGGTGTTAGATGTTTATCTAATGGCCTCAGGACAAAAGGTCAATGAAGATAAGTCATCCATCTTCTTATTCAATACTCTGGGCCCTATTCAGTAGTGGATTGCGAGGACTCTGCATTTTCAGATTAGGACTCCCTCCTTGATTTACTTGGGTATCCCTCTCTCGATCGACCGTACATCCAAAGAATCCTAGCAGACTATTTTGGAGAAATTTTGGGTGAAAGTGAATCATTGGACACATAGGTGGTTATCCTTTGTGGGCCGGGTTTAACTTATCCAATTTGTGGTGCAGGCTTTACCCATTTATAGGTGTATGCTCCAGGTTGCCCCGATGGGATTCGTTAAGGAGTTTGATTTGGTTACTAGACAATTCTTATGGGCTGGTAGTCTGAACTCCACTAAATGGAACCTTATTAGATGGGATATTGTCTACAACCCCAAACAATATGGTGGGCTTAGTCTGAGGCAGATGGACTTAAATGGTATTGCTTTGGCAGCCAAACTTTATTGGCAATGGTGCACTAAACAAGACAAAGCTTGGGCCATAATTCTCTCATAGAAGTACTAATCCATAACCATTTAGAGGGACATTCCTTGCTATCTGCTTATTGGGAAAATTTTGGCAATATGGGGTACTCTCAAAAAAGGGGTTGCTCTCATCAAGAACAGCTTATTCTAGATTTGTAAACAGGGATCCAAGGCTCTCTTTTGGTTTGAATCTTGGGATGGTTATCCCCCCATCATTTCTTAGTTTCCAAATTTGTTGAACCTTTGTCAGAGATTCCTTGATGCTGATTGGTCTTGGGTGAGTGACTTCAAAGCTTACATTACACAAGGATAGGTAGAGGTAGCTCACTAGAAAGCTCCCAAAACTTGGCCTATTAATGGGATGCAGGAAGAGATTGAAGCACTATTGAGCATCCTTTCTAGGCATCACTGTAGTCCTCTTTTGGAGGAGGATGAGCTTGCTTGGTCTCCCAATCCCAAGGGAGCTTACACAATTTCATCTGGATATTAGGCTTTACTTCTTCAGAGATTGGGCAGGGGGAAGTGCATTGGTGGAGACAGGTCTGGAATAATTTCACATGGCCTAAATGCAACTATTTTGCTTGGATGTTGGCTTGGAATAGATGCTTAACCTGGGACAATCTCTGGAAGAGAGGTTTCCAAGGCCCTTCTATATGTGCTATGTGCGGAGCGGTCGAGGAGGATTTAGCATCCCTTTTTTTGTGTTGCCCTTTTGCCTTACAACTCTGGCATTATTGGTGGGATGTTTGGCAGCACCCATTTCTTCATGCTCAATCTGTGGTCAATTTCTAGAATGGATTGGGAGAATCCCCCTTAAGGATGCCCTTCTTGTAGGACATATGGCTAGGTGGCCCCATTTTTCTATTCTGGCAGATCTGGCTTGAGAGAAATAGGTGAATTTTCTAGGGGGTGAGGGTCATGGTGCATCAACTATGGCAAAAAGTGGTGGGGATGATCTAAGAAACTGTCCAAGCAAAGAGCGCAATCTACCTTCCTTTGACCAAACAAGATGCTTAGGTGGTGGCGCGACTTGGATTCCAATAGTTAACTGGTAAGTCAGTGTGTGTCCAGAGGAGCAAGCAGGTCAAGGAGTAGATTCTCAGGACTGGTTAGTGGCAATTCCCCCTAGTGGGATCCTCAAGATCAATACGGATGGTTCCTCCAGAGGTAATCTGGGACCCATGGGTGCTAGAGGGATATGAAGAAATTATAAAGGTATGGTGATTTTTATTTTTGTGATTTCTGAGGGGCTGCAAAAAATTAACATGATGGAAGGTCAAGCCATTCTTTATGCCCTTGAGAAGGCCCAAGTGTTAGGTTGGCATAGGATTATCTATGAATCAGACTCTCAAGTCTTGATTAACCTACTCATTAAGAGGAAAATGGTGGACCCCAATTGGCAATTATCTCTAATTGTGTAATAGATTTTGTGGATTTGCTCACTTATGGATAGCATTACTTTTGCTCATATTCTGTGAGAATGGAACATGGCAACAGATTTTTTGGCTAAATGGGCATTTGACCATTTGGATGGTGGAAACATTGAGGATTGGGGGTCTCTCTCCCTGATGTTGCATTCTGATTTGGAAAGAATTTTGGAGGCTGATAGGGAGGTTCATAATATTGTCTAGTTGGGCATGTGCCTAGTTTTTCACTTTTTACTACTTTCTTCTGGGGCTTTCTGCCCCCCGTTATTCTTGTAATGCTCCTTTCTTATTAATATTATTTTTACCCCTTTTTATAAAAAAAAAAGACCATTATCATTACCAAAGTGGATAACTACTTTCTAAGGCATCTTTAACTAGTCGTATGGCCAAATGGGCCATGTTATTAAGTGAATTTGAGATCAAAATGTACATCAAAAGGCCATCAAAGGGCAAGAACTTGTAGAGCATCTTGTTGAAGCAACCTTGTTAGATACCATGCCACTCATTTTAAATTTATATTATGATTAAATCATGAATTTGGATGATAATTATTGTGAGCCTCAACACAAGACCCTTTACTTTGATGTTCTTACACTTCTCATGGATTTGGAGCCAATATTCTATTCATAACATCACAAGGAGATCTTATTCCCAAAGCATTCCATATTGGTTTTTATTATACTAATAACATAGAAGAGTATGAAGAACTTATTGCAAGGATTCATCTATCAGTACAATGTAATATCAAGAAATTACATGTTCATGGAGATTCTTATTTGATTGTCAATAAGGTGACAAAGTAGTACTAGACCAAATATGAAAAACTTATTCCTTATAGAAATATGGTGGACCATATTAAACAAATCTCTAAACACATCCAATTTGAATAGATTCCAAGAGAAAGTTATAGGACTTTAGATGCAATGGTAATAATTGGTTCACTAATAGTAATTATAGATCATATTATATACTTCCAGTTCCTTATTGAACATCTCTTAAAGCCAACTCATAAATGTTTTGAATTTATAATGGTATGTGATATTCTTAGTCCTAGCTCACCTTGGTACTCTGATATATATTCCTACCTTCATGATAAAATTCTCCCTTATAACCTTTATCGTAACAAACTAAAAGCATTCAGTCATAATACATCATGTTATACCATACTCACTACCACACTCTATCATAGAGGATATGATGGAATTCTACTTTATTATTTAGTTTTGATAGATTCTATATTATCATTTAAATAAGTACATGAATGGATTTGTGGGGCTCACACTAGTGGATTGGTCCTTGCCAATAAACTCCTATGTATAGGGTATTATTGGCCTAATATGAAGGTTGATGCATGTGGTTATGTAAAAAAGTGTGAGGCCTATCAAAAACATGCTAATATCATTCATGTGCCAACTCAACATCTTTAGTAAATCATTAAACCATGACCATTTTCCACATGGGCACTCCATCTCATAGGGAAAATCAATATTGCTTCTTTAGATAGACATAAACATATTCTCACTATAACAAAATATTTTAAAAAGTGGGTTGAATCCATTCCACTCACTTATGTAACCCATAATCAGATTTAAAAATTCATCCTAAATTATCTCATTTATCATTTTGGAATTCCCTCTGAGTTCATTTATGATAATGGAGGCTCCTTTAAAAATAAGGATGTCAAATCCCTTTATGCTAAATACCATATCGAGACACACTTTTTCATTGCCTATTTTCTTCAAAGTAATGGCCAAGCTAAAGCATATAACAAAACCTTGATCCAAATCCTTAAAAATATAGTTAATACTTTTATCCATGATTGGCATCTACAACTATTTCCCACCCTCTAGGCCTACCATACCAATACCTAAACCCAACAAGAGCCACACCATACTCCCTTGATTATGGAACTGAAGATATTTTCCCTATTAATATCAGGTTTCCTTCTTTATGAATTTGATTGAAAGATGCCATTGATAAGGAGGAATATAAAGTATCTTGACTTAAATAATTAGAACTACTTGATGAAAAATGGGTAGCTAATTTGGACAATATCTAAGCCTATCAAAATAGGGTACATCATAGCTACAACAAGCATATCAAACATAGAGACTTTGAACTTGGTGACCTCGTCCTAAAATAAAATCAAAAGAATACCAATTCCACCTGTGAAAAGAAAGTAAATTTTAAACCTAATTGGTTGGGCCCATTCATCATCATAGCTAACTATGGATTTGGATCATATAAATTGGTAACACCATATGGAGAAGAGATAGATGAGCCTATGAATATTATGCATCTTGTAGACATCTTAATTTTATTTAGTGTCTAATTGCACCTAAATCTATTAATAATTCTTCTTAAATTAATAAATCGCATCTCCACTCAAGTTCAAATAATTGAATAAGTCAAATTAGTAGATTATGCACACTTAAATCCTTATTTTAAATAATAAAATCTAAATTTTACACCTCATCCAAACATCTCCCACTTTTTTCTCCCTCATCTCGTTCTCCTTTGCATTGGAAGAGTGAGTACCACATTTTAAAAGAGAAAATCAAATGTATATCGCAATGGAGAAAGCTTACACATTCAAGGCATAAAGTTTGTGATTTCTAGTTTTCTCTGTTTGTTTCTCTATCCTATGTCTAATTTATCTTACATTAAGATCACTTTATTTTCTTTGCACTTCTAAATTTAGTTCACACATTTTTGACATGCCTAGTGGTATTTTCCCTCATCTTTTTCATATTTTGATCATCATTTTTGCATTTAGATAACATTTATTCATTTGATTTTTATTATTTATGCTTGCTTATATATTTAATTTCATCTTTTTGAGTGTTGATACGAGCTACAGGCTGATATCAACCATTTTCTATTCAATTGTGTGCACTCTCCTGTGTAACAATGAATTTAGAAGCATAAATAACAAACTTGTAGACCATAACAGCAAATTTATTTAATTACACAATGAAATTGTTTTATTTTTCCTTTTTTATATTTTCTATTTTATCTGTGGGGTTAATAATGATTTTGTTAAGAAACAATGATTTCATCATCCTCAACAGCAAAATCATCATTTTAAATAGTGAATTTGTCAAATTTAGTAGTGAAATCATCATTTTTTGTAGTGAAATCATCATTCTCAGTAGCAAATTCATCATTTCTAGCAGTGAATTCATCTCTGTTGGTAGCAAAATCATTGTTTTGGGTAGATAAATCATTCTATAAGCATGGTCTATTTATTTTCCACTTTTCATATTCTATCTTTTCCCTATGTTGATTTTATTACAATTTTGCTTTTCATGTCTATCTACGTAATTGCAATTTCATAACAGAGGGTTGTTTTTTACTTTGTTTTCATGGTTTTCACTTGTTATATAGCAGGTTACCTTACTCCAAGATTAAACAAACATTCTAACAACTTATTTTTAGAATGCTTGTAAAAAATAATCAACAAAAAGGATCAACATAAATCCAATTTTCTTTTACTAACGATTTCAATTTTATTTTCAAAGTTTTGTTTTTAGTAATTACATCACTTTTTATTTCAGCATTCTATTTGTGGTTATGAAAATTGTGTATGATTTTCTCTTGACATCACATTGGTGATGATACTTAGGAATCAAATGCATTTATTTACTTATCTATGTTACCCAAGTAGTGCCCATGTATGCTCTTTCCTTAGACTTACATTGCTAACGATACTCATAAATCAGAAATGGATAATTACTTTTTATTTTCTTTTTAGGGGATCTATTGACTATGGATTTCACTTCTACATAGTAGTACAAACTCCATTTACTGGTGGGGTATATAAATCGAAATTCAATTATTTCAATTGCCCTAAGTGGTTGTGTGTTTTAAGCACACCATGATGTGAGGGGATTTCATGCTCCAATACCCAGGGTTCAATCACTACCTTGAAATATGATATCATTGATTGTCAACACACTAAGAACCCTATGACTATGTTGGGAATTTTTGGACAAGACCCAATAGTGTGCATCCACTTTATCTATTTCTTCCATGATTTCTCCCACTAAATAACATTGTTTAAACCTTAAGACTAGGGTAACATATTTTTCATTCAAATTTGGTGCATCAGTTAACTATTAGCACAGAGAAGTAACTCTTCACACACCCTCAAAACTAGATTTAGTGGGCCATGGGAATGGTATGATCCTCCATGGTTAGTGCCTTAAAATATTAGGTTACAATTGAGAATACAGATGATTCAGTGACATTAAAAGGCCTAATATTTGTTCACGACCCTCATCCTAGTTTTTACCTTTTATGTGCAATTTCTTGACTATTTAGAATAGAATTTTTTTTGTTGTTTCCTTGTGTTTACCATGTGCCAACAATATTTTTTTGAAAACTAGTTATTTTAAGTTTAAATCACATTCTAAAATTAAGTCTTCATATCAAAAAGCTTAAAATAATTGGTTTAAGAATTCAAGTTTTTCAATCAACTCTTTGGTTCATATTTTTAGCTTAGAACATCCTTTCTCTTTGAGTCATTTTTAATTGTCTTAATCATACCTAGTACTTGACAAATGGCCATGTTAAATCCTCCCAATGTAAAGGAAGATCTGTTTGGCAATGCCCCCTTTCAATTTCCTAGTTAAGAACATCATATAGAGATTCATGAAATAATTGAACATAGATAAGATGGAGGGGCTTACCAAGATGAGGGTATCCCCAAAGCTATCCAACCTCCACCTTCCTTAGATGAGTATATCATGTCTAACAAAAATGAATTATTGTTTTGCGTCTTGGGTTTTGGAGCAAAGTCTCATCCAATTTTGATGTACATAATTTTCAATATCTCACTACAAGAAAAGAACCTTCATCATCCAATCCCAATCAACAAATATCACAGGGCTCTTTATAGGGTACCAATTCTCTCATTCCTTCCTCGCAATCTCATCCCCAAGTCTCTCAAGACAAATAGAAAGTTATTTCATGTGAGGAGTCATCCCAAACCAGTCATGGTTTTTCCATAGAAATCCATGCAACTCAAGGAAATCAAGAGATTATAAACTTTAAATCTCATCAATAAAATAATCCCTTTGGTAATCCCAACATGAATGTAAATACAAATTTACCTTTACAACCCCATCCAAATAATCTGAGTTTGAATATATCTTCAAACTCATCAATCATGCATCTCAGCAATCAAAACATGAATCCTAATTCAAGTTTATCCATCATGCAACCAAATAATCCAAACTTGAATATGGGTCTCCCATCTAGTACAAGTTTAATCGATCAAAATTTGATTACACCAAATTTGAGTATACACCCAAATTTTCAAGGTTATAATCAAAATAATCAGAGTCTGAATCTTTATTCAAACTCATTAATCAATCCTAATAAAAGTTTCCATATCTCACCAATCACATCCAATCAAAATAAAATATTGAATACCTATTCTATCTTTCCCAATCATTCATCAAATCCTAGTTTGAATATTGCTTCATGCACATTCAACAATCTAAATGTAAATCATAGTGTACCAAATCAATTGTTACTTGGACTGATTCCATCCAATCAAACTCCAAACCAATCTATCTCTAATCCATATCCTTCATTTAATTCAACCCCAAATCCCAACACTAACTCAAACCAAAACCAAATGCAATTTGATGTTAACCTTAACTTCAACAATCCCAATACAAATTATAGCTTAAACTTTAACCAAGACCAAAATAACCCAATCCAAAATCAAAACCCCAACTAATTCAAACCTAGGTTTTAATCAATTTAACTCAAACTCCAACATGCTTCCACAACAAAATAATTCAAGTTTGTTTAATCAAATGGGTTTTGATCAAAAAACCAATTCTAATCCCACAAACTTCAACACTCCAACGTCAAACAATCCAAACTTCAACCCAAACTCAAATCAAACAAGTTCAAACTTTACAAAAAATCCCAACCTTGGTTTTAATCCAAACTCAAATCACATAAATTTTGGTTTCAACCCCAATTCAAATCAAATAAATTTTGGTACCAACACAAACTAGAATCTTGGTTATAACCCCAGTACCTTTTCACAACCTCAACTTTAAAAATCAATCTCCCAATAATTTTAATCAACACACCCCCTAAAACAAAAATCAATTCACAAATCAACCACCTAATTCATTAAGTCAAATGGACCAACTATACCCTTTTCTCATGCAAGAATTTCAAAATATAAAGGATAGAGTTCAAGGCTTGCAAGATGGCTCTTATAACTGGCAAAAAAAGTATAATTTAGAGGAAATTTTCTCATATCCATATGATGTGAGTAAAATGACTACAACTTTTTGCAAATACTTTGAACTCCCAAAATTTGATAAGTACAAAGGTAAAGGAGATCCAAGGGAACATCTAACTAGATTTTATCATGCATATGCAGACATTGCATATAGTAATGAATTAATGTTACATTTATTTCCATGAAGTCTTGGGGGCCAAGCTCTTGAATGGTTCTCATGATTCTTGAAAAGATTTATCTTCACTTTTGAGGACTTAGTTGAAAAGTTTGTTCGTCACTTCTCTTACAATATTGAAAAAGACTTGACTACTCTAGATTTGTACAACACCAAATAACAAAATGGTGAAACTTTTGATTCTTTCCTTCAAACATGGTGAGAAATGGAAAGATATTTTACATGGTCATTTACAAAAATATAGCTAGTGGGCATTTTAATGAACAACTTAAACTTAGATTTTGGACATCACTTGTTACTTATTTGCCCAAGATATTTTGATGAGATTATTGAAAAGGGAATTCAAGTAGAAATAACTTTGATCAATAGAAGTGTAATAAAAATATTTAAACTAGATAATAATAATTCCTCAAAACCAATAAACAAGCCAAAATTATTTGCCAAAAATAAATATCTTATTAGAGATGGTGTAATCGATGTAAAACAGATTCAAAACCCATAAACACAATCAACTCACAACATTATGATTCTTGGTGGGCAACTAAAATAAGGGAGACCTAAACATAAGTTTATTCAATCAGGTGACTCATACAAAAATGTTTTCTAAAAGTTAGCTCATGCAAACATCATTATATGGCCAAATACAACACCCTTTGAAGAAAAAGTTCCCAAACCCAATTGGTACAAAGAAGACGAATATTGTGAATGCCATCATATTAGAGGACACTCAAAAATTTAATGTATGCACTTAAAACACTATGTTCAAGAGCTCATTGATAAAGGTGACATAGCAGTTGAAATCCCATCAACTAAATAATCTAATAACTAGAAATTAGGGCTATACCAAGACCCATTTCCTAATCATGAACAAGGTAAAAGTAAGCAAAAATAAAAGCAACCAGAATCAAATAATGTTAATCAAGCTAGTCATCCATTTTATTCCTTAATCAATAGCATTGATATGGTACATAGACATGTTAATGTTATCACTTTGCCAAAATATGAATGTGTCGTCACCATGAGATGCATAAATATTACCCTCCATAGTGCATCTCCCTCTAATGTTGAACTCAAATACAACATTATAGACTATCTTGAGAAAACACCAACCAATATCTCAATTTTAGACCTTCTCAAGACCTCCACTATGTATAAAGATATTTTGTATAAATCTGTCCATGAGTCCAGTGTCCCTCAAAACATTAATCTTACAAATTTCCAAGCATCAATAAGTTCTTTGGCAAAAAATAATCAACATTTGACCATTCAGGTGTTTCTCCTTTAGAACCTCCCATTATATATAGAGGTTACTATTTATAGGCATAAGGTAAAAAGGGTTTTTATATATAATGGTTTGACCTGTAATCTATGTATACTAAGAATCATAAAATATTTTGGGTATCCAATAACAACATTAGAAGCAAATATAATAACCATAAAGGCATATGATAATAATAAGCATCAGCCCATCAACACAATCCATCTTCCTTTGATGGTAGGGTATGTTATTAAGGAAACTCTTGATCATGTTCTTGATTTTGATTTACCATATAATATACTCCTTGGACATCCACAGATTCATTCCATGAATGCCATCCCATACACTCTTCATGAAAAATAGAAGTAACTATTTAAGGTGATCCGCATCCCTTCTAATATTGCAAGCTATTGGAAGGTAAATATAAAAATACAACTATCTACTAGTCACAAATGATAATTTTACCCTTGTTGAGGATTATCCTTCGCTTGAAAACTATGTCGATCCTAAAAGTATATTTTAAACACCTCCCCTTGGTAGTTGGATTAATACTCAAACTCCTTTTATATTGATTAAAAAAACATTGACCAATGATACATCTAACCCACCATCAGAAGAAGATTTGAATACATTATCTAAGCAAGCTTCAAATCAACCATCCATTGAGAAAGCTTCCAATAATCCTTATATTGAGCAAACATCCAATTCACCATCCTCTAACCAAACATCCTCATCTATTTCTTCCCATTTTAAAATTATTGATTGAGGCATGAACAAGTACATTATCCAAGATTTTTGCACAAGCAAAATACATGCCAATCCAAATGAATATGGTAGACCAAACCATCTAAAGGATAAAAAAATTGTTAAAAAGCTCGATCAGACAAAATTTCCTTAGGGAGGCCTTCTTTTCGATGAACATATTGATGATTCAAATTTTTCATGGCTTTATTTTGATAAATTATCTACTTACTTTTCCACCAATAGATATCCTATTGCAAAATAAATCATGTGTAAAATAATGAACTACAAAGGCAAAGGTCTTGGTCTCCATGAACAAGGTGTCATTGAACCTATAACATTAAAATCCAATGAAACAAAGCATGATCTAGGATTTAACCCACTTAATGTGAATCTTATAATCTCCCAAAATGACTCTTCTAGTGAGTCAGAAGATGATTCTTCAAACAACAAGATGGGTTCCATAATTAGCCATTTTCAATATCTAGCCCTTATCAACCTCTTTCATGAAAATGATGTTATTACCCTTGACCTTGCATATCTGTCTCTCATCTAATGGGACCAATTATCCACACCTCAACTAGATCATTTTCAAAATGATGGATCTATATCTAAATTCTTGAGAACCAGAGATCAAATTCCAATAGGTGACCATAAGAAAGGATTTTTAATACAACTAATAGATTCAACATATTTTGGGGAGCATAAATTATATCACTCTATCAGTTCCACCTCCACATCCAAACAAGAAGAAGTTGAGGAATATTTCCATCTTTCTACACCACCCCTAGATTATATATATGAATCAAGTCTACTTGTTGAAGAAACCATTCTTGTAAACATTGGCACTGAAGATGACCTAAAAATTATAACTTGTTATATCACTCAATCAAGAAGAAAGGGATATAATTACACTGTTGCTTCATGATTTTTCTAACATATTCACATGGTCTTATGTGGATATGCTAGGATTAGATCCAAAATTAGTAGTTCACCACCTTGTGGTACATCTAGATGCAAAACCAGTAAAAGAAAAGCTCTAAAAGATGCATCCCAAGATTACACTATTGGTAAAGGAAGAACTAAAGAAACAGTTAGACATTGGCTTCATATTCCCCATTGACTACTGAGAATGGATATTAAACATTGTACCAATGCCAAAGAAACTTGAAGGAATCAAATTATGCACATACTTCTATGATATAAATAAATCATTCCCTAAGGATGATTTTTCATTGCCTAACATAGAAATGATCTTTCATTCAACTGCAGGCCATGAGATACTATATTTGATGGATGGTTTTTCAGACTATAATTAGATAAAAATTGTTGTTGAAGATCAACATAAAATAGCCTTTACAATTCCATGCAGGGAATTCTATTATTAGGTGATGCCTTTTGGTTTGAATAATGTTGGGGCTACATATCAAAGGGTAATGACCATTATTTTTCATGGCATGCTTAATGATATTATAAAATAATATGTAGATGGTATCCTAGTTAAGTCTAAATCTATGACAAATCATCCTCAAGTGTTTCACTGTATTTTTGAATGTATGAGAGAATAAAACATGAGTTTGAATCCAAAGAAATGCATTTTTTATGTAACATCAAGAAAATGGTTAGGATCCATTGTTTCATAGTGTGGCATTGAATTTGATCCTTCAAAAAATTTAACTATCATGGATATGCCTCCAACTAAAAATATTAAGTATCTTATAATTCTACAAGGAAAAATACAATCAATTAAAATATTCATTTCTTATCTTATAGACATGTGTCACCCCTTCACCTTTTTGCTAAAAATGGATATTCCTTTTACATGGACCAAAAATTATGAAAAGGAATTTAACAACATCAAAAAATATCTTTAAAACCCATAAATGTTAATTCCACCTATTACAATCAAACCTTTTTTCTTGTACATCTCAACTAATCAATATGCCCTTGGAGCACTGCTATCACAACATGATGATAATGAGAAAGAATGAGTAGTCTACTATTTGAGTATAACATTGATATCCTATGAGCTAAATTTCTCTCAAATGGAAAAATCTTGTCTTATAGTTGTTTTTGCTTCCCAAAAATTACAGCATTACATGCTTAACAATCAAATAAAAATCATTAACAAAATTGACCATCTTAAATATTTCCTATCAAAAACTACTTTAACAGGTAGAATGGCTAAGTGGGTTATGTTTCTTAGTGACTTTGATTTAGAATATGTTAATCAAAAGGTAATCAAAGGAAAAGTTTTATCAGATGTGTTGGTAGAAGCACCACTCAATGATAAATCACCTCTCATTATAGAATTCTCAGATGATGCAATCATGTCTATAGATGAATCCCTAGTATCAAAAAATTTCTTTGATGGTTCCTTCACAAATTATGGCTTGGGGGAAAGAATATTATTGGTAACACCTGATGGGGATTATATTTCTAAATCATTTTGGATTGAATTCCCTTGTACAAACAACATAGCAGAATATGAAGGTCTTATAGTAGGCCTCAAGATGGCAATTTAATGGGGAATCCAACATCTCCTTATTTTTGGTGATTCCAAGCTTATCATCAATCAACTAATGAATTCCAAGTACATGATGATAAACTTATACATTACAAGAAGATGGTGAATATCTTGAAAACATCTTTTGAGTACATCCAATTCAAAAAAGACCCAAAAATAAATAATCAAGTAGTAGATGCTATGACAACAATTGTATCCCTACTAGATTTGAGCATAAAACATAACAAGTTTTTAGTTGAGTACTTAAAGATACCCACTTATGATATGTCCAATTCAAAAATTATTTGTGAGGTGGTTAATCCCACTTCTCCATGGTAATCTGATATATATACATACCTTCATAACCATACCATCCCATCTAATTTATCATCTAACTAATGTAAATCCTTTATTCAATGCACATCCTGATATATAATCCTTGGTAACACCCTATATCATCAAGGTTATGATGGAACACTTCTACACTGCTTAAATTTCGAAGAGTCTACTTCGACAATTAGAGAAGTTCATGAAGGAATTTGTCGAGCACATTCAAGTGGTATGGTATTTGCAAAAAAGCTTCTTTAAGTAGGTTATTATTATCCAACAATGAAATTGGATTCATGAACATATGCCAAAAAGTGTATACCCTATCAAAAACATGGCAATCTTATCCATAGTCCCTCACAAGCTTTACAACCTATTATAACACCTTGGCCATTTTCCACGTGGGGGTTAGACCAAAAATAAATCTTAGTTCTTCTAATGGACATAAGCACATTATAACTGCAACCAATTATTTTACCAAGTGGGTAGAGGCAATGCCACTTACCTATGTAACTAGAAAGCAAATTTTCAAGTTTATGCTTAACCACATTATCTACCACTTTGATATTCCTTCCACTCTTATTTATGACAATGGTAAGTCCTTCAAAAATAAAAAAGTTAAGACTCTTTTCCAAACCTAGCATATCAAACACATATGTTCCACTCCTTACTACTTACAAGGCAATGGCCAAGTTGAGGTAAAAAAATAAAAAATATACTATGCATTATTAAGAGAGTTGTCAATGAAGTTGGTCATGATTATAATACTAAGTTATATCCCACCCTTTGGGCTTATTGTACTAGTATCTTCACACCCATGAGGGCAACCCGTTATTTCCTTGTTTATGGTAGTGAGTTTATTATTCCCATTGAGGTTGAAATTTCATCTTTGAGAATATCATTACAACAAATAATAGATGAATAATCATATCGAATGTCATGCCTAGGTGAACTCAACCTCTTAGATGAGAAATGACTCAATGCTCTAAATCATTTGTAAGTTTACCATAATCACCTTCATTTTAGATATAATAAGTGGATTAAAGCCAAGGAATTTGCAATCAGAGATCTCGTTCTCAAGGAGACTCAACAAAAAACCAATTTCGAGAGAGAAAAAAGGGAAAATTTGAACCTAATTGGTTAGGTCCATACGTTGTTATTGTTAAATATGGATCAGAAGCTTAAAACTAGCCATATAAGATGGAGATGAACTTGATGAACCTATAAACATCATGAACCTTAAAATATTATATGCCTGAACATGATTCTATATGATTTATCCAAGATTTTAAAAAAAACACAATACATACAAGTCAAAAACATAAAAAAGGGGGAGTAAAAAAAGCAAAAATGTGTACATAGATTGTCCAAATGTGAAAACTAGACTTTTGGAATCATGCATAAACTATTATCTATACTTGTCTTAGTTACTTTGGGAATCACTTTTCAGTCATACATTGTATATTCCTAAGTTTATTAGTTTGTCAGTTGTTAGTCATTTATCCTATAACATGCTCAAGTTCAAGGTTGTTTTTCCTATATGTGAACATGCATTCTTTCTCATGATACTGTAAAAATTTATATTATATACCTTATTTTAAAAATACAAAAAAAAATCAAGCAACCCCAAAAACATCAATCTCAACACATATACCATTTTAAAAACTATCTTACACATCATTCATAAAATCTTGGGTGGGTCACTTGCACATCCTTTTCATCAAAACATTTAAAAATCGCTTCATCAATCATCCACTTTATCATCACTTCCCATATTGGGAGAACTACATCTAAGCTGGTATCCCCACATAGACTTTGTCTAAGGTAGATTATGTAGGTAGCACTTAAAGACATGGGGTCTCTAGGGTCAGCTCAACCACTACCTTCTCCATCATCCATTTCCCCAAAGATGAATTATCTTATCCTTCAGGTTTTCCCTCGATTATTCAGTTCCTAGCTTCACTCTTCACTCAAATTATCTAGTTTTTGTTTTGATTTCCTTTGTTTATAACTTTTCAACATTTTTACACTATTATTTTGTTTTCCTTGTTGTATTATTTGTTTTCTATCTCTAACCTTTCACTTTGTTATTTTTATCCCTTTCTTTATCTTTAACCATTGAGTTGGTTATTTAACTTTATTTTATCTCTATCCATTCCAGATGGTTATTTTCCTTTATTTTGTCAAGTGTGTTCAATTATTGAGTTAATATTTATTTAATTATGCATGTCATTCTTACTTAACATTCTTGAAATTGTCATTTTGTGTATGTCACAAATATTTTAGACTGCATTTGTCTACATTTTTACATTTTAGGTTTTTGTTCTTTACATTTGTTTACATTTGTCATTTTTACAATCATCAGATTTATTTTGTTTTTCATGCCTTGTTGTTACTTATTATTTTCTATGAGTTTAACAAAGATTATTTTGTGAAAAGCATATATAGTATGGTTATGACTATATCATGACGTACTTTGCTAAAACACAATTTATTATTTATTTTGTTCATATGATTAAAACATCAACATTCATCATTATTATTCAATATCATTAGTGGTAATGTGTTTTATGCTATATTAAAATTTAGGTTGCTCAAGCTCAAATACTATTGGAAATCCAATGCAAAGAATACAAAAAAAAATACATCTATATCACATTTTACATCCATACACATCACCCAGTCATTACATAAGTCATACATCCATAATAAATATACTGAAAGAAAAAAAATGCTAGCATAAGTCAAAATGCAGGAAATATAACTAGTGCTACCATGTATCCATACATATGTCATTCATATACAATGTCTCATAAAATCATCATGAATATATATATATATATATATATATATATATACACACACACACACACACACATATATATATACATACATATATATACACATATATATACATATACATATATATATATATCAAATGTGTCTATACAAAAAGGTACATCTCAAAATATGCATACATAAATGAATCCATCTATCCAAATATCCCATGTATCTATGTCTCATTTTATCCCTCAGATGGAGTGTCTAGTCTCAGGAATATCTCTTTACATTGTGGTGTGCCTTGTAGAGGACCCATCACATGATGTACCTATCCCACTGACCTCTCTGACTCCACCATCTCAATAGATCTAATAGATGTTGATTATCTAAAAAAGTAATCTCTAATAGATAGTTCCCTCTAAGCTCATGGTACAACCTCCTCATATAAACTCCTATAGTATGTGGCCTACTCCATGAACCTCATCACTCTATTTGAAGTGGTTATCTTCCCCTCTCCAGCTAATAATACTAGAGCTTCTATAAGCTTAGTCTAAGTTGTGTCCCTCTCATGACTTTAACATTTTTTTAGCACTATATAATCTCGTGTTTAGGTCCCTACATCATGTGTAATCAATCCTATAGCCATGACATGCCCATCCATCCCATCTATAGTACCCTATAATATGTCCACCTCAGACTATAATCATCTGATCTCAACAATCTAATCCCCACTTCCATATATTACACCTTGTAACCTAGCCACCTCTTAGTGCAATCCATCTATCTCTCTATCTCACACCCTAATCTCTTCTCAACATCTATCAATAAGTGTATTCTCCTCTATATATCTCAGATCATGTGAAGATCCAACCACATCCCCTCTATCTATTTGCATGTCATATGTTACCCTCATGGTAGTATCCTATCTTACATCATCATCCTTTCTCTCCACCTCTACCACTAGAGTATCTCCTCCAACCCTCTACTTTGTATCAACATCCATGTCCACTCCTGACTCATGTAAAATCTCAATATCTTCCACATTTGTGATCTACACATCATGTAGTTGGCTAGCCTCCAAAGCACATCCTCTGCCTTGTACTCATGATCATGATCATCCTCTATCTTATGTAACAACCCACCTAGTTTGGTCTCTAAAACTTATACCTCATGTATAACTACTTAGGCTAGCTACCAACATATACCTTCATGTCTATGGTGGTGCATATGACATAGTCAATATTACTCATCTCTATTAAGCCCACCAATGTGCATACCTGTCAAACACTCCTACATCAATGACATCTCTCTGATCACTCCATATAACTATATGTAACTATGTCCATCTATGATCAATGATGGATAGATTAATGGTCATACCCCACTATGGTCTCTCCCTCACAAAATGTGCAAAAATATGTGGTATAGCTAGTATATGTTGCCTCACACTAAATTGTCTCATCACCCTATATGGACAATATCTCTCTATAATATACACATATATACCAATGATTTAACAAGGGGTCATCATGTAGTTCATGTGAATATATTCATTTGGCCACTCAAATGAAATCTCCTTATAAAGTCTCCAGGTGATTTAATCATCACCTACCTCATCAATCACCCTCCTATGAAATTCTAGATCTCCCAAATGTGGTCTACATGTCTCAATAATCACATGCCATCCATATCCTAATGGCTCATCATCAACTCTTGTCCTCATATGTCTAGTAGGCCTCTCAATCACAATTTGTTCCCAATACCACACATGTAGTAATGTATATGGCCCAATCTCTACCCAACCTAAATACATGAAGTGATGTAAATCATGATATAAGTGTGCGAACACACATGGAACCTATGAAAATATCTCTCCCATATCCATCATGTATCCAATCACATCTAACAGACTAATGGGACATAGCCTTTTGCTCTTGTCAGGAAGAAACATTCTACTTAAAATAGACATGAGTATGATAGTAAGAGAATCCATCTCTAAATCAATATAATAATCCACATCAATGCCACCTCTAACAACCAAAATCAAACCATCACCAAAAATCTAGTATAATGTAACATTTTATGGATCATATCCCTAATAAACATGTCTACTTCATATTGAGATACCCAAAATTTGATACACATCCTTGAGTGTAATAGTCATCTCCCCCATTGGCAAGTGAAATGTGTTCGTCTCACTATGTCATCTCTGTACCAATGTTGTCAATAGAGATCTATCCACTCAAACCTCCAACATCTATGCAATATAGGATAGTCTGCTAACCTCTAGTATGCCAAACTCATACTCGATGAAGCTCACCATTTACATCATAGTTTTAGATCTCCACTCCTACGTCACCAACACAGGTAATACCTCCTGTAAATCACAAACATTAGCATTTAATCAATTTCACTCAACATTATATTTATCATTATGAATACATTCCAAAAACTTAATAAAAATAGCAAAAAAAAAATCAATCACACAAATATTTTTCCTTTAATTCCATTTTATCATTCTTGTTTCATTCCTATTCAACAAAAAATCGCTCCTAAAATTTGTAAATTTAGTCTTAATCTTTCCAAATTTGCTTTTTACCCCTTCTCACAAAATTGATGCTACCCTGATCAAAATTACTTCTACCATCAATGATTTTACTACCAAGTTCAATGATTTTGTTGCTACCAAAACAAAGAAAATACCATTTTTAACTAAAATGAAATCGCTACCCTATTTTGCAAAATTATTGCCATGTTTAGCAAAATCATTGTTTACCCTCATGAAATCACTCTTTTTGACTCTGAAATTGCCTTTTTGATAATAAAAATTTCATTTCTTATAACTTTAGGCCCTAAATAATGCTAATAAATGTAAAAAAAATCAAAAATAAATTCATTTACTGGGGCCCTACTCCTCTCAGGTCTTTGGAATCTCCTCATTCACTTCGCTCGATGCTCCTGGTATGGAATATGATCCATGTTTCCTTTAAATCCTCAGAGAAAATATCTCAAATCATAATTCTTAACCACTAACCTCGATAATCAAATTGCACAAATGATCTAATCACCATTTGTTATACTTATATTCTTCTATACTACGAAATATTTTACCCCTCCCATCCCTTAAAAACCTCATTCTTTATCCATTTTTCAAATTTCCACAACCATTAAATCACTTTATTATGAATTTGTTTTCAAAATCTTGCAATAATCTCTCAGCATAACATCACCACAATCATTTACAAATTCAATATATTTTTTCTATTTTTAGATCTATAGTTTATTATTATTGGGATCTATTATTCCCACAATTTCTCAATTGACCCTTTCATCATTATCAAAATAATAAGTGTGCAATCTATGAATGGTTATATTATTGTCTTTCAAATCCATACTCTAGTTTTACATAATTAGGAGTAATATTTTTATGCAACCAAAATCTTCTAAATTTGAAATCAATTATATAATAACTTGATTTATTGTTTGTCCACATCACAATTTTCATTTCCTCTTTTCATCAATTTTGAGTGTTTATCCATTTTATTACACAAACCCTTGAGGGGGCATCATTACACTCATTGTCATTCATTTGGGGTTTTTTTTCCTTTTTAATCATCAACACTCTAATTATTTTACTATTCTTTGAAATAGTATTGCTTCGCAACACTATTTTGAAGACTGGAAAATGTAGACACCTAAGTTTTATTTAGTGTCAAAATGCACCTAAATCTATTAATAATTCTTCTTAAATTAATAAATCACATCTCCTCCCAAGTTCAAATAATTGAATAAGTCAAATTAGTCAATTATACACACTTAAATCCTTATTTTAAATAATAAAATCTAGATTTTACACCTCATCCAAACATCTCATACCTTTTTATCCTTCATTCCCAACCAAATCTACAACTTTATCAACCACCTATGACTCATCCCCTGAGTTGTCAAAAAAATTGACTTAGTCCTGTTGACTCAGCTAACCAACCCATACTTCTCTCAACCATTTGAAATGGTCTTCATCCTCATGGGTGAGGACTCATTAGCCACCATTGATCATTTTGATCATTGAAAAAATCCAAATTATCCTCCACCATTGGATGCTTCTCCAAAAAGCTATAAATAAATTTGCAAATCTTCATTTTCAAGAGTCTTGAAATCAAATCTTGGAGAATCCAAACTTATGCTTACAAATTTCTATACACAAGTGAATCAAATCAAATCAAATACTTCTTTTTCACCAAAATTATTCCCATTCTCCTTTGCATTGGAAGAGTGAGCACCACATTTAGAAGAGTAGATCAAATGTACATCACAATGAAGAAAGCCTGCACATTTGAAGCATAATTTTTCTGATTTATGGTTTTCTTTGTTTGTTGTTCCATCCTACATTGAATTTAGCTTAGATTAAGATTAGTTTATTTTCTTTACACTTCTAAATTTATTTCATATACATCTAAATTATTTTTACACTTGATTTATTTGAACATTGTCTATGAAGAACCTTGCTTAGAGGCATGACCTGAAAATAGCCTCCCTTAATCCCACTTCTAATTGAATCAGTCTATATTCATATTATTTCCTCATCCTATTGCCAATCTGAATCTTGATTTTGGTTCATCAATACAATAAATGATTCTAAATGCTAGAATTTAGAAAATGTTTCAAGCAAATAATTCAAATTTGGTCACCATCAACACATCTAGGACATGTAGTATCTCAGAGTAGCTTACGCATGATTTCCCTATATGATGGTCTATAATTTGCATCTTTTATCTCTTGTTAAATATTTTACCATTTTTTTTATTCATATGTCATTTCTATTTTCAACCTTATCATTGATTCGTAGTATCTTTTGCTAGGGTTGAACTACATTGAATTTAGGTCCATTTAGAATATGTAGGCAGTGCTCATTTTCTAAGGTCAGTTGGGTCACCCCTTTTCCACACTCTCATCATTTTTTTATTAACATAAGCAATGGCCTCACCATTTTTCAAGTTAAAAATTTCTACATCTCATAACTCTCTATTGAATTAAGATGCCAAAAACTCAAAAACATTTAAAATAGTCCAAAAAGCCCTAAAATTTTGAAAATCCTAAAAACAACCTAAAAATCAAAAAAGTTCCAAAGGGGCTTAAAATATATACAAGAGATATTAATCCATTAAATCTTTTCTTATTTTTTCATCATGTTTACCACTGGCCTTTGGCTTTACTCTGAATGGTGTGGTTTACCACATTTACTAGGTAAGAACCTTTTATCTAGTCATGATCATTTCTAATTTTTCATTATCATTATTTCATTTACATTCTCATTTTCTAGGATAACTACGTTATCTTGAGGTCTACACAAACTATGTAGGCATTACTATCATGCATGGGGTACCTTAGGTCAGCTCCACCAATCTTATTACCATTCCATTTTTTCTAGTTTACCTCAAACACTCTCACCATTTTGTGAGTGTACCTTTCATATTCTTCCTCTCTAATCAAATATAATACTTTTCATCATTTTTATTTTTCCCCATATCCCTAGGAGAAATATAATTGTCTTGAAATCCATTAGACTATGTAGGCAATGTCTACTTGCATGGGGCATTTGGACCGAGTTCAGCCACCCTTTTTTTTTTCTATTCCCCCTTCTTATTGAGGTTCATGTCTTGACCTATCAGTTTCCCTCTAGAGTTTAGGGTAAAATCTCCAAGATTAATGCCTTACATTCACACATGTAGAAAGGATTCAATAATTGCTTATTTTATGGTGTGTTTATGTGTTTGTCAATAATGATTATGTTTTATGTTTCTTGGCATGTTTCTTTGCTTTTCCTCTTGAGCAATAGGATGCTTTCTATTACTTTTATTTTCATTTTATGTTTGCTTGATTCTTTACCTGCTTATTTGTTTCCTTTTTATGTTATCACCTTGACTCTGTTCATTATGTTGGTAGGGTCATCATCATGCAGTTGTACTTGAATCCATCCATTGGCATATGTCAACATTGTCATCATGGGTTTTTTAATTAGTGCATTGTTTTCAATTATTTATTGGATCATGGGTTGGTCCTTATGCACAATACATCTTGTTCACCATGGTGTTTTATATCATAGTGCATACCATTCAATGCTACATCAAAAATCAAGTCCTAGAAGTCTCACTAGAAAGATTGTAGCAAATGGATCTCCTTATCTACTATCCTTCAACCAATTAATCAATTGCCTACTCATCATTTGTCAAAACTAAAATCTATTATACTAGAGAAAACCATTTAGATTGATCAACGATCAAATTCACCTTACTAGGGTAGCTCCTTGAATTAATGATCAAATCCACCCATTTGAGGAATATTATTATGATCAACCAAGACTGCCCTCTTTTGGGCCAAGTCCACCATCTAGTCTTTCTTCTAATTCCAAACCCATAGATTTCTTCCATTCTTGCTCCTTCTTATCTTTTTTCAAGGGCCCATCTATTTAAAATTCTTTCCCATCCATCCTATATATATGAAATCTAGGGCTAATAAATTTCCCTTCATAGCATCAATATGAGTTTATCAACTCATAATTTTAAAAAAGAGAAGAGTGAAGACATCATTTTTCAAGCATTATAAAATTTATACTTAACAACTTTTTCATTCATTGAAAAGATGTTATTGTGCCTAGTCTCACTTAACACCTTCTCAAATACGGGCAAAATGTAGACACTAAATTTTAATCACTTCCATATCTAAACTACAATTAAGATCAATTTTCTATAATCACATGCAATTTTAACTAAAAATCATCATTGGATCTAATTTACACACACAACTACCATTTCAACCCAAAATCACAAAGATACATCCCTGATTGGAGCAATGGATTATATTGCATCATTAATATTATCAAGTGCATCCTAAATTAAATCAATCTTATGGAAGTGTCTTCAAAGGATAATTAAGTGAATACTTGATTGAAAAATAAATGTTGTAAAAATACACCATTCTTCTAATTATTTATTAATCCCAATTAATTGTCTAATCATTCCTATAATGGAAAATTCCATGAATTTGTAACTATCCATTTTCCTAAAAACAATCTTAAATGATTTACTCATGTAGGTAATGTCACTAAAGAAATTCAATGAGAAAGAGAAGGACTACAAGCAAGCTCTTACACACTCCAAGAGGACCAATGATTGTGCTTTTCTTCCAACATGCCTTCCACACTTGAAAAGGCCTTAAATAGAATATATAACACACTCCATGTGTGTGATCATGAGTTTGAGGACTCATCCTCCACTATTGATCTTGATATCAAATTAATGTTTCACAAACATCCAAAAAGTCTATAAATAAAAGGGACTTTATCCATTATAAAAAGCTTCTTCATGCAAACTTAATCTATCTAATTATGGAAGGATATTCAACTGATTCTCATGTCAAATCTAAGCCAAGACAAGAATCAAGTGTAGAAAAGAAGAGGTGATTCCCACAAGTAGAATTAAGCTTTGACAAAGACTCCTTAGCCAAATCTAAGCTCAACTTCTTAAAACTGGTTCTCAACCAAATCTTTTAAGGAGGTATAAACATTTATTTTTATATTATATGTGCATTTATTTCTTATTTTCCACATATCTAAACCTAAGGATTAGGCTTGAGATGCTAGTCCTTCAAGTTTATTTTGATATTATTGACTAACAAATTGACTAACCTCTCTTGGATTTTTAATCTACATAAAGCACCTATTAAGATTTAAACCATAAAAATTAATATTCAAATAATAACAGTGATTATTTATAAGAGAATGAAACATCTATCATAACGAATCATAATAATAATGATTACAATACCAATGATATTGATTATAGTTACTATATGACTCATGATTATATTGATGATGAAACCAACGAGGTGATACTTCCAACTCCTTAGATTCATAGTCCATGATATTGATTGATCTAGATCATGAATATAATTTTATTATGTGTATTATGGTCATCCAGATTGGATTATCAATTAACATTATTTTCCAATATCATGTTCCTCAAAATACCATTCTATTATACATAACTTGATATCATGTTCCCAATGAATGGATGCCTTAGAACATTCAACCTAAGTGAACACATTCTCACTTGCTCTCAATACATAGCTAAAACACTAGTTCAAATTTATATTAACATGAAAAATATAATATTACGTAAATATCCTCCAAGGCATGAACTACAAGTTATGTTTGGTTTGAGATACAACATGCATGATTAAAAATAAAACATTGAAGTCCCTCAAATCTCCATGAAACACTCTAAGAATACAAGCCTTCTTTTGCATGAGCTCTCTTCCTCTCTCTTTCTCTTATGCAACTCAACATAATCATCCCTTCAATGCAGCTTAAATAGCCTTTAAAAAAAGACCATTCATGCCTTTATATAGGTTTATAAATATGTCATGTTAATCCATGCAGGCTATTGCATGTTTCTAGGCTTCCTTATTCTTCCTTCCACACAATCCTTGGTGGTTGCATTCAAATTAGTACTATGTATCATGTATCAAATCTATATAATTATACAAGTCTACTCCAATTACATGATTAATTACATAGATCATGTCGATAAAATCTTAAGTTCCTTTAAAAATGAGTAGGCATTATTTATTTCATGAATGTTAGTTCCCTGTGCTTACTTTCCCTTCACATAATTGGCTAAGGGTCTATGTAGACTTTGTTGTATGTCCATGTGGATTCACAGTTGAACCTAAATGTACCTAATTTATACCAAATATTATGTGCTTTAGTTTTTTATGCACTATATTCTTATTTTTCATCCCATATTTCCTAATCAAATCATCTTAGATTATAAATGTTTTACCTATATTTTATCTCCATGTTATACATCATATGGTAGCACATCGTGATCACTTAGCATGAACCCAAAAACCTTCCCAATAGATACATCTAGTAATCTAACCTTATGTGCTTTGGTCTATCCTTATTTTTTTACACTAATATCCTTTATGCCCAATGTTTTTGTATGCTAGCACCCTTTGATTTTTGAGTGAAACCTTTAAAAACTATATAGCCATCCTCAATGATACAAGATTACTTTGTGTTTGGGATGATCCTATATCATACACCTCAGGTAACTTAAAAATGTGAGATCCTACTCAAAACCTAAAATATTAAATAGTAAGGCCATAACAACCAATCTTTATGATATCCAACCATGTCGAGTGTTCAACTACATGATACTTCCAGTTTATCAAATACTACTTCTTGTATGTTTTCTTCACCTCCTTAGAGTCCAATTTGGCCTATATATCCTCCTTATCTTTTACTAGTCTCTGTATGTTTTAATTAGATAATTGCACTCCAACTTCTTGTTCCTCTTCATCATGTCACCCTTCATGTAAATCATACAAATATGCCACATTTAATATGGGTGATATGTCAACTTTGTCTTTTAACTCAATCTCATATGCATTTGATAAAAAAATACATAAGGCCTTACATTGTCCTATCTTTTTCATATTCAACTCATTGTATTATCCTTTTGGAAAAATTTCCTTGCACAAATGAGCTAACTCTAGGTCTCTTACCTCAAACTCCTTAATCCTATACTACTCATCTATGCATTCCTTGTATTACAAACTGCTCTACTCTAGCATCCTTCATACCTAATGTATATATTACCCATTTAATCCACATAATCTTCATTTTTTATGCTCCTTACATGCACCTCATTGATGTCTCTCAAATCTGTAACTCCCATTATATTTATACCACTTACCACCTTAAAATGTGTTCTTCCAACACTTTTATTCACCAAATGTTGTGCACAAACTCTGCTTGAACCAACACCTTGTCCCATTTCTTGGGATTACATCTATGTAAGCATTTGAGAAAATTTCCAAGGATTCTATTCACTGCCTCATTGTTTCCATCTATGGATGGTATGTTGAAATGAAATTCAATCTCAAACCCAACTTCTTCCATAGTGTTCACTATAAATGGCCTACAAACTTTGTGTCCCTGTCTGACACTATGTTGCATGAAAAACCATGTAGCCTCAGCACCTATCTAAATAATAATTTGGTGATGTTCATCATATCACTTGTCTTCTTACATGGAATAAAATGTGTCATTTTATAAAATTTTCCCACCTCTACAAATATGGAATCATTTCCTCTCTATGTTCTCTAAAATATTTGCATAATACCATGCTAATTTCATCATATGGCTTCTTTGGAATAGGTAGTAGTTGACATAACCTTGCATTCTAACTCTTTCCATTTACAACTATAAATTTCTATAGATTCATACATACATGTGCATATTTTTCCCATCCTTGGCCAATAATAGCATTTTTTTAACTGAACTATTATATTTTCTTAGCCAAAATGTCTTGTTAGGCCTCTAGTGTGTTTCACCTTGGTTAGGTTCTCATGTATTGACCCTCTTAGTATGCACATTAACACTATCTTGAACAAAATTTATTATTTCATGTGGTAGTCAAACCATGGTTTCCTCTCCATATTTAAAGGCTCTTTACACACTCTGCATGCATCACATTATTTCATTTATTCAACATAAATATCTTCATGGTGTCAAAAACCATTACTTCCACTTGCATCTCATTCAACACAAGTACTCTCCTATTCATTGTGTCAATAACCTTAATTGATTTCCAAATTTTGCACTTCAAAAAAATGTGTAGCTCTTCAAAAACCTAATTCATGTGTATTTGATTGAAATTCCATTTGATAATGATGAATTTTGGTGCTTGATATTTTGTGGATAACACAAAATTCTTTAACAACAAATCATGCCTCCATTTTTTTAGTTCCTACACAATTGTATAAAACTCTTGGTCATTGATCGAGTATTTATTTTTCACATCATCAAAATTCTCACAAAATTATGCAATGGATATCCTTTCTTAGATTAAAATTAATCCAATCATTATACCACTCACATCACAATCTACTTGAAACACTTTATTTAAATATGTAAATGTCAACACTAGCTACTCAGTCACCTTCATCTTTAGCTCTTGGAAACTCCACTCATGTTCCCTAGTCCACACAAATGCCTTGAGATCTCCTCACAACACCTTTGTGATTATTGTGTATATCCCATTGAATTTTATGATGAACTTACTATATAATCTTGTGGCACCATGAAAACTTCTCACCTTAAATGTGCTCCTCAATGATGGTCACTCTATTATCGCATGAACCTTATCTGGGTCCATTTTTAGACCTTCTTGGGATATCATGAAACCCAAGTAAACTAAATCTTTATTCATGAATCTTATTTTATTTAAATTTATCAAGTTGTCCTTGTAAAATATCTTTAAAAATTCCCTAAAAGTGTTATACGCTCCTCTTTTATCTTGTTGGACACTTGAATATCATACATATATACAATGACATACTTTCCCATAAATGGTTTCATCACTTTGTTCATTAGCATCTTGAATGTTCTTAGCATGTGTCAACCCCAATGACATAACTAACCACTCATATAGTCCTTCACTCATATTGAAGGTTATCTTCCATTTATCTCCTTCCCTCATTTTGATAAATACATCATACCACTTAAGAAATCCATCAAGTTATCCATGCATAGATATGTAAATTTGTACTTTATTATCTTTTTAATGGCTCTTGATTTGTACATATGCCATAATCCTCCATTATTTGGTGCCAATACTAAAATTAATACATAATATATTAGTCTCCTCTGATCATCCCTTTATCCAACATATCAATTAATTACCTTTGCATTTCAATTCTCTTGATGTGTCATATATTTTATTACATTATTTGGTAAACATGGTCTATGTATCAGATCCATGTGATGATTAATAATTTTCATCAGTGGTAGTCACATTAGTATATTTCTTTAAATGATATTGAAAAAATCCTTCAATATCGTCTTCACTTTGTGTAGTAAATATTATTTCTTGACGCCTATGCTCTCTTCTTATTTCATCTTTGCAATAAGTGTGGAACATGACTTCTATTTTTTCCACTTCTCATAGTAACTCTTTTCCTAACACCATCAATATATGTGTGCAAACATTTTTTCACTCTCCTTCCATGTCATTCAGTGGACTCAATGTGATCCTCTCACTATCCTTATCTAAGTGATAAGTATATGTTATTATATCATGCACAAACTTTTTGTCATATTTATAAAGCCTTCTCAAAATAACATGACATGCCTCCATTGGTATCACATCACACCATACCTCATCTTGGTCTTCACCTATTTGTAATTTCACTAGTTATTTCTCATTCACCAAAACTTGATGGCCTTTTTTTAGCCATGACATTATGTTTGAGTTTGGGTACCACCTTATTTAAACCCAATTTATCCACCATATCACACAAGACTAGATTATTTGTGTTTATTCTAGCCATTATCACCTTCCAACACTTTCATTCCAATTTAAAAACCATTCATAAAAGGATATCCTATGCATAAACTCCTTATTCTTATTCAACAGCTTCAAAAATACCCACCTAGCCATGGTTTTTTTCAGCAATTTGGTCTCCTTCAGAGTATTTGGTAGATCCAATAGATTTTGTGTCTTTATGTACACCAGCTTCAGACCTTCTACTACATTCCTCTTATGATTATAGGCATTCATATGCCATATGTCTCGGTTATCCATGTCTAAATCATTTTCTTGGGAAACTTCTTGCCATTCCTCAACCAAATATTCCATGCCCTCGAGTTGGGTAAAATGTTTCTCCTCATGTGTACCCTCATTTTTTATCATGTGGCTCTCCTTGATTTTTCACATGCATATCTCCAATTGTAGCTTTAGGTTCCTTTATATGTTTTCTCATCTTCTATGTGTGAATATTTATCTCCCTTGTATGTTGTTCTATAGTATGCATGACAACTTATCCTTAGCCTTCAATGCAAATTGATAGACCTCTTCTACTGTTTGGATCCGAGTCGTGCCCAACTCTATCTGGATGCCAAACCTCAACCGTTCAAGTATATTTCAACTTTATCTCGATTGACCTCATTATGACCTAATATAATATTAATTTTATATAACCCCTTCATGTACTCCTTGACACTTAGTTCTTTCTACTGTATATTTGTAAGTCTCTTGAATAACTCCACCTAGTATCTACTAGTAAAGAATTTACCTTTCATCTTTTTAAACATATAATCCCATCAGGGTATATTATTATTTCCTCTTCTTATTATTTCATTTTTCCCTCATTCCACCACATCACCACATGACCCTTAAAATTGCTTTGTTTAGCCTTCACACATTATATATTGATAATATCATCAAACTCAAAATATTATTTAATATCTATGAACCAATCAATGAGCTCTTCTTTTTAGACTCCTTGGGAAACATGGCACAACCACTTTACTGCTTCATCTATTTGGGAGATAACTCTCAATATTATACCTTTGTCTGTATCTATTTGTATTTCATCATGTTCATCCTCTCATCTACCTTTTACATATTGTTATTCCTCTTCAATATCACTTTGGTCATCCCTTGGTATGAAACCACATCTTCAAGCCTCTTCCACAACATCCAAGAATGTTTTCATAACATGAAAAACTTCAAAGAATTTTTTGTCTTCCATCCATATTAGTTGTACAACACCTCTACCAGTAGCTCTTCCAGGTGACATCTTCCTTCTCTATAATAGATATCCTATTGTTTCAAGTCCTCTACTTGCAATCCTACATAGAAAACCTTTCTCCACACTCACCAAGGTTCAAAACCTTGTTCTAATACCAGATGATAAATCATAGTTAAGGGTCCCAATAAAGGGATGCATTATACCACACAAACTAAGTGAACAAACTCGTACTTTCTAACAATATGCAATTTAAACAACAATTTAAATTTATATTAACATGAAACAAATATTATATAAGTATCCTCTAAGGCATGAACTACATTCTATGCTTTATTCAAGATACAACATGCAAGTTTAAAAATACAACAATGGAGTCTCTCAAATCTCCATGCAACATTCCAAGACTACAAGTTTTCTTCCTCATGAGTTCAATTCTTCTCTGTTTCTCTTTATTTTGTAACTTGGTAAACCCCCCTTCAACTAAACTCAACTAACCTTAAAAATAATACCCTTTTCACCTTTATATAGTTATCTAAAGATGTATTGTCGATCCATTTATGTTATTAGGGGTTTTCATGATTCTTGATCTTATTTCAATGTAATCATTGGCACTTCATTTAATTCAGTATTATGTATCTTGCATTAGATTTGTACACATCTACAAGTCTACTCCAATTGAATGATACTTAGTTTGCTTCGATAAAATCTCAAATGCCTATTAGAAATGGTTGAAATGCATTTATTTCACCAAATCAAAATCCATATGCTTACTTTTCATTCATGTAACTGACTTAGGGTCTATATAGACTTTTTCATAGGTCCACATGGCTTCACAGTCAAACCTACATGTCCCTATTTTGCACCAAATGTTATGCACTTTAGTTTTTTATGCATTTAAATCTTATTTTTCATACCATATCACCTACACAAATCAAATTGGGTTATATTTTGGTGCATATATTATATTTCTATGCCATGCATCATATAGTAATGCCTCATGTGTGTGATGTTTACTTAGCATGCACAAAAACCTATGTAGAGATTGTGCCCAATACTTTGACATTGCACTATTTGGTATGTCCTTCTTCCATGCAATAATCTCCTTTACACCCAACACACCTATGTGATTTCACCCAATGCTTTTTGGCTAAAACCTTCACAAAACTAGACTTAGACATACTTGGTGATGTAAGAATTATTTATGCATGGGATGCTCCTGCATCATTATAGACATTTTATAGCTTTCAAGTTGATAATGTTTCATTTTACCCTTTTATTCCAATTATATTCTCTCTTGATTCATTTTTTGATTCTTGATTCTTCTAATTTTGACATATATCTTGTTTGAATTTTGAAGTTACCTTATTATTTCATATGTTTCAATTTACTATGTCATTCTTCTCACTTCTAAGTTTATGTTGATTGCATTGATTCTTTGGCTCTTAATTTTGATTTTTATCTCCCATAGTATAATTTTATGCAGACCTCCCAAGTATGACATCACATACATATCAAGGCCTTCCACCCCAATGCACATATAGTTATGAGGGAAGTTGTAGGTTAGTATGGATCCTCTTATTCTTACTTCTTCTCACCTTTGCCTCTTGGCATGTTTCTTGCTTAATTGATCTTTGTATTATTTCTTCTTCCCACTTTTTACCTCTTAGTTTATTTTCTTTCTTATTTACTTCCTTGTAAAAATGATAAAACAAAAATAAAATTGGATTTGCTTGATACATTGTTAAACATTTTAGAAATACCATGATTATTTACCTATTGCTAGAGGAGTTAAATATATATGGTTTACATATTATTATGACATTATATTTAATTAACAAATTCATTATGCTTACACAAGGGGCATCCTTATATTGTGGGCATACCTACACTGGAGGAAATGTTAATGTGTTTCAAGTTTTATCTTTTATATTTTAAATTATCATATTGAGATTTAAATTTGATTATATGTATCTTAATATAGCATATGCATTACGTGTTTCTATTATTTGCCTTATGATTACTCAGATTACTTGTTCTTGTACATACTTGTGTGTGTTTCTCTAGATGCATGTCTTGTCTTCATTTTAGAGTATTCTTTAGTTGTATGGTTTGTTTCATTTATGAGTGACTAATTATTTTGTTTGATTTTGATTAAAACATTTTACTTGTTGAATTAAATTCATATATGTGCTTACATGATTGTGTGATTACATTACTTTAGTATAATTTGTGATACTATATTATTGGTGCATGGTCTATATTGTGCACACTATTACTTGATTAGTATTATGCTTGATTATTATGTTTCCATGGTTCCTACCATGCATTTATTGGGGCATATTATTATTATGTTTCACTTATATATATATATATATATATATATATATATATATATATATATATATATATATATATATATATATATATATATATATATATATATATATATATATATATATATATATAATAAGGGCATGCTATTACATTAGGGTATATTGTTTGTTTCTCATTTCTTGTTACATTGGTTCATAACACTTACCACTCTTTTGATTATTCATTGGGGCATATTGATTGCCCCTAATTTTTTATTCCCGTACTTATATTTCTTTTAACTTGGCATAAGTATTGGGTTATTGATGATATTTGATAATAACACACTTATATGATTATATGTATGTTACAAAATGTGCTTTTAAAATTAGTACAAAACTTTATTTGATTAATATTACGTGTGGTGCATGTAATATTTTTATTTTGAGAAGAGTGATATGTATGAACATCCCTCACCTTAAAATGGAGGCATTTAGTTGGTTTGGTTTATATTTGATTAAATGATTTCAATAGGTTCTAAACATGTCAAGAGTTTATACAAATTTCAAGAAGTTATAGAAAGGTACTAAATGTTTTATTCTTTGTATGGGAAGCATTTTATTCACTTATCAAGATCAATAGGATTCATATTTAATATATTTTCCCACATGTCAGGGGTACTTGGACCCATGAAAAATCAATATTTTGTATGGACAAAAACACATTTCATATACCATCAGGTGTATTATTTCCTAATGTTTATATTCATTTTTCAGTGATTTCATTGATTATTTTATTATCAATTTATTTATATATTTATTTAATTACAAAAAATCACTTTTTTTTGTATATAAATTGGAGATGTTGGCATTGGAACATTTATGATCATTCATAGACCCTTAGTTGCAATCAAGACATTCATGTAGAAAATGAAGAGATGAGATTTTTATGTTTTGGAGGTTACTAGAGCTAGAATATGATATCAGGTAATCTCTCTCCTCCTTTTGAATTTCATATCACTTTCATATTTGGTACTAACTTTGAACATAACTTATAGGTAGCAAGGTGAAAAAATAAATCCACCCTTATTTGACTAAATTTAATGTATATGTACAAACACATTAAAGTGGGGCATTATGTAGACACCTAATTTTAGTACACAGCTTGTAATTGTAATGTTATTATCATGTTTTTGTATGTATAGATCGTTATTTCAAAATGATATATTATTTATGATTTTTTATTTTTGTTGGACCATGCTTAAAATTTTATTATCATCATTTACTCATGAATATCTTTAAAATTATCATTTACCTAGAGATACTCATAGACATTCCTGCAAACTCATTGATCTCTATTTCTTGATATTTGATCATCTTAAATAAAAAATCATGATAGTCCAATAGTGGTTTAACCATTATCAGACCATCCTAATTCTAATCATGTCATTTGTAGATTCTTTAATAGATTTCACCATGTTTTAGTGTGCCATGATTATCATCTTTCCTACTTGTATAATGTTGGCTTATACACAAATAAGTTCTTTATTAAAGTTTGATAAGTCTATATATACACAAACACCCTAATACATTTGAGATATCAAAAAATGAAATTACATAAATTAATACTATTGCAGTAACAATGAGTACATCTAGATATCACATATATTGATTTATTTTTACTATATTAAAGAATTATTGTTCCATAGTTGTACCAAAAGGATGATTAGTGAAATATCATATAGAAAGACCTTAGTTACATTGCATCTCATATCATAGGAGTAAGGGATGGGATTATCTTATACACTCATATAATTGTTGACATATGAATTCTAATTCACAACCTATCAAAAATTAAGAGGCTCACTAAGGTAGGTTCATAGAAGCAAAACCAAAAAAAATATGTCTTTGAAAGGATTCATGACACATATTAAGAGTTGATCTAAGGAGAAGATATTCTATAAATTCTGTGCACCAATTATTTGATCTAAGATAGGTTTCTATAGAGAAAAGATTGATAAAGGGATTCATAAGGTTTTAGACTAATATGATAAATATAAACCACTTTTAGAAGAATACTTCCACTTTCAGTATAGACTATCACATTGAAATAGCCCATTATTGGTCAACACCTTTTCAGACAATAAGATTCTAGTCATTTCATCAAATCACAATCATATTTTGAATTCTCTTCTACAATATTTTTGGACCTTATTTTCAACATTTATAACCTCTATCAAATTTCAAGTAAGTTATAAATTAGGTATGAATCTCTAAAACCCTTTTTCAATTATCAATCATTCAAGATAATTCATATTTTAATTGTATACCACCAAGATAATTCAAGATCATTGAAGATAATTGAATATCATTCAAGATAATCCATTATATACCACCCTAGGCACTAGGGAAAGTCTTTTTTAATTTTATTTAGATCATATTTTCCCTTCTACCCATTTTGGTTGTTAGTGTACTTTTACATTATGTAATACTCCATTCTCTTTTCATCAAAATAGACAGAAAGTGCAATAAGAAATTAAAAATATGAAAAAAAATAGAGGTTTTAGAGATTATTTTTAGTGGCTACTATTTTTTTTATGCAAAAAGTGTTAATAAATTTTGATGACAAAATCTTGTGTAATTTTTTTTGAAAATGTGTAAAATGACACTTTTTGTGTCATTATTTCCTATAAATCCACTAGTGTGAAGACTTTTACAAAATTCATAAGTATTTTTATGAGAACCATTACAAATTTTGTTTGATAATATTATATATTCATTCATATACATGAAGTTTTGTGCTTTCAAATTTTTACATTTTCATCATCTTTCATGGAAGATTTTAAGTTGTTTTAGTTATTCTAGTCGATAGGATGAAGATGATGATTCTCGATCCATATTTAATATTTTCACACCTATGTATTCTAAGTTGTCTATATATTAAGTGTCTAAAATTTAATCATTTATTTTTATGGTCACATGTATACATGGTCAAGGTTAAATCACTTATAACCTAAAAGATATTTTATCAAGTCAATAACAAAAAAATGTGGTTGAATTGCCTAATTAATTTCTCATATGTTCTCCATCTATAAAAATGTTTGAGAGAGATAAGGGGGCCAATTCGTTGAGATCTATATTGTACCATCATTTTTACCACTTAATAAGAAAAACAAATCTTCTAACATGTTCCATTAAAATAGGTGTTTATACCAATCTTATTTTAAAATCTTAGATACTATTAGTTGAGAGGATAGGCCCATTCACAATACATGATTGGTGTGGAAAATTTTGTCTTAGACTTTTCCTACTAGTTTGAATTATTTTAGTTTTATCATAGACTTTTCTTACTATTTCTTCTTGCTATAGTTTTTATTTTTAAATTTCATTTATTTTTCCTGAACATATTTTTAAGGAACATACAATTAATTTAATTTTTGTTCATTACATTTTAGTTGGTGTGTATACTACACATTGATGCCTCACAAGTTTATTCCATTATTTTGATTTTTCCATGGTGAAGCCCAGTCCTTTATGGCCTTATGTCTTGGGTGATTTATTTATTATGGCACAACTCTTTGGTGTGCTTTATCATGAAGCATTCACACTTGTTTTTTGCATTTTTTAGATTATTAAGCATGAGAAGACATTTTAGGACTTTACATGGATTATTTCAATTTTTATGACATTCACTTGAGATTTTTGATTAATGGGATATGTTGAGGATAAAATCCACACTTTAGGCTCTCAAGAACATTAGGATTATACATCATCTACCAAGGAAACATAAAACAACCAAAAAAACTATCTTATGACATGATGAGTGGATACCTTATAAATGACATTATACACTATGTATATGAGATGGAACACCTTGATTGATGTTTTCATGTTTGAGTTATATGAGATTTGAGCCTTGTTCAAGATAGACATTGTAGATCTAGAGGTGTACGATCATTATCTACATCTAAGTATAATTCATTGTGATTTCATTTTTGGGCAGACAACTATTTGTTATGAAGTTTATGTATTCTTTGATTTGTATGGTACACACTCCTTTGTTATGAATCCCATATATTTCACTCATTTTTTGGAATAAATTCAATATTAATTCTACATGACATTTAATATCTAGGCTTTTATGATTATATTTGAAACATTTATGAATGAATTTATTATTGATGCTTCATATGTGTTATTTTAGTTTTATTATAATTATGTATTTTGGATCTCATATATTAGTTTCCTTTTACGTTTTATGGTTTGTTATGGATTTTTTTGGCTACCATTTGGTCAAAGTTTGTTGCACTATTGGTTCATGATGGATTATGTCCAAGGAAAATCATATTTTTGATTAGAATATAATGTTGATTCATCTTTGACTGGTGAGGTTGGTTCTAGTGTAATAACCCTTCACATATTATTTTTATCTTATTTAATCATGGATTTAGGTTCTTAGCTCTTTGGTGAGAGTAACCATGATAACTCTAATCATTATTTTTGTCATGAGGACAATGTTTTAGATATTGATCCTTAGTTTTTGAGTGGGCACTTCTTATGGATATTTATAGGGTCATATAATTTTATTATTATTAGTGATTAAAAAGGTTGGAGGGTCCCTCACCCATTCATTCATCTCAAAATTTCACTTATAATTTTTTTTTGTCAAACTGCCTTTTATGTAGACAAATTTTCTTGTACAAACCCCGAATAGGATCTAGTAAAATGATTTTAAAAAAATCTAGAGTCACAACTTAAACAACAACTAAGATAAGGGGAAAAAAAACAATACTCCACAAGACTCAACAAAACTAATTTAAAAATATGAGAAATCATATATTCATGCTCATAATAAATTCAAATGGAAACTAGAATTTTTAATATAAAAAACTAAAACAATGACAAAAAAAAACCTTTGAGTTATGTAAACATCATTGTCATTACCAATAAAAAATATCGAAGATAACCTAAAAAAGTTACATGCCTCTTTTTTGCTACAAAACTATACCTTCACCATTTTCAAATGAGATCTTAGAATTATGTTCATAAATTACATTTTTATTTGGGTTCCTTTTTTCTATTTATTTTTGACCAATTTTTGTTCTTTAGAATCTTTCAAATTAGAAGATCCATTGTATAACCCAACTAAAAAACATATATAAGAATAAAACCCCTTCTCTAAAGAAAATACCATGTTTGCCTCCACAAATTTAGCAAGATCTTATAGAAAGAAAGAAGATTTAATAGAATATTCATGAGGAGGCACTATATGTGGCTGCATAAAAGTTTTTGAATCCTTTATTCTATCATAGAGAGATTATAAAATCTAATCAAAATCAATGTTTACTTATTGATGATGGTATTCAACCCCTTTCCACAATGTAGCATGCCTACCCTTATTGATCCCTAAATCTACCAAAAAAAACATTTTTGTCTTTTGGAAATAATCTACTAGATTCCCTTGGGGATAATGTTATCTAAATATAAAAGCTAACCCCTCATAATCCAATTGTTTATTATAGATTTGGTTCCAACCTTAAACCCAATATCTTAATTATATCACTCAACACATCTATCTCTACAAAAACTATTGCAAAGATAGGTTGGATCTATGAGTATTTTTAAATGGATTAGACATATTATTTTCTTAAAAAATTACCAATAATATTCAAACTAGTAGTACCCAAAAATTACAATGGAATATTTTCAATCTGAATCCAAACTAGATCCATAGTAAAGGAAAACATAAAAATATTGATTTCTAAAACCAAAGATTTCATACAAAGCATAGTTTCTCCCCAAAACCAAGGCCCTGAATGAAGAAGCACTTCCTTGTCCTCTTCTAACCCATAAATAAAAATACAACATCCCTAAGTAAAAGGATAAATGAAAAACTACCCGAAAAAAATGGGTTTCTAATTTTTTGATATCTAGGAGTGAAAATCCAAAAGAAACAACCATAATGTGTGAAATATGAAAATAAGCACCAATTATGTATAGGTATTCTTATTTTAAAATAATTTCAACACCCTCTCAACCACAGGGTTTATCTCATTCTTGGGAACTTGTAATGTGGTAAATTTCTTAAAATGGCTTATTTTAAAAAAAATGAAAACCTTAGGATTTTCCTATTCCTTCAAATCAATGCAACCTAAAATCCTAATAATTTATCCAAAAAATCCTTAGGTGTAATCGCACTCACATAATCCATGACTAGGAAAGAAGAAGGATAAGTTTGAGATTAAATATTAGTTGACCCAAGGGACAGAGGAAAACTTCCAAACATAAAAGGAGGAGAAGTAAAATATCCCAAAGACACTTTGTGATGAGAGTTGAAGATCAAACCATCCTCAAATGATCTCAAATCAGGAAAAATATTCTTAGTCTTGGATCTAGCTACAACCATCCATATTTTCAAAACACAATCCTTCAAAACATTAGATCTAGGGTTAGGGATTGAAAAAACATTTTTAAATGATGGATTAAAACATACTACAAATATAACAAAGGGAGAATAATAAAACCTATGCTCATATCTATCCAAAACATCATTCACTGATGAGTAACTACACTTAGGAGGATTGGAAGGCATTGGGTCCTTTATACATGTATAAATTTAGGGTCATAAAAATATTACTTCACATGTGCTTATTTACCTTTGGTTCTTTATAGTGATCACCTTTTATCTCATAAGGCTAGGAATAATTTTTGGTGACTCATTTTTGAATCCTTGTAGTTAGCATTTTTTTCCCTTTGAGGTTGGACATTTGTAGCTACATGTGATGTTTTGACATATTATATATTTGTGCGATGAGTTTTCTCTATGTGGTGTGCACCATTTGTCCCCTTTATATATGGGAACCTTTGTCTTCTTGTGTTAATCACCGTTCAACCCCTTTGTAGATGGGGACATGAATTAGCTCTTTGTAGTGATAACCTTGGCATCTTTGTGGTTGGGAATATTAGAATACTTAAAGGATGATTTTTTTTATTATAGACTCTTTGTGGTGAGAGTTTTACATGGACCTTTACCTCCTTGGAGAAAATATCTAACAACTCACATTGTGGATTGATTTTTATAGTTTGAGCTCTAACTTTCGAGAAATTTTATGTCAAGTCTTATTATAAAGGCGTATTCATGTGATAGAGATAGTAAAGTATAAGACTCTTCATTTGGGACTTTATAAATTCATGTTAAGTGGTAGATGAGGGTTTGGGAGAAGTAAAATGTGGGGAGGAGTTTTGGTAATAATAGCTCCATTTTCTTTGGGTTCTTCAAGTTTGGCTTAAGGAAGTATATGAGTGAAATTATTGCACATTAGTTGATTTAGATTTATCAAGTCCCGTTGAGATATTGGGTTCAGCTAGTCCTTTAGATTACTACTTTAGAACAATATCAAATACCATGTTGTGGTGTCTTTGGGATTTTTTTGGAGCCCATGTTATCTGTTATTGAATACCCTATATTACCATAGGGATCTAATAATATAATTGATAAATGTGACATGAAATTCAAATCATGCAAGTAGATTTATTACCTTTGGTACATCAATATATTATTGTCTAGTTTTTTGTTACATGATTGAGATTTTTAAATTTAATTGATCCCAATATTTGTTCCAACAATAAGATGTTTTTCACAATGAGTAAAAATGTCTAGGTAGTATTTACAAAATAAATTATGATTGTCTCGAAGTGTTGCTATGGGATGTGAGAATGGTGATGATTGCATGTAAATATGGTAGTATAGGATATAAGTAATATCCTTGAGATTAAAACTTATGCAAATTTTCATTTTTGTTAGTATTTATTTGTTATTTCAAATTTGTACTTTATAATTTTCATATCAATAACATTACTTTTGTTAATGACTTCAACTACAAATATGAGTTGTTTATTTTATATTGATCGATATTGAAGGATTTGGTCACTAGGTATGAAGGCATAATTATTCACATGCAATAAATATTGTTGTTGAAAATTATATGCAGAAATTTGAAGACCCACAAATAAATTTGAAGTACTAGCCCAAAATATGTTTTATAGATGATCATTCAAAAATGTGAAATTTGGATTAGTTTAACACAATAAATAACTTAATTAAATTATTCATATGAGAAGATTACTTACAAGATTTTGATCTCTAAAAATAAATAATTTATGCTTCATCTAATTCTAATCATATCCCTAATATCACTCACTCTTATCTAGTCTCTCTCTTAGGTGAGTTGTTATCTCAACTCATGTATACTCACATCACCTAATAAATTGCACACTCATATTATCACTAACCCACACACTTAAGTAATTACTCACACATAAATAATATGACACACTAATTATAAAAAATCCAAAATTACCCCACTTAGTGTGGACATAGGTCAAGTAACCACACTCAATAACTTTAGCGTGTTGATATGGATCTTGCACATAAACTTGACATATACATGTGCTACATTTAATATTGCACACATACCTATTGCCTGGAGCTTTTAATGGTTTTATTCATGGATGGGAATATCAACCACCACATAGTAACTCATCAACCACCCCATGTAAACTCATCAATTGATCCATGATGGGTACTAACCAACAACCCTTGCTAAGAACATGATTACTACAATACTATCATACAATGCTTCACTTTTATCATCATTGTAGGGTAAAAAATCAACATTGATTACATTATTTTATTTTTCACACACACACACAAATATATATATATATATATATATATATATATATATATATATATATATATATATATATATATATGACTAAGGCCTCATTGTCATGTTTTTAGCCTTTATGTATGATTATTTCCACTTAATTATAGACAACATAGCTAACAACCATTGTCACTAGAAATCACCCTCAAATTTAGTTGATATATCATTGATGTTATTTCCATTATTATATTATGCAATGCCTTAGTGGCTAACTTGAGGTCAATAATAGCCTCCTAGCTTTATTGACTCTGACATCTAGTTGAACCATTGCTTACTTAGCGAGCTAATTCTTAGAGCTCATTTTCATGTCACTTCTATAAACAAATATCTCCCCATATAGTGGATGTTAAGTTCACGCAATAATGTATCTATTACAAAGTGTAAAATTAATTTTGACAATGACAACATAAATATGTTTTATTTTTTTAACACAAAATAGTAGACATAAATAAAACCTAAATAAACAACTATATTAAAAGTATAACCTTATTTCTAATATCAATAACTTTTAACTATTAGACATAAATTGTGTATTCTGTAGATACTAAAAATAAAAACATTTAAACCAAACTATAAATGATCTTGTACCTATGGACCTAACACTTATAATTATAACAAATAAACTACATATTTAACCAATATACAAAGAGACCCAAAATGTTAAAATTACCTTTTCTTTAGGATAATTTATTTTATCCAAAGTTCTCATTTTATGTGTGTAAATTTTTTATTTATGTGAATTATAAATTCACATAAATTTAGATTTCATAAGGTGTTATTCCCCTCTTTGTTCTTCTTTAGGATTTGGGAGTTACTTGCATAAGTAACCCCTTCACCCACTTGGCACACACCTCCTTTCGCTTTCTAATGGACTAGGTCACAAGTGACACACACAAAGGAGGCTTGTAAGGTAATCATGAGATTCCTTGTAACTCTCATTCTTTTCCTCTCTCTCTATAAAATAACTCTTCCTCTCTTCATTTCCTCAGTAGAAACTCATAGTTATCTCTCTTCTCATTGTGCTCTTGCTTCTAAATTATGTTTGTAGAGATTTTGGTGACAAGCCTTCTTATAAAATCACGTCAGTTTTTCTTCAATACATTTAGTTTTCTACTTTAAAATTCTTGTCTCATTTGTAGTTTGAGAGGTAACTTTGTTTTGTGATTTTTTTATTGTATGCATTTTCATTTGTTATTGATGAATGTTCTTAGAATAATCCCTTCATGGTATTGGAGCGAAGTTCATTTTATTGACATTTTTTTAATGAGTGTGCAGATATTTTTGGAAATTATTTCAAAATTTTTTTGCAAAGACTGCACTCTTGCTCTCCATTCAAATATATTTCCCTTTATTATATTTTCTCGAGTTTTATTTTTCTCTCTAACTAGTTGTTACAGGTTGCTCTCAAAGAACTTTTTTTAATTTTTCTCTTAGTTTTGAGAGGCCCTCCAAGTAAGTTTTTTTTAAATCTCATACAAGTAAGCAAAAGAAAAAAGAATTTAATTTATGTTCTAGTTTTTTTTTTTAAAATTGATCTATATTATATTACATTTTGTATATTTATTATGTTAAGGAAATAAAAATATATCTATGTCTCAATTTTTTCCTTAACATTTTATTTCATTTAAGAGATATATATTTCTACTCATTGTTAAAATTCTGGATATGTCAGATTTTTTTCTAAGTAGTTTTTTCTTAAATCAATATTTATCCCAGCTCACTATTAATTTCTTATTTCATTTAAGAGATATATATTTCTGCTCATTTTTAAAATTCTAGATATGTCAGATTTTTTTCTAAGTAGTTTTTTTTAATCAATATTTATCCCAACTCACTATTAATTTCTAAGAGATTTATCTCCTTCACAGAGAGTAGATTTATTTTATTTTTACATTTTGTGGTCAATGATATATATCAATTTTAAACCAAAAAAATTTAAGTTTTTTAATTAACATAGTAATTTTACCTAATTTTTTTTTATTCTCAAATCTAAATTTTTTGTTCACTTAGAGTTCTTTTTTTCTCTATGTTGCATTCCAAGATGATGATCCTCCTAAGCATAGGACACCAAATATTTTCTTGCCTCCTTTCAGTTGTACAACCTACTTTTAATAATTTAGTTGCTCTTCTTTTTTTCTCTGTGTTTCATCCCAAGATGCTCATCCTCCTAAGCATAGGACACCAAATATTTTTTTGCCTCCTTTCAGTTGTACAACCTACTTTTAATAATTTAGTTGCTCTTCTTTTTTCGCATTTCCTACTCCATAATTTTTTTCATTTTGCACTACCATTGTATGAAGTTGTCAGATGTGTTTCATTGCTTCTTTACTTATTACGTTAATCTTTTATATTGATTAAAAAAATTAAATTGCCCTTTTCTTCAAGCATAATCTTTATTTAATAAATTCAATATATATATATATATATATATATATATATATATATATATATATATATATATATATATATATATATATATATATATATATTTACGAGCAATTTTATTTTTTTATAAGCATTAAAATTCAATAAAGAAATAAAATAGCATTCCTATATTTAAAAAAACAAAATAAATTAAAACTCTTTCCAATTACAATAATTTATTATTGAAATTGTGTAGTCTTTATTTTTTTAAATTATTATTAAAAAAATAATTTTATAAACTTGTATTGGAAGTTGTGAGTGTTTATTCTTTTTTTAAATCAAAAACAAAAAAAAATTCAAATAATTATATATGTAATACATGTTTTTATAAACATTTCAATATTTTAATTATTAATGTTTTTTGTGTGAGTTTGTAATCAAATTAAAATATTTTTTTTGCTTAAGTTTAATCATACTAAAAGCTTCTAAACCCATTGATATTATCCCTTCTAGTTAATCTTGGATGTTTTTTAGCCATCTTGTAGTTGTTATTTTTGTGTAATTTTTGGCTCTCATTTATTCCTTAATATTTCTTTTACACTTTGATTACATCCCATATTTTGGCTTTTTTATCCCTCATTCGCATCTCTTTCATTTTTAAGTAATTTTTTCTTGCCTATTTATTTTTTGGGTATTGTATGAGCTATCACAACATAATGACTCAATTGTTATCCAAATTCAAATTCATATCTACCAATTATCATTTATAAAAATTGTATATACAACACATATTCACTTTTAAACACTTGGCACATGTAGTAGATGGCACATACTTCAAATCTACTATATAGATTACAACTGTTGAATTTCAAAAGAAATGACAAGTACAAAATGATGAGACTTTAGGATTGATTGTTATGATCATGATCCCTAAATTATATGTGCATATTGACGGTTGTCTTCTTGCATCCAATGCATAGTCTAAGCTTAAATATGTTTATGATATTATGAATGAATCTCATAAAATTCAAATTTAATATCAAATGTCTGATTTAAAGTACAATGACTTTAAAAATATTAATAATGTTTTAATTAAATTTTACTCTTTGTATTCTCAGTTCATTGGTTTAGGTGTTAAACTTTTACAATTTAATTCAATTCATAATATCATGAAAAAATATTTACCTCAACCTTTTCAGCAGTATATTACTAATATTCATTCACAACTAGCTTTTCCCATTTTATCTTCTCAGTTGACATTTGAGTTATTTTTTACTTTGTTGAATAAGAACAAAAATTAATTCAATTTGTTAGTCTCAAGACTAATGAATATGATTTTATTTCTAAACACTAATATAAAAATGGCAAAGAATATGCTAAGTCCAATAATACACATAATATTAAAAAAAAAATCTAATATTCAAAACCTAAAAAAAAGTTAGAATGTAATTATTGTGACAAAATACTCATGATGAAGATCACTAATTTAAAAGAAAATATGATATTAAAAATAAAAATATTAAAGTCAAAGACAATGCTAGCACTAATAATACTAAGACTCAATTTAAATATAAGTCTAATAGTAGAGTTGCTTTTATTTGTGTTTTATATGCTTCTTCTGTTGAATGGATTGTTGATTCTAGTACTACTCAACATATGACATCTAATGTAAACTTATTTACTTCTTTAGAACTAAATCTTTATAGCAACTATTTAAGTTTTGTAAATCATGCTTCTTGTAATGTTGAATCCATAAGAACTATTAAAATCTTTAATAGTGAATCAAATAATGTCTTGCTTATTCTTGATTTAAAATTAATTTTTATTTCTATTCTTCACTTATATAAATAGTACTCTAAAGTAGAATTATTTAATGACACTTGTTATGTTAAATCTGTCAAGCAATATTTTCAAGTAGTTGCTACTAATTTTTTAGACAATGATAATTTGTTCAAGTTTATTGGATTATCTCCTTCCTCCTCTTCTCATGCTTTGCTTACTTCTAATGATATTAATTTATGGCATAAAATACTAAGACATATTAAATATCAAATTATTTCACTAATGAATAAACTTAATATGATGTAAGGTTTTCTTAAAATTCTTCCTATTGATTTTGTTTGTAGTGGTTGGATGGCTGGTAAAATTCAAAAAAAAAAAAAAAAAAAAAAAAAAAAAAAATTAAGAATCAATCTTGGCATGCTAATGAAAAGCTTCATTTAGTTCATAGTGATCTCTCAGGTCCTATGCAAACTCTTTCTATTACTGGTGGAAAGTATGTTTTACCTTTTGTTAATGATTGCACTAGAGAGTTTGGATTTACTTCTTGAAAACTAAAGATCAAGTTTTAGACACTTGAGTTTCATGTTTTTGTTGAAAAATAATTTTATTATTTTTTACACATATTATGAACTAACATTATAACTGAATATGTTAACAATTATTTTATTTTATATTGTAAGTAACATGGTATTAAATATGAGAAAAATATTTATTACACACCCGAGTAAAATAGTATTTTTGAACGTAAATATAAGACTATCATTGAAATGGTTAGGTGTATGTTGCATGCTAAAAATATAAATTATAAATTTTGGTCTAAAATTATGTATTATGTTATCTACCTAATCAATAGGACTCTCACTAAATCTATTTTTAATAATACCCCTGAAAAAGCTTGGAGTGGTAGAAAACTTAATTTTAACCATTTACATGTTTTTGGTTGTGATGTATTTATTCATATTCTAATAAAAAAATAGAATAAGTTAGATTTTAAATCAGACACTTTTATATTTATTGATTATGATGAATCATCAAAACCTTTTAGGATGTATGATCCTCAAACTAACAAAATCAAGATTAAAAATGATGTTAGAATTGGTGAAAATGATGTACTTGATTGTGCTTTCAATTCAGATTCTCTTGATATAATTTTTGCTTTTCTTCCTTTTAAACCAAGTAATGATCATAATGATGTTGTGCATAATGATGTTATTCTTAAATTTCTTTCTCCTTCTTCTAATCTTGATCCACCTAAAACTATGCCTAAGTAGACCAAGACTACTATAAAAGCTTCTTAAATTGATACAGATCTTAACGATACTTGTATAACTAGGAAACAATTTTGTAATTATGCTTTAATGTTTAAACTCATGAACAATAATGATCCTACGACTCTAAAATAAGCTCAAGGTCACCTTCATTAGAAAAAATAAATGCATGATGAATACAACTCTTTGATTTCTAATAACACTTGGTACTTAGTCCCTCTCCCTAAAGGACATCATTTGATAAGTTGTAAATGGTTGTTTAAAACTAAGTTTAATTCTGATAATCAAATTAAGAAATAAAAAGCTATAGATTAGTTGCTAGACATTTTTCTCAAATTGAAGGAGACTATAATGAAACTTTTGTAGATGTTACTAAGATACCCATAATTAAAGTTATTTTAAGTTTAGTTTATCACATGCATTACCCTATGTATCAAATGAATGTTAAGAGTGATTTCTTAAATAGTTACTTGCATGAAGAAATTTACATCAATCCCATGGTTTTATTAAGAAAAAAAATGAATAACTTGTTTACAATTTAAATAAAGCTATTTGTGGTTTAAAACAATCTCTTGGAGAATGGTACTCTAAAATATATCAATTTTTAATAGCTCAAGGCTTTACTCGTAGTTCTAATGATTATAATCTTTTTGTCCAGAACACTCCAAATGACATAGTTATCATTATTTTATATGTTGACTTAATTATAACTGGTACTGATATTTCAATAATTTCTTGCATTAAAAATTCTTTAAATAATACTTTTGAAATGATTGATTTGGGTCTCTTATATTATTTTTTAGACATTCAATTTTGGCAAGAACAGGATAGTATTTTTATTTTTAAATCAAAATATGCATATAACTTGTTATATAGGTTTAATATGTTAGATTGAAAACCTCTTGCTACCCCTTGTGAACTTGATATCAAATTAATTAATGACATAGAAACTAAAACTATTAATTCAACTCTCTATAGACAATTAATTATCAGTTTGAATTATCTTTCTCATACTCATTTTAAAATTATTTTTTCTATTGGATTGGTTTCTCATTTTACGTCTAAACCTCAAGCTACTCATTTTAAAGTTGCTAAAATTATTTTTCATTATATTAAATTTACTCTAAATTTTGACATCAAGTATACCTAAAATAGTAATTTCTCTTGGGTAGGTTATTCAGATTCTAATTGGGTTGGTGATCTTAAAGACCATAGATCTACTAGTGGTTATTATTTTTCTTTGGGTTCCAGCACCATCTCATAGAATAGAAAAAAGAATACTATTGTATCCATATATTCCATGTAAGTTATTTATAAATCTTGTAATTATGTAGCCAAATGAAGCTATTTAGCTTAGAATACTTCTTATAGATTTGGGCCACCCTCAACCTTCAGCGACTCTAATTTTTTGTGATAATCAAAGTGTTATTGCCTTAACAAAAAATTTAATTTTTCATGCAAGGTTCAAGCACATTGAGATTCAACATCAATTTTATCTTGAACTTCTTGAAGACAATCAAATTCTTCTCTCTTTCTATCCTACTCAAAAATAAATAGCCGATATTTTCACTAAGTCATTATGTAAAAAAAAGTTTATACTCTTTTATAATATGTTAGGATTAAAGGAAGTTCTAATCAAGGGGGATAATTAGTAATGTTTTCTCACTTATTTTTTATCTGTAAACCCCTAAATAAATTATAAATATGAGTTTTATAATTATCCTTTATTTAGGATAATTTATTTTTTTGTGTATGTAAAATTTTTATTTATATGAATTATAAATTCACATAAATCTATATTATATGAGGTGTCACTCACTTTTTTATTATTTTTTAATATTTGAGAGTTAATTTCATAAGTAATCATTTCTCCCATTTGACACACACCTCCTTTCACTTTTTAAGGAACTAGATCATAAGTGGCACACATAAATGAGGCTTGTAAGGTAATCATGAGATTCTTTGCGACTCTTATTCTTTTTTTTTGCTCTATAAAAGAGTCATTTTTATCCTCATTTTCTCACTAAAAACTCATATCTCTCTCTCTTATTCTTATTGTGCTCTTAATTATAAATTATACTTTTGGAGATTTTAATGACAAGCCTTCTTATAAGATCACGTAAGTTTTTATCTGATAGATTTAGTTTCTTACTTTAAAATTCTTATCTCATTTATGGTTTGCACCCTAAGAGGTAACTTTGCTTTGTGATTTATTTATTTTATGCACTTTAAGTTGTCATTAATGAATTTTATTGGGATAATCCCTTCAAAAAATAATAAACATAACTAAAAACTTAACTGACTCATATAATAATTAACAAAAGACACGATGCATGTGATGTAGCATATAAGACATGAAATTAGGTATGGAATAACTAACACATTATAATATGTTGATGAATCATTTGGCATGGCTTACCAACATTAGGATATAGGGTAGTTAGCTCATCCAGCCTATCTTAAAAGGAGGCCTACAAGAGTTTCCTCAAGGTCTATATTTATCGATTCATAGCATATTGATTTTACTTAGTTAGTCATTATGAAAAATTTGAATTCAAAAGGCCTACTAGTTCTGAAAGTTTTAACATATTTACAATCTTTTAATAGTTTAGAGGGGCTAACTCTTTATTGATTACAAGGGAGATATTGAACTAGTCACTTATGTTATCCTGTTGTAGTGTAATGTCTTTCCTAATTCTCCTGGCACTATTGTTATGCTACCAAAATTGTAACCAAATGATGAATATAAACCCTATTTGTGTTATTCAAATAAATATATATTAATTGAAGCTATGGAGTTATTTTTAAAAAAATTGTGCATGAAATATGGTGGTTGTTTTCCTCTTCTCTTTGTTTTTTCCTTTTTAGACTTTTGCATCACCTAAATTTGTGGTTGTGTAACGAGAAGAGGAGAATAATTTTCATATTACATGCATGGATTACAAATAAGTAACTCCATAACTTTAATTAATAAATATCTATTTGAATAAATAAAATAAGGTGTACATTCATCATTTGGTTACAATTTTGATAGCATATTAATAGGCATTTTCTTTATTTTCCCCTTTCTTTTATTTTTTTTTTTAATTTATTAGCTAGGGTTAGTGTAGTGAATGTAATTTTTTTCTCATGGTATATTTTGATTTCAATTTTTTTTAAATGCTAATTTTAATCAAGTGGAAAATTTTTAAATGTAAGTTTATTTTTCTTCCTAAGACTCACTTAAAACCCATGTTGTGAAACAAACTAACTAACCATGCCTTCTAAAATATTAAAGGAATATAAATACATTAAAACATTTAGAACCAACAAACCTTTTGAATTGGCACCATTTAAAATGACTAAGTGATTAAAACTAGTACATTGTGATGCAGTAGATATAGACCTTCAGTAGACCCTCACGAGCCTCTTTTCAGGAAAGGCTGGATGGGCTAACTTCTCTGAGAGCCTATAGTTGGCAAGTCATGCCAAATGACACAACAACACAACTTACATGGAGCATGGGAATAGATATGAGGGGTTGAAAATGGATGATAAAATAAAAACATGCATAGGACTATAATAATTTGACATGATTTGTTCACAAAGATGTTGGTAAAATGTATGATATGAAATGGTAAAACAAACATTAATAAGGTGAAATGTTAAAGGAGTCACATTTATAATGGAGTATAAATGTATGGCCAATATAACTGAGAATATTTTAGCTAATATTGATATCAATCTAGTAGACAATAGGCTTATATATGTATATACACAATGAACACTTGACAAACATAGATATAGTGTCATGAATGAAAGCACAAATTGAAGGATGAATGATAATATTTGGCACATGTTAGTATCCAAAATATGTGGGTGCATGGAAAAATGAATATATAAGCTAAAATATTAGATCGAGATGAGGAATGGAGGAAGTTTGAACTTGGCATTGACTACATGATACAATGATAAATGAGTAATAAATCTTAGTGATGATTTATTACGATCGCATATAATGGTAATCAACAAATGTATTAAATAATGATAAAATGTTTTAATATATTCTAATAACTCTTCTTAAATTATTATTTTCTCATCCTCGGGGGTGAAGCAAAATACAACAACCCAATTTTTTATGAAGTAGAATCTCAAATGACCCTATAGAGGAGGACTTCACCAATAACCAATGATCTGTAAACACCATTGATAAACTCAAAGTGAAATTTTAAAAGTATAGATTCTAAATTTCTCAACTTATAAGATGTCAGAATGATTAAAAATGGATGAAAATCTGATCTAAATCAAGTTTCAAAATTACAAAAAAGGTGAATTGAAAGATCACTTCAGTTATCCATTGAAACCGTCAAATTTTTCAAATTCTCAATTTTATCCAATTTCTCGTAAATGATCAATTCATTAAATTTTGCATTCTAATTTAAATCTAAATTATAAGCTGCAATTTAACTAAAACATTGAAATAACTTGGCTGACTCAGCACATCCTTCACCTTCCTGAGTCACATGCAGAGGCTTCTTCAAATCGAAATTGGTAACTTCCATAGCTCAAAATGGCATCACCAATTCTACAAAATGGGTAAATGAATATATTGCACAAAGCGTATCAAAATTATAAACAACTTGGTAGTTTACTCTGAGCTCTGGTTCGGCCTCTAAGGGCTCCAAAATGACCAAATACTATAAGCGGGTCTATAATCTCCCATACATAGTCGACCAAAAGCTTGCCCTTAAATACAAATTCGCTCCTTTCAAATCACTTGGAAGTTTGTAGCTGAAGTGGTCAAGGCCTATCCATTTTGGGTGGTAGGTCAGGGGTTCAAAACTACCGGCCCTTTCTTTTAGGTGCTTAGCATGAGTTTTTGAAATTTTCTCCCTCCTTTTTTGGTGCTTTGACTTATTCTTTTGTCCCACATGGGCTGCGTGGAAGGTGGTTGCATGCTTTAAATAAACAAGTTGATCCCTTTTATAAATGCCTAAGACTTAGGTGCCAACTTAGGCCACTACTTAGACTTTGTCAATGCATGATTGGTGGGGTGGCGTGGCGGGTGACGTGGCAGCTTGTGCAAGTTGGCCTTTGGCACCTTGTTTCAAAGTGATAAACATTTGAAAATATCTCAAATAACATGTGAATAAAAACACTAAACCAATTTTTTTTTGCACCAAATTATTTTTTCATGTGTCAAATGGCTATTGGTCCACTTGGCATGCCCTCATTGTGCCATGTCATCTTACGACATCAAATTTTTTCCCTGTCGCATCAGAACTTCAACAGACCATATCTTTTGCATACGGTGTCCGTTTTGTGAACCGAAAAAAGCAACGAAAAGCTCTCGATGAGATCTAAGCTGTGAAATTGGTTTCATCATGATTTGTAAACTTTTTATATAATTAAATCCAAATCACACCTCCCTATAAAAGAGGCTTTTGGTCTCCAAAAGTCGACTATCACCTGAAATCTTATAACTGGTCTACTACATCCATGAAAATAGAACCCAATTATAGAAAGAGATATAAAAAATTGCATTCAAATAATTCATAATCAAACTGAAAAAAATTTTAATCTAAAAGGCATGAGTAAGTGAATCTACAACTGCTAAAGTGATTACAACATATCAAATTGCCTGCCCAAATGTCACATCCTATAAAGCAGTGAATTGCCAAAAATTGAAACAACTCCCAATGTAACTGCAAGACAAGTTTATAATGCCAACAACATACAATAAATGTTGTGAACATGTTGCAATACAATGCCCTAGTATGGGACTTATATGCTAAGTAAATGCAAACAACCAAAAGTGTATGATGCTTAACATCTAAACATGCCCAAAGGGTCTTTCAATGCATCTATACATCCATGTGCCAAAAATAGATACATTTTGAAAAAAATAGAAGTCAAATATGAGACAAGTGTTGTAAGGAATTAACTCAACCCACAACATCACTCTGATATATCCCCAACTATTTCAAATGAGTTAATGTCTTATCCATTATTAGACTACCCATACAGTATATTTTGGAGATCAAAAACTTAGAGTTATCAAAAAGTGAGATTTGAAAAACTTCATATGGTAAACCTATCTTGAAGTGTTCCCACCAACTCTAATCTACATCTATCAAAGCTTGTTCATTCCCTTAGGTGAATTATTAACCATGCTTTGCAAAAATAATGTAGTGATAATCCACTTAACCAATTCTTTCTTCCTAGTGAAATTGATTGTCTCTGTGGATTCATTATCAATTGCATATTGTTAACTTAACCTCTTAAATAGATTTTCACTTGTAGGTTTTACCTTATCCTGGGTTGTATTGTCAACTACATTATGGATTGAATTAGCTTCATTAACCTTAGTGAGAGGTTTGTAAATCATCTTAGTTTTAACATTACTTGAATGTGAAGATGAATGAAGCTTAAAACATCTATCAATCCTATGTCCACTCACTTTACAATGAGTGCAAACATCCTTCTTAGGTGAGGGTCCCCTTTTTCCAATTCCCAAATTAACATGAGAATGGTCTTTCAAACATGCAATCTGCTTCAACAAAGCATTTCATTTCCAACAAGTCTTAGCACTATGGTTATTCATTCCACAAAAAGTGCATGGAAATGATTGCATTATCTTCTATCCAAACTTCTTAAAAGTATCAATTGGATTAGAAGATTTAATGTAAGAATCAGGGGGTGGAATCTCAATACCTCTTTTACCTTTACACCATTGAACTAGTGGCCTAGAACCTTCACTATTGAAAGCTCGTCTTCCTTTAGCCATGGAAGAAACTTCTCTATCATCCACCTGCACACTAATATAACCCAAACCTGCATGAAGAGGTATATGCTCAACCTGAATTGGGTTAGATATACCTTTGCTATCTCTACCAAGTCCTCCTCCATTATAACCCATTTTAAACAACAATTTAGATCCTATGCCCTTAGTGTATCTTTCAAAATCACCAAAAACAATATTACTAGAATTTGAATCTGAAATGGTAGAAGAAGATGAAGATTCCTATGGAGAAAAACTTACACTGCACTCAGTCATAGTCTCTGCATCTAAATTTGAAGGCTTTACCTTTTCACACTCACCACATTTTAATCTAATCAAGAGCTCATCCTTGGATTCAAGCTCTAATTTTAACTTTGCCACTTGTAATTCAAGTGCAAATTTTTGGCATCTCAAGATTGCATTTTCATCTTTTATGGCCTCATTCTGTGACAACTTGCCCATGGTTTCTTGCAAACAATTGATTTCACACTGCACACTACAATAATAATCAATTTGCAAACCAATAATCTAACTATTTTGGAAGCAACTGTCAATACATAACTAGAAGCAATCTCTGCATTCTAGCTGCTTTGATACCAACTTGATTCGTAAACACCACTGATAAACTCAAAGTGAAATTTTAAAAGTATGGATTATAAATTTCTCAACTTATAAGATGTTGGAATGATTAAAAATAGATGAAAATTTGATCTAAATCAAGTTTCAAAACTGAAATAAAGGTGAATTGAAAGATCACTTTAGTTATCCATTGAAACCGTCAGATTTTTCAAATTCTCAATTTTATCCAATTTCTCGTAAATGATAAATTCATTAAATTTTGTATTCTAATTTAAATCTGAATTATAATCTGCAATTTAACTGAAACTTTGAAAGACCTTGGCTGACTCAGCACGTCCTTCACCTTCCTGAATCACATGCAGAGGCTTCTTCAAATCAAAATTGGTAACTTCCATAGCTCAAAATGGCATCACCAATTCTCCAAAATAGGCAAATGAATATATTGCACAGAGCGTATTGAAATTATAAACAACTTGGTAGTTTACTCTAAGCTCTGGTTCAGCCTCTAAGGGCTCCAAAATGACCAAATACTATAAGCGGGTCTATAATCTCCCATACACAGTCGGCCAAAAGCTTGCCTTTAAATACAAATTCGCTCCTTTCAAATCACTAAGAAGTCCATAGCTAAAGTGGTCAAGGCCTATCCCTTTTGGGTGGTAGGTCAGGGGTTCAAAACTATCGGCCCTTTCTTTTAGGTGCTTAGCATGAGTTTTTGAAAATTTCTCCCTCCTTTTTTTGGCGCTTTGACTTATTCTTTTGTCCCACATGGGCTACATGGAAGGTGGTTGCATGCTTTAAATAGACAAGTTGATGCCCTTTTTAAATACCTAATACTTAGGTGCCAACTTATGCCACCTCTTAGATTTGGTCAATGCATGATTGGTGGGGTGACATGGCGGGTGACGTGGCAGCGTGTGCAAGTTGGCCTTTGGCGCCTTGTTTCAAAGTGATAAACATTTGAAAATTTCTCAAATAACATGTGAATAAAAACACCAAACCAAATTTTTTTTTTCATCAAATTATTTTTCCACGTTTCAAATGGCTATTGGTCCACTTGGCATGCCCTCATTGTACCACGTCATCTTACGACATCAAAATTTTTCCCTGTCGCATCAGAACTTCAACAGACCATATCTTTTGCATACAGTGTCCATTTTGTGAACCGTGAAAAGTGTTGGAAATATCTCGACGAGATCTACACTATGAAATTAGTTTCATCATGATTTTAAAACTTTTTCTAGAATGAAATTTGGATCAACCAACAAGGAGACTATAGTTATATTTATATAAGGCATTGATAAGTATAAGGAATGAGCAAAGAGAGATCATCCTAAAGTTGATAAAAAAATCATTGATAAAGTATCTGTGAATCATAACAAGCTAAATTATAAGACAAAAGGTAGATAGAAAAAGTGTCACACAAAGGGAAAGAAAGAAGATAAGAGAAGGAAGGAAATGTGCACAAAGGAGGAATGATAAAGGCATGATAGAAGATCTGAACAAGGCCCTTACAAGAGGAAGGTAAATTAGGTGGGCTTAGACCCATGAGAGAAATCAAGAGAAGAGGAAAGAATAAAATGGGAGGAAAAAGAAGAGTGAAAGATAAATAAGAATATGAGGAAGATAAGAGGGTCTACAAGAAATAAGTGCATAAAATAGTGAAAATGGAAGGACCTTGGTCCAAGTAACTGACTAAAATAGTGATTCCATCACTCATTCCCAAATGTAAATAGGGGATTACATTTTAATTACATTAGGACACTAATGCAGGAGCATCCCATGGAAACCCATAATACTACATCATCTCAGTTTGTGATCATGTGAGTAAAGGAAGAAATAGATGCTAGAAGATAGTAAGAAAAGAGTTTGTTGATGAAGTGCATAGAGAAAACCCATTGACAATTCTACAGGGAAACAAGTTGGGAATCACGTATGGATGGCATGTTGAACAAAGAAAGTCAACAAAGTTCGAGGGGTCAAATGATTAATCAATGCATGAGAAGTACTATTGATATCACAAGGCATAGAGGAAATAACACACCTATAATAAGACAATGTAAAATAAAGGCACAAGGCCATAGACGTAATCCCAAGACTAGAAAGGACAAATGGTCAAAAGGGACTAGCAGTTAATCAAATAACTAGAATAAATTACACCTGGCATATCTTGGATTGAAATAGTGGCAAAAGATGATATATCTATGATGCAAGATCTAACTTTATTATTCTCATAACCACAAGTTGATGTAAGAACCAAGTAAGGAATCCACTTAAGGACAAAATTTTATGCTTGTATTACTAGATTTCCACACTTTCATGGGCACACATTAGCACATTAGACATATTTAACTCATTTAAAATAACATATTTATTATATTTATTAATGTGTTATAAATAATAGAATGCACATTCACACTCACACTCACATATGGCTCTATCAAGCTTATTCAATGCATAAACATGGAGGAAATACTCACATTAAAATAATTGGTTCTTCTATATCAGCACACAACTCACCCAACAACCAACAACCCAACCTCTCAATTCTCCCTTATAAACAAATGCCATTTTACTTATACAAAGGGAATGGATTAACCCTTCACCTACTTGAAGTGAATTTTGACATTCCAACACCTTGATAGACCCTATTAGGTTTTAAAACACCAATAGGTGCATTTCAAATTCATGTTTTGATCTAGATAGACCTTGTTAGGTTTTCTTTGGCACATTAAACATTAAAACACTTAGATGACCCTGTGGGTAGTTTTAAACACTCCAGTAGACCCTGTTAGACCTTTTGGCTCTATCAACATTTTAGGTTTGGATGAGCATTGCATGCATCAATATATTCTTTCATTGATCTCATTGGGATTTTAGGCTTGATGGACACTACAAATAATAGCCAAGTCTTCAAATGACTTTGTTGGGATTTTAGGCCCTGACACACACTACACGCACTATTCAGATCCTTCGTAGACCCTATTGGATTTTAGACCCGATGGGTACTTAGAACTCCAATCAGATCTCAAGTTTCATAAATCCTGTCAGGTTTTCTTCCACAAAATTTTTGAGCAATGAAAATAACTTTTCCCACTAAGTATTTGTTAGCTAAAATTTGTCCACAATAAATGGGAATCATTCAAAACTTTGAAGTATTTGACCTTAACTTTGTTGATAGCAATTATGGACATGTGTTAGTCATTAATTATCTAGGATGATAGGTATGTTAGGTTGTGGAGCTAAAAGCTTCACTGATGCAGACATGAAGGAGGTTGCTAAGTTGCAGAGCAACTGACGTCAGTCTGATCAGCTGACATCGATCATATACAGTGAGAAGAGCAACCGACGTCAGTCATGGATCAGCTGACGTCGGTCACCTCCAAGCAAACAGGGACCGATGTCGGTCGCTTGTGTGGTTCTAGAACTGCCAGTTCACAGACAATTAGTTAACAAACTGGTTGTTTGCATGTAGAAGGCCAATTATAGACTTGAAGCTATGGATCTAATTATTTTAATTAGATGTCTAATTATTGTTTGCATGAGATCTATATAATAGACTCATGGGCTGTATTGTAAAGTGTGCTAGAGAGTAAGAGAGAAAATATTAGCTCCTTCAGAGTGAAGAGAGTAAGGTGTGTTCCTCCTAGTGCCACAGTGCCAAGTGTGGGTGCTGGTTTCGAGAATCAGAAGGATTCTTCATGTATGTAGGATCTTGGTCAACAGGTGTGCAAGGCCACATTTGGAGATTTACATGGTAAGTAAGATCATTGATCTGTAGGTGTATGTGTGTGTGAGGTCTAGGTTTGCAGGTGTGCAAAACTAGGTTGATCTACAGGTGGCAGCAAGATCAAGGTGACAACAACACAATAGGGAGCAAGATCAGGTGGGATCTACTTGGAGTACGGTGTGTACTCAGTTGGAGAGCAAAGAGGAAGGCAAGGTAGTTCCTTCCAAAGTAAGATCATTTGAGTTGCAGGTTGTTACAAGTTCATGGGAGATCTACTTGGAGTGCATTGTGTACTCAGTTTGAGTATGTTTGTATACTCGGTGTACTGGCAGTAGTGATACTGACTGGTTGGAGGTGAACACCAACTCTGTGTTTGATTTGTGTGTTGAGACCGTAATTTAGAGAGTGAACTCTTGAAGGTGAATTACTGAACACTTGGTGTGGGAAGCCTGTAAGGTGGGAAGAGTGTGGCATCTCTTCATTTGTAATTCTTTTCTGGAAGAGTATTAATACAATTGGGTATTGTCTCTCATATTCTGTGTTATTTCTGAATTCTAGTTACTTGTGCATTCTGGTTAATTTTTGCATATTAAGTTGCTTGTACATGGTAATCAATGGTGCTTCCGGGTCCTAACAAGGTAGTGTGTCCTCCTTAGCATCTTTTAAGGTCATTTAGCATGCTTTAATTGGTATCTAAGTCAAGTCATATTGTCTAGTCATAAAATGGTAATTTTTTATACTCTTCATTTTGTGTTTAACATTGTTTAACATAGTTTTGATAGGGTTAAAGTTAAGTATGAAATAAATTTGATGGAGAACTATCCTTAAGGAAATGAGGTGGTGACCCTTCTAGGACAAAAATGGTCTATATCTAACCAAATTTACCAAATAACCAAGATAGTAAGTTGATCATATTGTTTGTCAACCAATTTGTAAATATTAAGGTAGTTTTGACAAGTTTAAGTTATTTCACTACTTTAGTCTTATTATATATTCAAATATTGAGATGATAATTGCTAGTTATAATCTAATGTGAAGGTTTTCAAAGGTAATAGTACTTATGATCATGTTTATAATGTGAAATAGGTGGAAAGTAAGTCAAAAATGATGGCTTAGATCAAAACATGTAATCTTTACTCTTATAAATAGTTAAAAATGAAAGTTCTTGGCCAAGAAGAGAGAGAAAATGCAGTTCAAAGAGATAAAAGGACCAATGAACATTAGAATGGATTAAACAAAGTTGAATCATGCTTGGACAAGCTTGAAAAAGTCTATTCAAACAAAAAATTTCACCAGATATCCATCAAGATCTTGGTAGGCTCACAATGGTCATCTTCAGATGCTTGGTACGAATATGAGAGAGAAATTTAGCACATAAGATCTTGGCAAAATATGGAGGACTTAATCCCCTCAAGTTTCCATGAATTATTCTTGAGTTTAAGGGTATATGCTTTATGAATGAATGTTAACAAGTTAAGCAGGTCTAAAACCCTATCTAAACCCTACAGGGTCAATTTTGGGCAGTTTCAGTGAAGTTGTGAGCTCATTGTTCATCAAAAAAGGTTGTAAAAGTCCTTACAATCCCTCTCTAGTCCTATCAATCAATCTCCTATCATATTCATGGTTTTATAGGTCATAAATGAGTAGCATCTTTCAAGAATGGTGAGATTGTATGTTTGAGACTAAAGGTTTTTCTGTTTCTATCAAGATCCAAGTCCATATAAAGAGCATGGGAAATTTTAAAATCCACCTCAATATTTCCTTGTCATCATCTAGATTCATCAAGTATATTTTTAATGAAATCAAGTGACAAACTTGCATATATATGTTATCATCAAGTTCATACCAAGAGGTTACAGGCCTAAGTTCTAAGGTTTTTCATCATTTTCACTATGACCAAGTGAATTGAGGAGATATATAGTTGATTAAATCCTCAATAGTTGTTCCACCTTCACAAAAATTCCTTAAATTCCTCATAAAACTCTCCTAGTCAAATAACCACTCACAACCACTTTAAACATTAAACTAGTGGATTGTATGCATTGAGATGAGGACCAAGGGAACTAGGCAAATCTATTTACATGACTAAAGGAACGTGGGTGATCATGGAGAGAAATTAATTATAGGGTCATAATGGAAAAAATAGGATACGAATGAACAGATCAAATCACAAAGACCTCAAACCTCAAGGCCTAACACCTAAGAATGTCTAATATGTTTACACAAGTCTATCATAGTCCTAATTGAGCAAGAGACTAGTTTTTTAGTGTTGAATGTAATTATAAATTGTTATATATATTCATGGGGAGAATAAAAAAATTTACACCTTTATTTTCATCATCAAAAGACTATGCTAGTCTAAAAAGACTCATTTTAGTGAAATCTACAGTCAAGCAGTCTTAATCAACACACACTGGCCTATTATAATAAATTGAGTAAGAGGATGTGTATGATGAGAAAAAAAAATTGAGAGGTATTCAAGGAGTCAATATAATTATTAATTCCATGTCAATATAATTTAAATCATCAAAATACTAGGCTAGTATAAAATTACTCATTCTAGTGAAATCTATAGTCAAGCAGTCCTAATCAACACACACCTTCATATTACAAGAAATTGAGAAGTAAGAAGATGTGTATGATGAGAAACAATATTTTATAGGTCTTAAAGCATCAAATATAATTTTTAACTCCATTTAAATATCATTAAAAACATCAAAAGTGCCAATGAAAGAGGCAACACTCATCCTATAGTTAGAAAGACCTAAAACAAGCACCTACATGTAGGTTTTAAGTAAATTGAGGAAATGAGTAAATCACTATTTTAAACATGAGTTAAATGGTAATTAATGGGTAATATGAATTTAAATTATAAATTCTCACAATTATCCCATTTAGTTTCTAAGTGATCAAAGGTAATGAAAGGCCTAAAAGGGCTAATTAGGCCTAGTAGACCTAAATGAGCATACACAGGCCTGTGTATGAAACATGAAGAGAATTTGCATATTTTGGAAGTATATTGAATATTAATAGTCTCAAAATGTTAAATTTTAAGTTTAAATAGTATTTTATGAGAGTTGATCCACTAATAAAGGAATAAAATGCAAGGAAAAACCTATTAGGGTCACTTTAGTGTAACTAACTACAAACCCTAGTTTTGAGCCTAAGGTAGATCCCTGTAGATTAAAGGGTAAATTAATTAACATAGGAAATTTTATACTTCATATGATTCATCACATACCCCATGGAAACATTTAAAATCTAAACCAAACATTTTGGTGCATCTTCTTTCCCAACAATCTTCTTTGAATGCACAATCATGCTCATATAGTTAAGAAAGTTAGTTTCAGGAATGTGAGAACTTACATGAGAAGGTTCATGGGATAATAATATAATTATGTAATATATAATGGGTTTAATAATCATGATTTTGGTCATTATTTAATTCATCCAGGTCTACAACTCTATGAATCATCCTTAATACCCCAAGTGCCCTTAAAACCTGCTTAAATCCTTGAATGTGACCCAATGGTAGAAATAATACTTTCAAGTTATATATATGGATTGGAGAGACATATAAATCACTTGTATTACTTTATTACCTCTTTTAGGCACATGAAAAATCAAGGTATTGGCATGTGTGAGCTTGATTTGTATGAAACTCACCTAAAAAGCTCTTTCTTGAGTTGGATGAACTCTCCTAAATAGTTACAGAGGTTACATGAGATAATATAATTTTTTTTTTTACCATATTAAAATAACTTAATAAGTTTTAATAGTCTTGAAATATGATACAAGTTAATAAATAGGCCTAAGTGATAAAAAATTACTTGTATGGCTTTAAAAAGATCAAATGTAGGCCTGCCTCAAGGTCTAGAGAGCTAGAAGTGTATGAGAATACCTTTAAAAACATCTAAACATCACCCAAATAGATCTTGGAGTCATGAAGTAAAGTTATATATCAAACTCTTCCCTCAAGGCTACTTGGAACCTTGATATCAAATAATCTCTCTCTCTACTTTATTGATTAGCTAAAGCATAAACCAACTGCAGGGTGGCTTTCATTGAATGGTCAAAGCCTCATGAATTGAAATGGAATATTCATTAAGGAAACAAGTTATGATAGAGATTTCCTATGGCACAAAACTAGACATTCCTTTGGAATTTATACCTTTATCACAAAGTGAAGGAGTCATGAAGTTCAACACTAATCTCACAATGAAGAAGAAGATTTACAAGAGGTGGGAGTGGGCATATAACATCCTTAGCATGCCAAGTTTCAATTAAAGGACTTGTAACTACCCTCAAAATGAAAATGTGTAACACCTTGGAAAGGAGTTAGATTCAAGAAACTTAGGTTTGCCAAAGTAACCTCCTACACCACTCCTCATAAGAAATCACATCAACACTTGGTCAAGAAGTTTAGGGAGCAAGATGACAAAACACCTTTTGCAAACTTGGTGTCAATTTCCTTCTCCATTGTAATTGATTTGATGATTAAAGTGCTATGATGAACTCTTTATACACCCACCTTCTCTCTTTCTTTCTTCTTTCTATACGACAAGCCTTTAATGGCATTTTGAAGAGGCCTCTACTAGTTATGGTGAAACCCTAACCAAGCTTGTATTTGAAAACCTCTTGAAATAATAAATAATACTAATTTTCCATGCTTATATGTTGTGTTATGTGTGAACTATTCAATTTTTTTGATATTGTCTAGTGAATGCTTACTTTCCTAGTTTGTTGTCCATGTTTGCTCACCATTTTGCATAAAATAATACTATTACAAGTCATTATTAGTGTTCTAATTTTGTATATGCATGATTTAGAAGTGAAATTGCATCATATGTACCTTCATAAGGCCAAGTTTTACCATCCTAAGTACTACAATGTACTCTTAAGCTCTCAATGAAATGCCTCAAGTGATAGTCATGTAGGTTGTGTGAAAGAGATGACCTCCTTGCCTCAAATAGTGTCCATTCAATCAAGAAGAGGAGTAATTGTATTGGTGCATCACCTCCTTTAGGATTTATAACAACACTATTTTCCCTTTCTCATTAGTTGAATAGTTTAGTAATAGTTGGATGAAGCTTCAAGGGAGCTAGCCCAAACCTATAGGTTCAATTCACTTAGTAGGTCACCCACAACCTAGGATTGTTCCCATTGTATAGATTAGGTGAGAGGACTTGAAACATATTCTCATGGGTGATAATTTAAGCTATAACGGTTATATCACACCTAGTGGGATAGAATTTTAAAAATGACTGTCCAATATTGATGTTGGTCTTGGCAAATTTGTCATTGTAGCAGCCTCCTTTATGTAGCATCTGGTGACTCCAACAAGTTTTAACCTCTTGATTATAAACCAATAATCCCATTTTTCCATTCATGTCAAATGTGACTACAAGATCAAAGGCTAAAGTTTTTTCATTTGATTTTGTTGATTTACCTTTATTTTTAGTCAAAATAAAGAGGTTCCTTTGTACTCTTCCCTACACCAAGTCTCCTAGAATAAAGCTTAACTTTCCCTATAATCCAAGTTTTCCTAAAGTTGGTAAGATAGCTATAAATCTAGCTTTTATGGCCTTTGATGGTAGGTCTCCCCTAAACCTTTCCTTTTATGATGATATCCCGATGGCAACCCTCAAGAGTGTCCCATATTTTAGTGGAGAAAGCACTATTACACCTATTGAGCATATAAGAGATATGGCTAAATTTTACAATATCCACAATGTCACCCAAGAAAATGTATCCATTATGTTGTTGGTAATATATTTTAAGGGCAAAGCATTAGAGTGATATAGAACCTTAGCCCCTAGTTCCATTGATTCATGGGATGAATTAGGAGAGAATTTTATTAAAAGGTTTGAGGATAAGAGTGATCATCTATTCCTAGCTAAGCAATTAGCCACAATAAAGAGATTTCTTGAAGAATTCATGCAAGATTTTAATTCTAGGTTCCAAAAGACATGGGATAGAATTTCAGCTCTTATGAGGCATATTCCAAACTATGCATTCCTTTACTATCTCAAGTCCATAAATAGTGATATATCTATTATGATATAGTCCATAGGAGAAGAGACTCTATGTGATATTTATAACCTTGCTATAAAAGATTAAAATAATCTTATCCAAGTTGGAAAGATCTCCCTAAGGTCTCCCATGCTTTTGTTTCATGATATTCAGCCTTCTACTCTAGCTCTTGTTCCTATTCCCACACATATCAATCATGAAGAAGTTTCCCCTAGCCATTTGAATGAAATACAAGAGTTGAGGAGCATAGTAAAAACTCAAGGTAATGAGATAGTGCCTTTAAAGAGACACCAACCTTAGCATTATAAGTCTTATCAAGGTCATTATCAACCCCAATAGTATTATCAGCTAATAGGCCTCCTTTTCAATCCAATTCCCAAGGACAAGGGCAGATTAATTAGGTCAAACCATACAATAATTTCAATCTAAATGTTTTATTTTATTCAAGGGCCTTAGTACCAGTTCAAAACAATCTTTTTCAAGAGTCTAGATAATATCAACCTCATGATTAGTCTGCCTATCGAAATGATGCATTAAATCAAGATTTCATGGCTCAATATGGAATAATACCTTTTTATGAATCAAGTTGAGGTATCTACTCAAGGAGAAACTAATGGAAGGAAGTTCCAATAAGATGTCATTCTATTGAATTTTCAAGAGGGAGATTGGTGTGCAATTAATCAGTTGGGAGAGATAAGTAAGGCTGACAATTTCATAACAACGAATACTAGGTCTAAGAGGATAATGGAAGAAACCCAAGGGGTGGGTAAAGTATCTTATTCACATTTTCAAGCTCCTCAAGGGATGAATGGGTCTAATACAACCCCTAAAGTTAAATAAACACAAATAAATTAGAATGTAAATACTTTTGTAGCACCTCAACCTTCACAAACACAAGCTTAAAAAAAATTACAACTCCTAGAGGATAGTCAAGGCTTGATAATTATCCTATGAACATTATAGGTCAGATGAACAAGGTTTATGTGAGTATTCCAATGTGGGATACATTATTAATTATAGGTCAAAAGGATCTACTCTAAGAATAATTTTCTAAGCTCAGCCTACTAGTAAGACTAATAAGGAAAGAGGGTGAAATTTCCACTAATACTTATATACCTACTAATAGGCAACCAAACAAGGATGGTAATCCCCCTCCCTTCTACCTTTATCTTATTGTGGGTGACTTTCTATTTCACAATTGAATTTTTGGCAATGGTGCTAGTACTTCAATAATTCCTAAACTAGTAGCTGATTAATTAGGCCTAAAGTATGAACCAGTCACCAAGGGAGTCCTACAACTAGATGGCTCACCCACCAAGACCTTAGGTGTAATTAAGGTTTTGAATTTGACCTTGCATGTTTGTCCTACCTTTTTAGTCCCTCATGATGTCTTTATAATAGACCTACCTCCATATTTTTACCTATGTCTATCTATGGAGTTTACAGCCAAAATTGGGGTGTATTTAACATTATATTGGTCTTACATGGTGTTTAGGACTAGATATGGTACCAAGGTAAAAATTTAGTCTAAACCAATGGATAGGTTTCATATAGAACCTTATATGCCTCAAGCCCCAAATGTCAATTGTACCATTCTCGATGAATATGACTTTCATATTGATCAAGAACCAACTTCTTCCCTCGAAAGTGTATCTAACCTCTTCCTTGATGAGTGGGGAGCTGAACATTATGAGTTTGATCCATATAAACTCATAAAAGAGAAAAGTATGGGTATATCCATTATTAATGAAGAATGTGATAAACTTCTTGAAGTAAGTTCTGATTATACATTTTAAGAGGCTATGTTGGGTAATTATCTATTGCATATGGAAGATGATGATGTTCCAAATATAGTGAAGAGTGGTAGGCACAATTAGGATGTAGTTCCACCTATCAAATAAGAATAAATTTATGAACATGAGACTTAAGTAGGATTAGATAACATGTGGCAATAGTATTATACCATAATGTAAGAGTTTGAAGAAGTAAGTGGGATTTCACCTCCTTAAAAGAGATATGGATATGATGATGAGGTCAATGATAGATATAATGAGCATAGAAAAAAGTATGAAACCCCTATCAACTAGAAGATAACCCTAAAATAAAGTGATCGGGTCAAGGTAGATGTTTGTGAGATTAATGCACAACATGAACACCAAGTTGATCCTAATCAAATTATAGATGTGTTTAACAAACAAGAATTCTAGCTTGATGACTCTACAAACCTATCATATCATATTTCAAATTTTTTATGATCGCTAAAAGTAAATTGGGAAATGCCAAGTGGGCATAAGGAAAAGTAATCAGGCTATAATGTCAAACAGATTTCAAATAGATCTAAATGAACCATTCAAAAGAGATTTAATTGATTTAATTTTATTTAGAAAGGATTTGAAGAATGTTAAGTTACGAGACCACCCTAGTGAGCAAGTTATCATTGATAAACACTCATCTTATGTTGGTTTGTTCTCATGGAGTAGCAAGGATTCTAAAAGCATTGGTTTTGATCTTAGTTGAGTTCAAGGAGCTTCTCTATCACCTCAAACATGTTTTGAGGCTTTATCTATAATAGTTTAGTGGTGTCTTTTTCTTCAAGTGTCTATGCCAAATGTTTTTTTTGTTGTGTGGTTTGCCTTTCCCTTCCTCTAGGTGCTTTTGGCACATAGGTATGTTTATTTTTATCTTGTTGTTGTGTTTGGGTATATGGTGTGAGTTTTTAGAGGTTTTTATTTTCATTTGGCATCATTCATATATATATATATATATATATATATATATATATATATATATATATATATATATATATATATATATATATATATATATATATATATATATATATATATCCCAATGGAGGTACAAGGCAACTAGTTAGATGCATAGTAAGTATGCAATCCCAGGAGGTTTCCAAAGATGTTAGCCAAAATTTGGCCACCATGAATGTGAGTCATTCAAAACTTTGATGTATTTAAATTTAACTTTATTAATATCCATTATAAAGGACATGTGTTAGTCATCAATGATCTAGGATGATAGATAGTGTGTCTTCTTTAGCAGCTTTCAAGGTCATTTAACATGGTCTAGTTGGTAGTTGAGTCAAGTCATGTTGTTTGGTCATCAAATGGTCATTTTTTATAGTCTTAATTTTGTGTTTAGCATTGTTTAAAGTTGTTTTGATAAGGTTAAGGTTAAGTATGAAATCAAGTTGATGGATAATTATGCTCAATGAGATAAGGTGGTGACCCTTCTAGGACAACCATCATCTAAAGTTGACCAAATTGATCAAAGACCCAAGATAGTAAGTTGATCATATTGTTTTTCAAGATATTTGGAAATATTAAGGTAGTTTTGTTAAGTTTAATGTATTTTAATACTTTGGTCTTATTGTATATTCAAATATTGAGATGATACTTACTAGTTATATGCTAATGTAAAAGTTGTCAAAGGTAATGATACATACATACTCAGGTTCCAAGACCTGTGAGAAGGCTTATAACGTGAAATAGGTCAAAATTAAGTCATAAATGATAGTTTGAATCAAAACATGCAATAATTTCTCTTCCAAATAGTTATAAATGAAAGTTCTTTGTAAAGAAGAGAGGATAAATGTGATTCAAGGAGATAAAAGGACCAAGGTAGGTTGTAATGGCTTTAAAAAAAATTAATCATGCTTTTACAATCTTTAAAAAGTCTTTTCAAACCAAAAAATTCACCAGATACTCCATAGAGATCTTGGCAAGCTCACAGTGGTCATCTTCAGATGTTTGGTCTAGATAAGAGAGAGAAAGTTAGCACCTGAGATCTTGGCCAAAGATGGGGGCCTTAATGCCCTAAATTTTATATGAATTATTATTTATTTTAATGGGATATGATTTATGAATGAATTCTAAAAATTTAAGGACATCTAAAACCCTAGTTAAACCCTATAAACTCAGTTTTGAGCATTTTTAGTGAAGTGAGATCATTACTAATGGAAAAAGGTTGAAAAGTCCATACAGTCCCTCTCCAGTACTCTCAATCCAAATACCATAATATTCATGGTTTTTAAGGTCATAAATGAGTAGCATCTTTCAAGAATGATGAGATTGTAGGTTTGAGCCTAGAGGGTTTTGTGTCTCCATCAAGATCCAAGTCCATATAAAGAGCATGTGAAAGTTGTAAATCCAACTCAATATTCCTTAGCATAATGTATATCCATCAATAAAATTTTCAATGACATCACTGGCCAAACTTGCATATATATGTTATCATAAAATTCATCCCAAGAGGTTGCAGGCCTAAGTTCCATGGTTTTTCATTATTTTCACTATGGCCAAGTGTCTTGAGGAGATAGATAGTTGAATAAGTCCTCAAGAGGTTTTCCACCTTCCCAAATAGTCCTTAAATCTATCATAAAACTCTCTTAGTCAAATGACCACTCACAACCACTTCAAACATTGTACTAGTGGACTGTGTGTATTGAGATGAGGACCAAGGGAGTTGGGAAAATCTATTTGTAGGACTAAAGATAGGTGGGTGATCATGGATAAAATGGAAAAAATAGGATAATAAGGAACAAATAATGATCACAAATACCTCATACCTCAAGGCCTAACACCTAAGAAGGTTTAATGTGTATACACAATCCTGTTATAGTCCTAACTGAGTAAGAAACTAGTCCTACAGTGTTAAATGGAAGTTTGAAGGATTCAAAAGAGTCATGTGGATAATAATAAAAATTTTATCTTTTTTTTCATCATAAAAATACTAGGCTAGTCTAACAATACTCATTCTAGTGAAATATACAGTTAAGCAGTCCTAATCAACACACACGGGCTTGTTATAAGAAGTTGAGTAAGAGGGTGTGTATGATGAGAAAAAAGTTTTGATAGGTCTGTAAGGAGTCAATATAATTATTAATTCCATGTCAATATAGTTTAAATCATCAAAATACTAGGCTATTCTAAAAATACTCATTCTAGTTAAATCTAAAGTCAAGCAGTCCTAATCAACACACACGGGCCTATTAAAAGAAATTGAGGAGTAAGAGGATGTGTATGATGATAAAAAATATTTGAGAGGTATAAAAGGAGTCAAGATAAGTATTAATTCCATGTCAATATCATTCAAAACATCAAAATTTCCAATGAAATAGGTAACACTCATCCTGCTGTCAGATAAACCCAAAACAAACACCTACATGTAGATTTTAGGTAAATTAAGGAAATGAGTAGATCACTATTTGAAAAATGTGGTAAATGGTAATATACATTTTAAATATAAATTATTATAAGGTTAAAATTTATTTAGTATGTGATTGAATGCAATGAAAGGCCTAAAAGGGCTAATTAGGCCTAGTATGCCTAAATAAGCATACACAACCCTGTGTATGAAACATGAAGAGAAATTGCATATTTTAGAATAATATTTAATATTTATAGTATCATGATGGTAGATTTTAGGTTTAAATATGATTCCATGAGATTTTAGCCACTGAGAAAGGAATAAAATGCAAGGAAAGGCCTATTAGCGTCACTTTAGTGTGACTGGCTACAAATCCTAGTTTTGAGCCTAAGGCAGATCTTAGTATATTTAAGGGTCAATTAATTGATATAGGAATTTGTATACTTCATATTATGTGTCATAAACACCAATGAAACATTTAAAATCCAAACTAAACATTTTAATGCATCTTCTTACCCAGCAATCCTCTTTAAATGCACAGTCATGCTCATATGGTCAAGAAAGTTAGTTTTTGCATGTCAAAACTTGCGTGAGAAGGTACATGGGATCCTGAACTCATTTTTAAATATATAATGGGTTGTATACTCAATATTTTTTGTAGTATTTTATTCATCTAGGTCAACAACTCTATGAATCATCCTTAAGAACTCAATTGCCTTTAAACCCTACTTAAACCCCTGAATGTGACCTGATGGAAGAAATAAGACTTTAAAGCACTCAAGATGGAATATGAGAGACCTATAAATCAATTGGAATAATTTTTTAACTTTATTAGGCACTTTAAAAATTAAGGTACTATAATGTGTGAGTTATATTTGTATGAAACTAGCCTAAAATCTCTTTCTTGATCTAGTTTTCAAGATTTTGAGTTGGATGAACTCTCCTAAATAGTTGAAAAGGTTACCTGAGTCAATATAAATATGTTGTCACAATCTTAAAATAATTTAATAAGGTTTCATATTTTTGGTGTCCAAACAGGCCTAAGTGAAGAAAAGTGACCTATATGGCTTCAAGAAAATCAAATACAGGCCTACCTTAAGGTCTAGATAGCTAGAAGTCTATAAAAATACCTTGAAAAACATCTAAACATCATCCAAATAGAGCCTAGATTCATGAAGTAAAGATAGAGATCAAACTCAACCCTCATGGCTACTTGTAACCTCCATAATAAAGAGTCTCTCTCTACTCCATTGACTAGTTAAATCATAAACCAACTATAGGGTGGCTTTCATTGAATGGTCAAAGCCTCATGACTTGAAATGGAATCTTGATTGAGGCAACAAGGTCTGATAGAGGTGTCCTATGGCATAAAACCAGAATTTCTTTTGGAAGTTATACCTTAATCACAAATTAAACAAGGATTCATGGAGTTCAACATGAATCTCACAATGAAGAATAAGCTTTGAAAGATGTGTAAGTTGGCGTAGAACATCCTCAACATGCCAAGTGTCAATTGGAAGACTTGTAACTTCCCTAAAGAGGTAGATGTGTAAATATTTGGAAAGGAGTTAGATTAAATAAACTAAATTATTTTAAAGTAACTTCCTACACCACTCCTCATAAGGAATCACATCAGCACTTAGTCAAGACATTCAGGGAACAAGATGAGAACACACCTTTTACAGACTTGGTGTCAATTTCCTTCTCCCTTATAACTGATTTGATGATGAAAGTGCTATGATGAACTCTCTCTCTCTCTCTCTCTCTCTCTCTCTATATATATATATATATATATATATATATATATATATATATATATATATATATATATATGTATATATATATATGTATATATATATATATGTATATATATATATATATATATATATATGTATATATATATATATATGTATATATATATATATATATATATATATATATATATATATATATATATATATATATATATGTTGTGTTATGTGTGAACTATGCAATTGTGTTTATCTTGTCTAGTGAATGCTTACTTTCCTATCTTGTTGTTCATGTTTACTCACCATTATGTAGAAAAGACTACTATTACAGGTCATTATTAGTGTTATAATTTTATATATGCATGATTTAGAAGTGGAATGCCATTGTTTTTACCTTCATAAGGTCAAGTGTTACCCTCCTAAGTACTACAATGTACTCTTGAGCCTCTCAATAAAAGACTTGTCTAATAGTCATGTCTAGAGTATAGGTTATGTGAAATAGATGGCTTCCTTGCCTCAAATACTATCCATTCAATCAAGAAGAGGAATAATGTTATTGGTGCATCACCTCCTTTAGGATTTATAATAGCACTCTTTTCCCTTTTATGAATAATTTAATAGTTTATTAATAGTTGGGTGAAGTATTAAGGGAGCTACCCCAAACCTAGAGGTTCAATCCACTCAATAGTTCACCCACAACCTAAGATTATTCCCATTGTATATCTTAGGTCAGAGGACTTGAAACATCCTCTCAAGTGTGATAATTTAACCTATAACATTGCTCATAACCAAAATTGATTGTATTGAATTGGTCTATCCATTAGTGTAAAAATCATAAGAAAATGAAGACTTTAAAAAAATTTAAATTCTTCATGTCAAAATGACAAACAAATAAAACTCAACAATACAACACTGTATTTCTTATTGATGCGAGATTACTTGTATGCCCAAAATGTTGTGGCATTAGACACTTGAGGTATTTAAAATGTGAGAACATACTCACATAGATGGAATAAGTGGTAAAACCATTATTTTAACAATGAAGCATAATGGTCATGGTCTTCCATTTAACAAACCAAGTACTTCATCTATTTTTTATGTTTTTTCTTCCATTTTTAACCCCCTCTTATTGGTTTTCATTCAGTCCTCTTCTCCATATCTCTAATCTTTGTTTTTTCCTTTGTGGGATTACACCCACCATAGACTCCTTCCTTTGTGGGATTTTACCCACCATAATCTATCCTCCTCTGCCAAAGGTTCATCCTCTTTTCTCCCGATCCTATTATGAAATGAAAACCACCTTCATTTGACCACCTACACCAAGTTACTCATCATTGCATCTTGTTGTCCCTTGTCGACTTAAACCCACCACTAACTAACCAACTTCTCCTAAAGCCTTCTTGGATTTTTTTACTCACTATTTGACCTAATATTTGATTTTTCCTTATGTCACCCTTCATTATCTATAGATATTATCTCTTGGCTTCCATATCCTCTCTTGCCACCATCATCTTTCTTGTTGCTTCTTAATTTATAAGAGTCTTGTAAGACTCATTCTTTTTTTACTTATTATTTCCATGTTTCTATTGATATACAAATTAATTTTTCCTCTTTACATATTGTGAACTCAACAAGTTCGCTCTCTTTACCTTAGAAGGCCTCTTTGAACATCTCCTTTCTCTTCATCTCTACACTTAAAACAACCTGATATTTAACACACTCTTAGGCTGATAACAAATTTATTTAACCCATCTCATCCATGTATTTTTTCATCTTCACACTATTATCTCATTTCTCATCAAGTTTGGAATTCTCAAATCCTTTATCATTCTACTTGCTCCTTAGAATAGTACTCAGTTGTTTTTGTGTTATCTCTCCTTGTTACCACACTTTCCCACTATCTCTTGTCTCCATAATGACTTGAAGATAATATTCTATTATTTTTATATCATTACCAACTAGCTCTTCAACCACTACTACCATATTATCCTCTTGTACCACTTATTCACTTTGATTGTCATATAAATGAGCATGTTGGTCTAAACCACACTTAGTATTATTTTTTGACATATTTTCCATTATTGAACCTACACATTGAACAAACACATTAAGGGAATCAAGAGTTCCCAAAAACATTTTTTATAGTTCTTCATCACACCCCAAGGACATTTTGTCCAACTCTTCTTCACTACTTGCATGCTTTTCATGGCTTCCACTCACATGATGGATAGAAAAAGTCTCATTCTCAATAGGCTTTGTGGTTATTCTCTCCTCATCCTTGTATCTATTTTTGTCTCATTCACATGGCTAGTCTTCATCCATACTCTAATCATGTGTATTATCTTGGACTTATTCCACCTCCATTAATTCCTTCATGAAAACCTAGAAATCCTCATGGTTGTGCTCTTCTTTCACCTCTATTATTTCTTTCATGGAAACCTACAACTCCTCATGGTCACCTTCTTCATTCCCATCTATTATTTCCTTCAAGGAAACCTTTAAATTTCCTTGGTTGTCATCAACCCTTATTCCCTCTAAAAGAGAAATGAAAAATGCATTGACTTCACTTTCCAAGTATGATTCTAATTTTTCCCACATTTGGGATACCGCAAACTCTTTACCATCATCAAATAATGGGTCTCCCCTTCAGATGAATAATTTATCACCTCCAGGTCCTCTGACATGAGTATTTATTCCTTTACATACTACTCATATCTCTCTTTTTTGTTGTTTTTTTGAAAATTAGATTTGGGCTTCTCACATGTAAACTTAGCTCTCTTGTTGTCTTTCAAAACAACCTTTTGTCTCCACACATAACCTTGTCTAGCTACTTCTCAAAGTAGACTTGAATTTTCCACATTGCAACTTCCCCCTCATATTGTCTTTCTTGGAAATATTATTATTTTCTTCTTCTTCACGCCTCATGACATGCAACTTCTTCATCCACTCTTTATATAATTTAAGGTACACAAAATGACCCAATAACTTGGAAACCATATGTTCCTAGCCACTCACATTACTCTTTCCTTTCCTTTGTCTCCTTTCTTGGAGACTTCTCCAATACACAACTATAACTCCACAAAACTTCTTACATTCAAATGTTACCCTCATGGGGTCTTCAATATTCTCCTATTCAAAATTAACTTATAGCTCCACTATCCACTTTGTTAAATTTTATAGGCTCTCTTTACCACATAACAAAATTTAATCACTAGTGGTCTTACCTTTTTCATTTACCATGGCCTTGGATGATATCTTTCTTCTACTAGAACCTTTTCCTCTACTTGCCTAGACTCTCTCTAAAACATGTAACCTTTCTTATAGGGACAACAACCCAATCATTTTTTATTATTCATATTATCTACTCAAAATTTTAACATATCCACTTTTTTCAATCACCTTCATCACATATAGTCTTTCCTAAAAGTCTTTCACCATTTCTATCAAGTCTTCTACTCTTCGTTCTCTTCCTCATTTATGTGCCAACTTTCCTCAACCAATGAAATTATCTTTCACAACATGAAATATAATCAAATAAGAGAATCTCACTTACATAAAAAATTGTAGGAATTCTCTCATGCCTGAAGTAAACTCATCCTCATTATTATGCAAGATTATTCTTCACAACTTGTAGCTCACTCAATAGTCTTATTTTTCACAGCCTGCAACTAACTCATATCAGAACATTTCACACTCAACCCATAAGTAAAAAACCTTGATATGATACTAAATTATGTAAACATTAGGTAGGGTATCCACTTAAGGATAATATTTTATGCTCATGTTGATAGGTTTTAACAATTCAATGGACACACATTAGCACATTACATAGAATCGACTCATTCAATGCAACATATTTATTATATTTAATAATGTGTTATAAAGAATAGATTGCACACTCATTATCAAACTCAAAAATGACTCTATTGGTATTATTCAATGCATAAAAATGGAGGAAACAGTCACTTTACAATAGCTAGTTCTACAAATTTCAGCATTTCAAAATAATAACATAACACTCACTCAACAACCAATAACCCAGCGTCTCAATCCTCCCTTCTAAACAAATTCCATTTTACTTATATGGAGGGAATGGACTAATCCTTCACTTATCCAAGTGAATTTTGATGTTATTTATCCTTGATAGACCCTATCAATGTTTATAACACCAAAAAATGCATTTAAAATTTATGTTTTGCTCTAGATAAACCTTGTCAAGTTTTCAATAGCACATCAAACATTTTAAAACAATCAGTCAACCTTATTGAGATTTTAAAAACTTTAGTAGACCATGTTAGGTCCTTTGGGTCTATCAACATTTTGGGTTCTAATGAACATTGTGGGCATCAACTTAGTCTTTCACTGACCTTATCTAGCTTTTAGGCCCAATGGCCACTACAAATAATGGCCAAGTCTTACAATGACCTCATCATGATTTTGTCTCCTAATGAACACTACACACACCAATTTGATCCTTAATAGAACCTATCTTTATTTTAGCCCCAATGAAAAATATAAAATGATGATAAAACTTCTAAAGACCCTTTTGGGATTTCAGCACTGATGGGTACTTACAACTCTAATTGGGTCTAAACCTCCATAGACCCCATTGGGTTTTCTTTCATAAGAGTTTTGAACAATGAAAATAAATTTTACCATTAATTATTCACAACCAAAATTGATCTTATCGACTCGGTCCATGAATTAATTTAAAAATTGAAATAAAATAAACACTTCAAAAAAGTTCAACTTTTCCATGTTAAAATGACAAATAAATAAGGAAAAATCACCAACACACCATTTTGTTTTTAGTTGTTTCAATTTTACCTATACATATAGATCTTACATCAAAGGATCAAGGTTTGACTAAGTAAAGTTACCCTAGCATATGCCTTTGAATTTGGGTGCCAAGACTACATGATGATAACTATCAGTCACTTGACCAAATGCATATGTGGCCAGGTCATAAAAACTATAAAATGGGTAGTAAGAACCCATTTAAAGGATGATGATGGTAATTATTGATGTATGTTGGTAGTTGAAGGGGATATTATTTAGATTGTTGTTTTGGATGATGTCCTAGACTAAGTGTCAAAACTCTACCAAAATGCAAAGTTGAGAGGGTGAGTGAGATATCTAAGACATCTTATAAGGGATTCAAGAAGCCTTTATGTAAAGTTGTGAAGCTCATAATATTGTGTAACCCCATTTGATCAATTAAATGCATTGAGAATTTATTGAACATAATTGATGGCTACACGGTGAGACATCCCTTCACTAGGAACCTCTACCATGACACTACACTAGGTAGTATCAAAGCAAGGTCAATCACTTTAGAAAATGTAGGAGGAAAAGAGCCTACAAGCAGAATAAAAGATGTTGAGAAATAAATAATAGACCATCGAGCTATGAGGAAACTAGTGAGTAGAGTGATAAGGGGTGAACACTAGTAAACCATTGAACTTTGAGGCATAAAATTAATATAACTAAAGAATAGAGAGGACTAACAGACCATTCAACTATGAGGGAACTAGTGAAGAGTGTTGAGAAGTGAAGATAAACAGACCGTCAACTTTTGAGGTAACTAGTGGAGAGTGTTGAAGATAAGAGTTGGTAGATTACTAAACCTTTATGCAACCAACACATAATTGATGAGTTTTGTAGTATCCCAATAGATAAAAATGACATAAATAATCAGATTCATTGAGTGCCTGCATAGGATTGAGCCAATGAAGCTTAATAATGGGTATTTTAAAATATTGATCATCAACTAATCATTGGCGATGAGGTAGTTGATCACAGAGAAAAATAAAAGAAGAGCATGAATAGAAATTATAATTTGAGGTAGTCCATGGGCATGATAAAATATGAGATTCTATAAGAATCACAAATTAGAGGCAACTAGAAGTACAAAAATAAGTGTGGGTATAATCATCAAACAAATGCAACTAATAGAAAATTAGAGTGTGGCATAATAACTAATCAAAGGTAGCTAGCATATAAGTAATTTAAGAACAAGACACTAATAGAATCATTGATTAGAGGTAGTTGTATGTGAGAGAAGAGGTGGATAGAATCATCAATTACAGCCAGTTGAGTATAGTAAAGTAGAAGAGTAGAAGAATCACCAATAACATGCATCTAAAGTGAGAAGAGGTGAAGATATTAGTGCCAAAAGAATCATTAATATGAGGAAGTTAGGGCATGAATAACGTATTATAATTAGAGTGTTGGGTAGAATGTGTTGAAGAAAAGGTTATCCATCAAGTGTCAATGGATAGAGAATGAGGATTTCAAATAAATATGTAGGAGTTGCAAAGTAGAAAAGTGTAATGAGGGGAGGACCCAAATAAGAAGATGAAGTGGGTCATGGAAATAGAGTGAAAATTTATGTTGAATACTTAGGGGAATCTATAGGGGTGAATATTACATGGAGAAGGATGTGAATTAGTGAACCAAGGAGATGGAGAGACTTTACAGAGAATAAGAAATTGTGAGGTAAAGAAAGGTAACATGTTTTCTACGTTATTATATCAAGTAGTGTGTATACAGACCCACCTCAATCTAGAATGAATAATCTAGGGCACATAGCTAGATAAAGATACCATTGCACCAACTATGGAGGCCATGGAGCAAACCATAAGAAGATGCTTTTGGGAATTGGGAGGCTAACACCAAAAGATAATGGTGTTCATGTGATAGTTACACAAATAAAATGTGCAAACAAGACTGGAAAATAAAATCACAAGTATTATTTTACATGGTGTGGAGGATAGACCAAAGAGAAATTTCCTTGAGTGCAACAAGGATATATCAATAAAAATAGGTGATAGAGTGAAATATAAATGCTATGGGATGAGGAGATGAAGTTGAGAATGAGAAGAGTTAGAAATAATCAAAGAGGATCTACAAGAGGAGGATAAAATTAGATGAGAAGAGATCAACTAAAATAGACTAGTGTCCAAATGCATGAGAATAGGTACACAACACTGGTAAGATAGAATAAGAATAAAATATATAGGATGAGAAGCCATGGGATAGCATGTAAGTATGATTATTTTCCATAAAGTAGTCAACAAATGTTCATAGAAAAGAATAAAGTGTAAAATAAATAGAGGATGCAATTAAAGGTATTATAAGAGAGTGATGAGAATGATGAAATTCATGAGTTTAATTAAGGTTGGAATAGAACCAAACTTTGGGAAAGCTATAAAAGTACATGATGCACCAAGGAACATAATAAGAGTTTCCCTAAAGCAACTAGAGGCTAGCATTTCACTAAACATTTAATCAACTAGCAGGGGAACAAGGAAGAGTCAGAGTTATGTTGAATACAACTAAGGTTAGTGTTGTCACTAAATTTTTCACCCTTGGAGAGGTAGTTCATTCCTACTTAAATTAATTGAAACAATGGGATTACCCTTAGACTTGTGGGCTATCTATAATGGGGGGTAAACCTCTACTTGATAGGGCTAACTCCCTAGATTTATCTTGATTGTAATTTTACTAATTAGTTGGTGTATGAAAAGGGATAAGAAACTATCTAATTAAAATAAAACTATAATAAATGGATAATGCACCATAATATTTTATCCAATACTATCCTACACTTGCACTTACAAGAAAGAAAATCTAAAATCTAGTCTATGCTTCAAGAGAAAGTTTCTAACATAAATATTTCAACCTAGAGACTATGGTAAGTATAGAAGATAACGTGAGAGATTAAAAGAAGTGAGAAGACATTACTAAAACTATAAAACACTTAGCTACAATACCATGCTTCAATGTACTGCAAGTGACCTGCAAGAAGATAATGTATCCATACCTAGGTGTACACAAGTAGGAAAAGATGCGAGGACAAACAATTTTCTCACTAACATCTATCAAGAACTCATTTAACAAACTAAAATATGAACTTGGAAATATTGAACTAGTTTGAATTTATTTCTTTAGGTGAAATATGAGTAACAAAAATAGCAGGTTTTCACCTACCTTTCTTGTTGTATCCATTAAAATGCCAAATCTAGGCATACTTATAACACCAATGAGAGAGAGATATATATCCCATGACAAGAATGGAATCCTGGGAGATTACAAGAATGGATAAATATTTATTTTCTTTAGAAGAGTTAGGAGGAAGCTTGTTAAGTCTTTAATAGGTGTTACTTGATCTCTAAGTCTTTTACAAACTGCCTTCAAGTTAGAAAATGTTAGTCCTTGAGGATTTCATAAGCTTTATTGAAAACTAATTTCATCTTTTATAGGAAGATTCTTCATCTACCTTGTAAATGCATGTATATCACGTATAATTTTGGATTTACACCTCACCAAGGTGTATGCATCATTATATACCCTTGAAATAGGCTTTCTTAGAAGAGGGAGTTAACTCATGAGGTGTAGTCTATTTTCTTGGGCAGTGGAGAGATCATCTTGTTATTGTTATAGAGATTGTAACTAATCAGTCTAAACTTGAAATATTATATTATCACCTTTTTAGGTCCCTTAAGGCTCTAATTGACACCTTATAATGCTTTCCATAATTCTAAATAAGTCATTTTAACGTTGGTTGTCTAATACTAGTTGGCAGTCAAACCTAGTTGCACATGTTAGTCTATTTGAATGGCAATAAAAAATGAATAGATCCATGGAACAACGCATAATATCATGCTATTAGAAATAAAAATCACTTCATAATATGAACAAGGCCTTCAAGGCATCATAAACTTCATATTCTTTCCAATCTAGGTAGTTAGGTTTCTCATTCTTAGTACACCTCAAACTATTTTCTTTGTGCAGACCTATAGGAATAGTTTCATGAGAAAATGAAAGGATTTTTTAACTTTATAAGTTAGAAAACATTCCCATGGTACCTCCCACAATGATATTCAAGCATTCATCCATGTTTGTACCCCTAAATTTCATCAAAACTAGCAAAAAAGAGGGCATTTAGTGTGTTCGTACAAGTGACATGAGCATCCAATTTCATGGTGAGGAGCATCAGAGAGATGTTGACAATTTTCAAGTGTTTTTAGGGCTTAAACAATGTATTTTGATCCATTATAAGGTAAATCTCCCATATTGCATTCACCTAAGGGTTTTAGCAGCATTTAAGACATGTTTGGGGTCTTAATGATCATTCATAAAGTACCAACCACTATTTGGCCTCATTCCACTTGTAGAACCTTATTTATTGACCCCCCCACCTATTCCAAATGTCTCAAATTCCCATGAAAATTTTTATATATGGTGTAAATGTATGAAGTTGTTCCTCAGGTAGTAGACTTAGAGTTCTTGAACTCGAGAGAGGTCTAAATTAGATTTTAGGACTCAAAACTCAATCCCATTACTAGGAGAGATTTAGATGCCTCTAAAAAAATCTTCCTCATGATTATACATTCTTTTTTAATCAATATTACTCCTTTGTATTAATTCGATGCATTGATCAGGGGACTTGGGGTTTAAGGCTTGTTTCCTCCTTGCTAGCCTTTAAGGGCAATTGAATTTAAAACTAAGGTTTTGTTTAACCTAAAAGTGCATTGATACCCCATATATGTTTATTTATTTCCCCAAAGGCTCTCCATGTGGGTTGACATGCTTATTTTATGTTTTGGGTTCAAATGGACCCCTTGGTCTCAAGATTGCCCCTTGTCAATGGAGTAAGCAAGGTCTGAGACAAAATAGTGAGTATGACTCCTACCTGTATGGATTTGAGGTGACCATGGATATGTTTTTCCACTCATAACCATACTATTTATCCATTCACAAAGTGTAATTATGCCTATTAGGGCCTCAAAACATCAATCTCTCTCATGACCAAATAATCTAGGCCAATGGTCTACAACTAGGTGACTGTATCTTATGATGGGGTCCTTGAATTTATGTGATAGTCTCATCTTAGAACCTTGAGAAATGTATATTCTCATTGTGTCTTTAATTTTCTTAACCATTCTAGATTCAAACCTTAGAACTTCTATATGGCCTATAATGTATGAGATCCTTCTTAAAACCTCCAAACTGAGCTTACAACTCTGAGTATTTTACTCAATCAAACAGTGGTACTTATTCCATGGCATCAAAACCCCTTTCTTATTTAATGTTATTATTTATGAAATTGAATGTCTACAATTTTTATCAGTGTGTTTATCCCATCTTCACATGTATCATTCACAGGTGTCTCAAAAGGGCTAGTTGTAGGTGCACTCTCCCCTTGACCACTGAGTCATTAGGAAACCTGCCATCATGGGACCTTATTTAAACCTTATAGGCATTATGTTGGGTGTGTGAGAGGTGTATTCATGTTCCAAGAACATAGAGAGTCTGATAATGCTCATTGGTCACATTGAAAAATACAACCCAATTAGACAAATCTATAACATGAATAAACATGGAGGTTTCTTCCATTTGTATGCACCAGATGAGTTAATATGATATAAATAAAATAACTCTCAAACCCTTTTAAATATCTTACAACACTTACTCTATAACAAAGAGTTCATATTTGCAATAAGACTACCAAGAAATTAGGGTGGTGGGGTTTAGAGCCTTCTCCAAGCACTTTAATTTCTTATCATTTATTCATAAAGAATAAAAACCTGACCTAAAGACCAATGACATTAATCTCAATCCCATTGGGGTCCCCATAACTGGTGAAGAGATCAAGAGCCATCTCTTTATATTATGTAGGAAATAAGCATTTAGACATGACCCTTGCAAGGCTACCAAGGGACATGATGAAGTATAAAATGCATATTTCAGCATTTTTGGACTTGTTAAAAATATCTAAATGTTGAAAAGGTCTGATAAGGGTGGATAGTTAATTTTTATATGTCACTCTTGAAGATGACCTTACAAGTGATCAAAAATTCCCCTTTTAGCTCAATTTCTCCTTCCTTGAGTGTTGAACCTATAAGGTCTGACTATCTTCTAGCTTGATCTAACATTAAAAATATTATAAAACATATTTTCATGTTGTAAAAGTATCACTTTTATGTACCATACTTCATATTCATCTTGGAAATGCCTCTAAAACCCTTAAGTAGTTTTCAAGTGTAGAGAAGGCTAGTAAAACTAGATGACCTCATGAAGTCAATTTGCCTTTGACTAAGACCCTAGAAGACATCATAAGAACACTTCTTCACCTCTTATGATAACTTATAAAATAAATAATCTTTGAAAATACCCCCATTAGCCACAATAGAAACCTAACATTCATAAATACCTTAATTTTTGCTAAGAAACCTTAACTTCTTGAGGTGACTAAAAATGGGTTTGAACTCATGATTTAGCAATGAAAGGGCATGGGTAAGCTATGATAACCTATATACACTTACATTAAAATTGAAACATGAAACAAACCTGGACTCATAGAGGTCAAAATGATGTCACATTTTGATAACATTCTTGGTGACATTTTGGGGCAGCTTGCCTACTAGACTGTGAGACCAGTAGCCTTTCCTTAACCATTAGGTGATGGAGTCATAGTAGAGAAGTTTTGAAACTAAAATAGATCAAGCTAAAATACAACATAAACACACACCACAAAACCAAGATAGAAAACACACTATGCTCAAGGCATTTAGGGAAAACCACACAACAAAGACTCGAAACAACACACTAAACAAGAAGGAAATAAACAAATGTGCATAATCAGTTATTAAAAACACACCACACACCTACGTATGTACATGAATAACCTTCATATCATCAGTAGCAAGGCTTCAAATGAATCCTATTTATAGGGATATCTAACTCCTCCCCATCCATTCTTGTCAATTGGAAGGAATTATTTTGCTTGTATTTGATGATGATGTATGGTCCACTCCATAATGTGTCAAACTTGGTGTGTCTCCTGGGATTTGATATATTCTCATCCTAATTTAGTACTATATGACCCTCTTGGAATACTCTTATATTTAATTTCTTATCAAATGAATTCTTCATTAGCACATGATGATGTTCCATGTCTTTGTGAGTATTGTCTCTAGTCTCTTGCAACTCCATCAATTCTATGAACCTCGCCTTCACTGGAGTGTTTTCACTAAGTTCCAATTGATGTGCCTACTCTAAGGTAAGTATCTCTTGGTATATGGATATTATATCTCCCCTTCCATAAATAATAACAAAAGGGGAGTTACCAATGGACCTTTTATGTGTAATCATGTTAGCCTATAGGGTTGTCTTCAACTTCATATTCCAAGCTCTTTGGTTTGTCTCCAAAACCCTCTTAATGATCATGATTAGATTATTATTAGTAGACTCAACCAACCCATTACCTTGAGGGTAATAGTTGGATCATGTACTTAGATATATATCATTACTATTTGCCTAATTAAATGTCTTAGCACCTATGCAAGCATGTGCATTATCTAAAATGATGGTAAAGGGAGTTTAAAACCTTATATCAATACCTTCATAGAACTCAAAAATGGAATTATCATTGGCCTCCTTTAATGTAACTCCTCAGTCCATAGTGTACAATAATCAGTTGTTATAAGGATCCACTTATGGCCTGCACTTGATGGAGGATTAATCATGCCAATAAAGTCATGTCCACATTGTATGAAGGGTTGATTCACTTGAATGGGTCTCAATAAGAGAGATGGAAGTTTTTATTTGCCTACAAGAAAAAGCACATTGAGGACACCTTCTTACCCAAGCATATAATTATTTAAATAGGCTAGGCCAATAGTATCCTATCCTCATGAACTTTGTAACTATGGTCCTCAGAGAGAAATGACTCCATGTTGCTCTATTATGAAAATTTTCAAGCAATACACCAAACTGATCACTATTAATGCATCTCAACAATACACCATTTGTATCTCTTCTAAAAATCACACCATCTACAAAATAATAAGGAATATATTTTCATCAAAAATAAATTCTTTTGGACCTGCTCAAGCCATTAGGACACTCACCAATTTGGAAGAATTTAATGATGGCTTGTGTCTAACTTCTTAGGGTGTGAGATCAATTGGTTGAGGGTAGTCTTGATTAGCCAAAACTTCATCTTTTGGTTCATGGAGATATGAATCTAAGTGTTCACAAAAACCCTTACCCCTTACCAACTTGGTCACAGTGATGTCAACATCATACTCCATGACTTTTATAATCCACCCTACCCTCTTTTCATTGAGATATTTACTCAAAAGGAACTCCTTGGTGCTAGGATGAGAGACCACGAGGTGAATTTTATTGTTTAAAACCATGTTTTTGAACTTATTTAGACTTATTATAATAGTAAGGACTTGTTTCTCCATAAATGTGTATATGGTTTCATAATCCTCCAAACCTTGACTAAAGAACGCAATAGGTTGTTCAACACCCTCATCATTATTTTGCATAAGCATAGCTGAGATAGTGTCAATGTTATAAAATGTATATAATATAAATTCCTTAGAAAAATCAATATTTACAAGAGTGGGAACTTGGATAATTTATTTCTTAATGGCTTCAAAACTATTTTTACCTTAGTCCAAGTGAAAACCTTATTCTTCTTGAGCATGGATGTGATAGGATTCACCAAAGGTGTAAAACTAGGTATGAATCTTCTCACAAATTTTATCTTACCTAAGAGGATTTTGAGTCCTTTCTTATATAAGGGAAATGACAGGCCTAGAATAACCTCTACCCTCTCAGGGTCAATGGCCAAGCCATCCTTAGAAATAATGTGTCTTAGAAGCTCACCTTCATAGATTAAAAAAATCAAATTTTTGGGTTAAGGGACACCGCATATTGTCTACATCTCTCAAAAACCTACGTAAGATGTTTTATGTGTTCATTTGCATCCTTTGATAACATAGTTATATCATCAAGGTACACTAACAACATCTCATTGATTAGGCCTTTGAAAGCCATGTCTATTGCCCTCTGAAAAGTGGCACTAGCATTTGAAAAATCAAAGGGCATTTTCCTTAGGCAAAGGTCCCCCATTTTTTAGTAAATGTTTTCTTCAAATGATCATCTTCATTCACCAAAATTTGATTATAACTATAATACCCATCTAGGAGTGAAAAGCATTGAGAACTTGAAACAACTTGCAAGATCTGCTCCATAGGGGGTAAGGGATAATGATCTTTGAGTGACACCCTATTCAGTTCCCTAAAGTCCACACAAAGTCTAATTTCCCCACTCTTCATTATAATAAGAAATATTAGCTACCCAAGTTCATTGTTTGATATGGAAAATTATCTTAGACTCAATTAGTTTGGTGAGTTCCATTCTCATTATTTGCTTAACTTTGGGGTTAATAGGCCTTTGATTTTGCCTAACTAGTTTGTCTCCAGGATCTAATTCAATAGTATGGTGGGATAGGTTAGAATCAAACCCCTTTATATCCCTATAATCCAAAGAAAATATATCATGGAATTCTCTACACAACTCAATGAATGCTTATTTTTCAGATGGAGAGAATACCTTGCCTAGTTCAAGGAGCTTGTCCTCAAAGATTAAGATCCTTTCATAATTATCCTCCTTTGTGGACATGCCAACCTTCTCTTTCTTATTTTGGTCATCCTTATTGAAGATGATATATAGAGTGAGAAATACCTTATTTATATTGTTTGTTCTTAATTGTACAATCTAATCTTCATACTGGTCATGAAAAACTTATTCTGATTTAGTAAAAAGAAGTCAACCTCTTGCAAGAATTATACAATCTATTGGTCACTATCAAACACCTGCCAAAATAATTCATTTTTAGGAATGGAAGGACTCACAATGACCTTGATATTTGAATATTTTCCTCCTTTCTTTATGTTATTAGGTGTGTCAAATTGTGCCTGTATTACAACTAACCTATCATCATGTTTGTTTTGTTCTCTTGGGATTGGTTGTATGTTAAATGCACTAAAGTCTTAAATTAAATCCCACACCCTATGCTTATAAGAATTAAGCATAGGATTATTGGTGGCACTCATATTCCTTATTTTATGTAAAATCATCTCACTATCTCCATACACTTACAAATTCTTGATTCCCTTCCTTTTTGCACATTGAAGACCATGAACAAGAACTTCATACTCGGCCACATTATAGGTACAACTAAAATGGAATCTATACGAGGAGTAATAATGATGTTTATATGGAGAAACCAACATAACACCAGATCCTACACCAATATTTCTCCTTGAACCATCAAATAACATCTTCCACATTCCATCACTCTCATCCTTCTCCTTGGTAAGTGAAGGCATAGGTGTTCCTTCTTCATCTAGCCAATACACCCCCAAACCAGTCTCTTCCATAAAAGCATAGGGATCATAATCATAGGTATCAACACCATATTCATCTAAGAAGATATCATAAATAAATACAAGAGGGGAAGATTCTCTATCATCAAAAACATGTTCATCTTGCTCATTGATAGTGAAATTTAGATTGGAACTATTTTCCACATATGGTTCAATTTGTAAATTAGCCAATAGTTGTGTTCTTATTTTCAGTTTATCTCCATACCTTGTTCTAAAATACAAGAAAGAGAAATTAGTAGCAACATACCCTCAAATCTTGGCACTGAATTCTATTGATAGGCAAATGGCAAAGTGTGCAGGTATATCCACCACCACTATGTCTTGTAGAATTGGAAAACTTGGGAAGTTATGAAAGAACCTTTTCAATCCTTTGATGAGCCCTATTTACTTGGTTTGTGTTCCATAAAGTTATAACACTTATTTTATATAAGGTTTATACTTAAATCCTAACTTGTCTACAACTAGTTGAGGCATGACTAAAGGACATACCCCACTATCCATAATGTAGTTATGGACCAACTTACCTCTCATAATGAGGGTAAAATAGAAAGGTGAGGGATTTTTAGGCTTGGAAGAAGGTTTAAAAATATGATTAGGTGTGTTTTTGAGGGCTATGCCAATATTCTTTGTTGGTTGGGGGGAATATGAAGTTGGGATAGTTTTTCTTGGAGTAACTCCTTTTGACCCCATATGGAGTACCACCCAAAGAGATATGTTTTTTCTTGTGTTATTAAAAGAGTAAATAATATTCAAAGGGGAGACACTATCCTTTGTTTGCATCCTTGGAGACAATTTTGTACCTTGAGCTTGAGGCAATGAAGGTTTGACCACCTTTCCTAAATTTTGATTTTGAGGAGGCGCAAGACTTGTAGAGGCTACCATATTTGCATCCATACCTTGTTACTTTTAAGGGGGGTTATTTAGAGTTCTACCCACATCTTGAGCATCTACCAAATCTCTCCTCTTTGGCCTTGTATTGGCTGCAATTGAGGTGCTTTGATTTAGGGACAAAGTTATCCTCCATTTAGTAGTTTATAAAGCTTTTTCTTGAATTACAACACTCTCCACTTGGTTTTTCTTGTTGTTGACATGGTGGATTGCACCTTGTGAATGGAGGCTTAGCTCTCTTCATCCACGTGACACAATAGAGACATCCCTCTTGATGTGGGTGGCAAACACGAAGGATGAATCTCTAGATAAGGGGCTATCTGCCCTTGATGCACCTTGAGGCCTTAGATTTCCTACTGCTAACAATGGGGGGATAAAAAGGGAGAGAAATACTAAAATCAGAACCTAAACTAAAGTGGTGATGCACCAAAATAGTTGTTCTACTTAGCTTTGACATACACTTTACACTAGAGAGAAGCAAGCATACACTTCATTCAAATGAGAACCTTTCCTGCATTAGTGTTTCAATAGGGGATCCTATGGAGATAAAGGGGGGAATAAGTACCAAAGGTGTTCTAAGACACACAATGGATAGCCTATTCACATGCGCCTATACTCTGAGATGGACACTTTTTGTTGACCTGTAAGAGAATAACTCACAATAAATTAGATATGTTGGAATAAACTTATGAAAACATGAAAACAAAATGACTTAACACAAGATAAAACCATATACATATGGAAAAGTGAAAGCTCAAATGGAGGTAAAAATGCTTCTTATGATTCAAGGTAAATTCCTTTAGGGCTTCACCATACAAGCTAAGATATATCCTTTATTAAATGAGAAGTTAAAAATATATAGAGAACTAGAAACAAGATAGCTAACAAATCAAGGAATGGAAACCCATATTGATTTAAACACTTCTACAGAGACCAAAAGACCATGTTGCTATCACTTTATTCAAACTACCTATGGGAGCCATGTAGGCTGTCCAAACTACCATTTCTACTAGCCTTGGGCTGGAAAAGCATGGGAGACCATCCCTAACAACTAACAAGGCCATTATAAGTTATTGTGATCGACTATGCTCTCTTTAATACTTGGATGTGACTTGGATGCATATTAATGGTGAAGCATGAAAACATGGAACGTTGGTCTATATAGTTCAAAAACTAATCTATTTTATTGGTTTTTGGTAGACATATTCTACCCAAATGTATTAACTCCCTTTACTAAGTTGTTCATGCCACCTGTCTCAGTCTAAGTGGTCATTGATTTTGCCCTTTATCTTTGTTAGCAGTTGGAAATGTTCTGAGTTTTATCTTTTCCACTTTGTCTTTGCCCATGTTTTATCTGTTTCCTTTGACTTCTCCTTTTCCTTAGCTTCTTTTTGGCTTGTCTTTGACTTATCAGGCCTTCAAGTTCTCAGCGGTCTCTACTCCTTTGTTTTGGGTTTTTTACCACGCTTTCCTTTAGATATTTTGTTTGAAGGAATTCTTTCTTTTGATTGCTTCTTTTCCCAAAGGGCAAGTGCCCTTTGAGCCTTTACAATTTGTCTCCTTCTTCAATTAGTTGCCCTCTATAAGGGTTTCTTTTATCCAAAAGTGCCCTTTGGGATTTCTGAAATGGTCTTCATCTCTCTCAAGGTGCCCTCCAAAAAGGCACTTTGTGACTCAAAATACACCTTTAGAAATTTTGATTTGGTCCTACCACCGACCAAAGTGCCCTTTGTAAGGACACTTTGAGTCCAAAGTTGCCTTTCAAAATAACTGTAAGGGTCCTGTGTGCCACCTAAGTATCTTCTGCAAGGGCAGTTACCCTTTATCCTTTCTCTAATTATCCTTTAGAAAAGTGAAAAGTCCTCTTTTTTTGCTTATGTGCCCTCTGAAGAAAATTTGTGCCTTTGGTGAGCTGCATAGACCAAATCGAATCCTTCACTTGCTTTTACTTATAATATTTAAAAAATAATACACCTACACAAACCTAAATTGCACTAGATAGACCATTTCGGACTTCTCATGAGATTTTAATTTGGGTTTTACATCAACTTCAACTCATAAAATAAACAAGTAAAGACACTTGGAAAACTCAATTTAGTTTACCAATACCAAATCAGGATTTGCAAGTGTCTTTACTTATAAAACTTTATATATAAAGATGTTTGCAAAGTCTGAATTATACCATAAGGACCAAATCAGGTTTATCAAGCAACTTGCCTTATGGAAATTTTGTAAGTAAAGTCATTTCAAAACCCCAATTTGGTATGTTGTAAGTGAAGTAACTACTCTTGACAAACCCAAAATGCAATTGGCTAAGCAAATGAGGAAAACACTTGGATTTTTCTCAAGAAAGGTCTGGTATAGAACATTTTGCATAAGGCAATAGATGGATGATCTAGCCAAAACATGGATTGGATAACTTTTGTAAGTAAAAGGGAGGGGGTGCCCAATTTTGGCTTGCAGGACCAAAAATTGGTCAACACATTTGGTGACTTACAAGGGAAGCATGCCTGCTATGCTAAAAAAGACTAGTAGCCTCAAAGTCCATTGGGCATGGAGTCAGGATGCATCTTGGAGAAGTTAAAAATAGACTTGTAAGGACCTATGAGCCAATAAATATTTTACCCCAAACAAATAAAAAACACACACAAAGGATAGAAACACTACACACATGCATAACAACACTTAGGAAAAATAAAAGACAACCTAATAGAAAGCAAACTACTATGTACATCTAAACAAATATGATCTTCTCCCATTTAGATCAAAGGGAAAACTTCTTAAGTCACTTTCAAGATGATATGAAACAAAGTGCCAAGCATGTTTCTCTTTGAATTGAATGCTTTATAGATCAGGCCTCTTCCTGGGCACTTCACTTGGTCTAGTCTTGAAGAGGTCATCTTTGAATAGGTCTCCAATGAGGACATATTCCTCTTGCACATGTTTAGACATTTAATATTTTTACCCACTCTTTGTCTCATGGTCAACTTGTATCTCTTTATTAGGCATGCCTCTAAGAGGATTGGTTTCATGTTCTTCATGTTCCTTAGAAGCTTTAGGCCCAAATGATTCTTCTTCATCCTTCCAGAGCTGATGGGTTCCTTCTAGAAGGTGATATCCCTCCTTGATGAATTTAAAAATATCATCTTGAGATTCACTAACCTCTTGAAAATATAAATCTAAAAACTTGTTACCCCTTTGCATACTTATTTGAGTCCCAATGTTGCCTTCTCCACCTTTAGTCAGCTCATATCCTCCTTGAAGAAGAGTGTAACCTTCCCCAATTACTTCAAATAAATCATTCTAAGAATGATCAAGAATTTGTCCATGTTCCTCCATGACATCTTTCAAAGTGAGATAAGATTCAATGATCATCTCTTTCTCATTAGAGATAGAGGCAAAAGCTTGTGACTTGTCTTCTTGTTCACCAAGGGGGGTACCTATGGTGATCTCTTCCTCATCTACACTCATGAAGTCTCCCTGATTAGTCATGAACTAAGAATACTCCTCTTCACTTCTTTCCTTTAAGATAAATTCATCAACACAAGAGAAACATTCTTCATTTACCAAGCAAGGAGGTGGAACATAAGGATTATCAAAATTAGGTTGGGAATGGAAAGTAGGGGATCTTTTTGAAAGATCATGAGAAAACAGAGGAAGATCTTGGGCCAAAATCACTTGATTTTCTTCTCTCCACTTGACCAACACTTCATCAATATCAAAATTATCTTGAGAATTGGTAGAAGGGGTGTCTTTTGGCATAGGCTCCTATCTAAGGTCTAAAACGTCCATCTCACTTTCACTAAGCAATCTCACCTTTGCCTCTAATTCCTCAATTTGCTCAGCTAGATTTTATTGAAAGAGTCTTTCTTGGATCTCATAAGAATCATCATGGAAATGGGGAGTGCATGAAGGATACCATGGAGTACAAGAAGCTTATTGAGGAAGGGTGGGAGGGACTTGAGAAGGACTAGCCTCATTTTGTATTTCATGCTCTTGAACAATGCCCTTCTCCTCCTTGTTGCTCCATGACTCAACTACTTTACTCCAACTCATGATTTTAGGACTAGAACTCTCCTTTTGGAGTGATGGGGTTGTAATGTGAGAGGGTAGTGAGGGCTTGGATTCCACTTCCCTTGCTTCCAACATATATTGTTGTATGTGAAAATTTGCTAACTCAATCTGCCTATCAAGATTGGCCTTAAACATAAGATTTCCTATTTCACAATTCTCTTCAACAAGATTGGGGAAAGGACTTTGACAAGATTGACTTGGCTCATGAGTAGGGGTTGTGTATGGTTGATATGGAACTTGGGGCAGTGGGTATGTAGGTTGATAGACTTGGTAAGGCTGCCTCTCATGAATACTCAATTTCTCTTCCAAAGATGCAATCAAACCACACATATCCAGCATCTCATTTGTAATCCTTTACCAATTAGCTCTTTCAATAGGATTCCATTCACTCTTGACCAGATCTAATGCATTTCTCACTTGATGGATGAAATGATCAGGAATTTCTTGGTCACATCCCCTTCTAGTGTCAAGCTCCACTACATACCTTTTCATACCCCAATAGTGCTTGTTTAAAGGTGGAAATGGAATGACTGGAAAAAGGATTAGGTTGAGTAGGAGGAGTAACACATTGAAAATATTGGGCATAAGACTGATATAGCTCATGATAGGACTGAAACTGGTCATATTAGACCTAGTAAGGATCAAAACAAGGTTGGTAAGGATTATAGCCAAGTTAGCCAAGGACTTGCTCAAACTAAGGAGGAAGAGGCAAAGCCTGTAATTTTTCACCAACCTACAAAGGGAAAAACTCATAATCTTATGCAACCATGAAACTTCATAAAGAAACATACTACCAAATCTTTCAAAGGATCACTTAGGCTACTCAACTAGCTGATGTATCTTTGAATTCACCATTGGTGTTGATTGAATGCTTCCAAAGGCTGATTTATTGAAGAACACATCAAGAATTATTCAACCTCTTAGATAAAATGTCCCACTGGGCATGCCAAAAGCTATTGATGTGGTGGATTGCACCTTGTGAAGCGAGGCTCAGCTCTCTTCATCCACATGACACAATGGAGACATCCCTCTTACTTTGGGTGGCAAACATGAGGGATGAATCTCTATATTAGGGGATAGCTCCCCTTGATGCACCTTGAGGCCCTAGATTTCTTACTGCTAATAATGGGGGGGATGAATAAGATTCACATATGCCTATACTCTGAGCTAGACACTTCTTATTGACCTACAAGAGAAGAACTCACAATACACTAGATATGTTGGAATAAACTTATGAAACAATGAGAATAAAATGACTTAACACAAGATAAAACCATAGACATATGCAAAAGTGCAAGCTCAAATAGAGGTAAAAATGTTTCTTTTAATTCAAGGTAAATTCCTTCAAGGCTTCACCATACAAGCTGAGATATATCATTTCTTAAATGAGAAGTTACAAATATATAGAGAACTGGAAAGAAGATAGCTGACAAATCAAGGAATGAAAACCTATGCTAAGTTAAACACTTCTATAGATACCAAAAGACCATGCTACTGTCACTTTCTTTGAACTGCCTATGGGAGCCATGTTGTAGGCTATCCAAACCACCATTTTTATTATCCTTAGGCTAAAAAATCATGGGATACCATCCCCAATAACTGATAAGGCCATTCCAAGCTATTGTGACTGACTATGTTATCTTTAATACATGGACGTGACTTGGATTCATATTAATGGTGAAGCATGAAAACATGGGATGCTAGTCTTTATAGTTTGAAAACCAATCTATTTTATTAGTTTTTGGTAGACATATTCTACCTAAATGTATTAACTCCCTTTACTGAGTTTTTCATGCCACCTGTCTCAGTCTGAGTGGTCATTGATTCCACCCTTTATCTTTGTCAGCAGTTGGAACTATTATTAGTTTTATGTTTTTTGCTTTGTCTTTGCCCATGTTTTGTCTTTTTCCTTCGACTTCTCCTTTCCCTTGTCTTCTTCTTGGCCTGTCTTTGACTTATTAGACCTTCAGGTTCTCAGTGGTCTCTACTCCTCTATTTCAAGCTTTTTTATGTGCTTTCCTTTGGGCAAAATATCTAAAGGAATTCTTTTTTTTGATGATTTCTTTTCCTGAAGGGCACGTGCCCTTCACTCCTATATAATTTGTCTCCTTGATCTAGTTGCCCTCTACAAGGGTTTATTTCATCCAAAAGTGCCCTTTAGGATTTCTAAAATTGTCTTGATCTTTCTTAAGGTGCCCTTTGCAAGGGCACTTTGTGCCTCAAAATGCCCCTTCAAAACTTTTGATTTGGTCTTACCACCGACCAAGGTGCCCTCTGTAAGGATACTTTGAGTCCAAATTTGCCTTTCAAAAGAATTTCAAGGGTCCTGTGCATTGCCTAAATGCCCTTCACAAGGGCACTTAACCTTTGGCCTTTCTCCAATTGTCCTTCGAAAAAGTGAAAAGTCCACTTTTTTTTGCTTATGTGCCCTCCAAAGAAAATATGTGCCTTTGGCAAGATGCGTAGACCAAATTAGATCCTTCACTTGATTTTAGTAATAAAATTTGACAAATAATACACCTACACAAACCCAAATTGTACTAGATAGACCATTTCAAACTTCTCATGAGCTCTTACTTCGGGTTTTGCATCAACTTCAACTCTTAAAGCAAACAAGTAAAGGCACTTGGAAAACTTGATTTGGTCTGCCAAGACCAAATCAGGATTTGCAAGTGTCTTTACTTATAAACCTTTATAAATAAAGATGTTTGCAAAGTTTGAATTACACTATAAGGACCAAATCAGGTTTATCAAGTAACTTGACTTATGAAAATTTCACAAGTAAAGTGATTTGGAAAACACAATTTGGTCTATTGTAGGTGAAGTAACTTCTCTTGACAAACCCAAAATGCACTTGGCTAAGCAAATGAGGAAAACACTTGGATTTTCTCAAGAAAGGTCTAGCAGAGAACATTTTGCATAAGGTATCAGAGGGATGATCTATCCAAAACCTGGATTGGATGAGTTTTGTAAATAAAAAGGAGGGGGTACCCAATTGTGGCTTATAGGACCAAAAATTGGTCAACACTTGCATGAAGCTATCTTCTTCTAATTTCAAGTAAGGAGTAGTCCCTCCTTGAAAAAATAAAGATTGACCTCACCCCTCATTAGCATTCATGTACTGACCTGAAGGCTACCCCCAAGAATTTGCCCATTCTTCTCCTTAAACTAGGTTGTTATGGACTGGAAGCATGGCTCTTGAGGTGGAAGCAAAATTTGGATTGTAGGCGTTAGGTGACCTATTGAAATTAGGTTGACCTTGTCCCCTCCATTTACCATTATGTTGAGGAGGAAATCTATTTGCTTATGGAGGGTAATATTAGGATTTTTGGTAAGCTCTAATATGTTGATTTGATTGCCTAGATGAGGATTTTAAGGCCTTATATTTTGGTTGAAAATCAATTGCATCATCTAATTTCTTTGGGGTAGATTTAGACTTGATATTTGGATTTGTAAATGGAGCAAGGCTTGGAGGGGTAGTAGGCATATTAGTCAAGATAAGCATTAAGACCTTTGGAGGGAGTTTACCATCTTGGATCAAACTATCTCATCTCTAATATCCACATCATAGGCATTAGGCAAGGTATATCCTCCCATATGTTGCAACATGATAGATATATCAATCCTAATATCTCTGAGGTAGGTTGGGAAAATAAAACTTATAGGGGGTCTCATGAGAGGTGGAAGCCTATTCCATGTCCTTTGGAACCTTTCATTAAAATCATGCATGGATTGCTTAGACCCTCCTTGCATGACATTCATCCGATAGATCAGTGATGTATGATCACTTTTATCCTCAAATATTTTAGTCAACAACTCCCTAAATTCATCCCACATAGTCTTTCATCCTCCTACCAAGGTCATATACCAATAAAGGGATTTTCCCCTAAGGGAAATGGCAATCAATCTGATTGTTATATTAATCTCCATGATACTATGAAAATTACAAAATTTGGATATGTCTCTAATGTGTTCACTTGGGGTGATAGGACCTTCCACATTGAAATTAGGGACACTCTTGATGGCATTGGGAGGGATATCATCACAGGCAACAAAGTTTATAAGATTTTCAATACTAAAATTTAGGAAAGTATGTTGTCTATCCATGTTACCTTCAATATCTTCTTCACTCTCTTTATCTTCTTGACTTTCAAAACCTTCTTGCTCTTCAGACTCTTCCTCAAGATTTTCAAGTGTCAACAAAGGTTCAGGGTACTGAAATTCAAGAGGAAGCTCAAGATGAGGGAGTGGATTTGAAAAAGTATTACCTCTACTAGAAGCTAATCTAGTAGTGATCATGAATTATAAAACTTAGAAATTGGTTTTTAACCAGATGTTGTAAATTCAAGGGAGTCACCAAATGTTAAGTAGGAAACACTTGTGTATTTGTGGTCTTATCAAAACCAACATTCACCTTGACAAGAAGTGTTTGGGATAACTATCCCACTAGGCATGTCATAACTATTGTCACTCAATTTTTCACCTTTCGAGAGGTATTTCAATCCTACTCCAATTGAGTGAAACAATGGTATTACCCCTATACCTATGGGTTATCTATAAGGGGGGTAAACTTCTAGTTGATAGGGCTAGCTCCATAGATTTATCTTGATTGTCCTTTTAATAACTAGTCGGTGCATGAAAAAAGATTAGAAACTATCCAATAAAAATAAAAATATATAAAAGGGGTGATATACTAGAATATTTTATCCAATATTATCCTACACTCACACTTAAAAGAAATAAAATCTACAATCTAGTTTATGCTTCAAGAGAAAGTTTCTAACATAAGTATTTTAACCTAGATACTATGGTATGTATATCATATAAAGTGAGAGATTCAAAGAATTGAGAAGACACTACTAAAATTACAAAACACTTAGATACAATACCACATTTCAATTTACTCCAAGTGACCTCCAAGAAGATAATACATCCATACCTAGGTGTACACAAGTATGACAAGATACAAGGACAAACAATTTTCTCACGAACATCTATCAACAACTCATTTAAAACATTGAAATGTGAACTTCAAAAGATTGAACCAATTTTAATTTATTTCTTAATGTAAAATATGAGTAACAAAAATAGTAGGCCTTCATCTACCTTTCTTTTTATATCCATTACAATGCCAAAACTAGGCATATTTATAGCACCAATAAGAGAGAGAGAGAGAGAGAGAGAGAGAGAGAGAGAGAGAGAGAGAGAGAGAGAGAGAGAGAGAGAGAGAGAGAGAGAGAGAGAGAGAGAGAGAGAGAGAGAGAGAGAGAGAGAGAGAAATCCCACACCAAGAATGGAATCTTGGGGGGTTAAAAGATTGAATGGATTTAGAAGAGTTAGGAGGAAGTATCTAAAGTCTTGAATAGGTGTTACTTGATCTCCAAGTCTTTTCCAAACTAAGTTCAAATCTGAAAATGTCAATCCTTGAGGAATTCATAAGCCTTATTGAAAATTGATCTGATATTTTATAGTAAGCTTCTTTATATGACTTAGAAGTGCATGGATATCCACTTACAATGTTGGAGTTACACCTAGACAAAGTGTATTCATCATTAACTACCCTTGAAACATGCTCTCTTGCAAAAGGGAGTTAGCTTAACTCATGAGGTATAGTTTGTCTTCCTAGGCAGCAGAGAGATCATATGATTCTTGTTATGGAGCTTGTAACTGATCACTCTAAACTTGACATATTCTATTATCACCTATTTAATTATCTGAAGGCTCCAATTTGCACCTTGAAATGTTTTCTATACTTCTCAAGAAGCCACTTCAACATTGGTTGTCTAGTACTATTGGCAAATATGCCTAGTTGTACATGTTAGTCTATTTGAATGGCCATGAAAAATTAATAGATACATGTAAAAAGGCCTAATATCATGTTTTTAGACCAAAAAATAACTTCATAATATGAACAAATCCTTTAAGGCATCATAAACATGTTAGTCTTGCCAATCTAGGTAGCTAGGTCTCTCATTCCTAGTACACCTCAAACTACTTCTTTGTGCATACCTATACGAATAGTTTAATGAGAATATTAAAGTATTTTATGACCTGAGAATTTATAAAACATCCCATGGTACCTCATATAATGATATTCAAGCATTCATCCATGTTTGTACCCCTAACTCTCATAAAAACTAGGAAAAGAGAGAGTATTTAGTGTGTCTATACGGGTGACATCAACATCCAATTTCATGGTGAGGAGAATTAGAGATTTATTGAAAAGTTTCAAGTGTTTTTAGGTCTAAAATAATTCATTTAAATCTATTAGAAGGAAAATATCCCATATCGCATTCACCCAAAGGTTTTAGTAGGGTTTAAGACCTGTTTGGGGTATTAACAATAATTCATAAAGAACCAACCACTAATTATCCTCATCCCACTTTTAAAACCTTCTTGATTAACCCCCCACCTATTCTAAATGGATTATCTTCCCATGAAAATTGTGAGATATGGTGTGCACATGAAGTTGCTCCTCTGGTAGTAGCAGACTTAGCTGTCTTGAAATCGAGAAAGGTCTAATTTGGGTTTTAAGCCTCAAAACTCAGTTTCATTACTAGGAGAGATTAAGACACCTCCAAAATTATCTTCCTTATGATTCTACATGATTTGGTAATGATTATTACTCCATTGTATGCATTTGGTGCACTAATTAGGGGACTTGGGGTTTAAGGCTTGTTACCTCCTTGTTAGCCCTCAAGGGAATTTGAATTGCACTTGAAAGTGTATTGAGACCCCATCTATGTTTATATAATTTCTCAAGGGCTTTCCATGGGGTTTGACATGCTTCATTTATGTTTTGGTATCAAACATACCCCTTGGTCTCAAGACCACCCCTTGTCAATAGAGTGAGCAAGGTCTAAGACAAAATAGTGAGGTATTTTTGTTGCCTATATGGATTTGAGGTGACAATGGATATATTGGTCTACTCATAACCATTATCTTTATCCATTCACAAAGTGTAATTATGCCTATGAGGGCCTCAAAACAACAATCTCTCTCATGACTAGATTATCTAAGCTAGTGGTCTACAACCAGGTGACTTATCTTATGATGGCTTCCTTGGATATGTGTGACAATATCATCTTATCACCTTGAGAATTGTATATGCTCATTTTGGCTTTAAATTTCTTACCCATTTTAGATTCAAACCATAGAACTTCTACATGACCTGTAATGTATGAGATCATTCTTGAAACCTCCAAACTGAGCTTACAACTCTGAGTGTTTTGCTTAATCAAATAGGGGTAATTACTCCATGAAATCAACATCCCTTACTCAATATATGGTATTTTTTATGCACTTAAATATATAAAATGTTTAGCAGTGTGTTTATCCCATCTTCTACATGTATCATTCATAGGTGTCTCAAAAGTGCTAGTTGTAAGTGTACTCTCCCCTTAACCACTAAGTCATTAAGAAACCCATCATCATGATACCTTATTGAAACCTTATAGGGATTATGTGGGGTATGTGGAAGGTGTGTTCATGTTCAAAGACCATAGAGAGTTTGACAATGCTCATTGGTCACATTGACAACTACCACCCAATGAGGTAAATTTATAACATGAAGAAACATGGAGGTCTCTTGCATTTGTATGCATGAGATGAATTGATATGATAGCAATAGAAGAACTTTAATAACCTTTGAAATATTCTACAACACTAACTATGAAACAACGAGTTCATATTTTCAATAAGACTGCTAATAAATAAGGGTGGTGGGGATTAGAGCCTTCTCTAAGTGCTTTATTTTCTTAACATTTGTGCATTAAAAATAAAATCATGACCCAAATACCAATGCCATTAATCTCAATCCCATTTTGATCCCCATACCCGATGAAGATATCAGGATCCATATCTCTATATTCTCTATGGAACAAGCATTTAGACATGACCCTTGAAAGGCTGCTAAGGGACCTGATGAAGTAGAAAATACATATTTCTCCATTTTTGGACCTATGAAAACTCTCTGAATGTTAAAAAGGATTGAGAAGGGTGGAGAGTTAATTTTCATATGTCGCACTTGAATATGACCATATAAATGATTAGAAAGGCCCCTTTTAGCTCAATTTTTCCTTCTTTGAGCATTGAACCTGCAAGGTCTGACTATCCTCTAAGTTGATCTATCATTAGGTACATTATTAAACATCTTTACATGCTTTAAAAGTATCACTTGTATGTTACATACTTCATATTCATCTTGGAAATGGCTCTAGAACCCTCAAGAAGCAATTTTTAAGTGTAGAGAAGGCTAGTAAAACTAGATGACCTCATGGAGTGGATTTACCTTTGACCAAGATCCTAAAATACCTCATATGGACTTTTATTCACCTCCTCTAACAAATTATGCAAGAAAAAAGCTTTGAAAATACCCTCATTAGCCAAAATAAAAACCTTAACATCTCCAAATACCTTAATTTCTGCTAAGAAACCTTAACTTCTCTGAGGTGACTAGAAATGGGTTTGAACTCATGATTTATCAATGCAAGGGTATGGGTAAGCTATGAGAACCTATAGACATGTATAGAAAAATGGAAACATGAAATAAAGCTAGATGCATAGAGGTCAAAATGATGCCACATTTTGATAACAATTAGTAGAGAAACAAGTGTTGAGGTGGCTAGATTGAGTGCATATTTAAAGACATGCCAAGGAAGATGAGAAGATTTTTCATGGAGCAAAAAGAGGCTAGCAAATTGTTGAACTTTGAGACAGCTAGTAGAGGAATAAAAAATAATTAGATTTATATTGAGTACTACTAAATCTATCAAACCACCAAAATTTGAGGTAGCTATTAGGAGCACATGTCATAACATGTGCCAAGGAAGGAGGGAGAGTTGAGCTGAGTGCAACTGAAGCTAGCGATAGCTACACTTTAAGGCAACTAGAGAAATGAAGTTAGTAGATGTGCTACAAAGGGAAAGAGGGAGTAAGATAAAGGCTAGTAAAGCACTAAACATTGAGGTAGCTATAAAGAGGTAATATTAATTAGAACACATTAAATAGAATAGAGTGTGGAGAAGAGAAATTTCATGAAGAGGAACTGAAGACTAATAGATCATTGAACATTGAGGCAGCTAGTAGAGATCTCCAGACTCGAAATATGCACGAATAAAGAAGAAAGTTATTAGGAGAATTTCTAAGCATAAATCAAATATGATTTATTGATATTACAAATCATGAATTAAAAAGATGTATTTATAACCCTAAATATGCTCATAATAGTCCTACTAAATAGGACAATCAAATAAACTAATAACAATTTAAAATATCCTAAATACAAAATATGACTAATAATAACTAACTAACCTAAAATAATACGTGGTTTATTTTATATGATAACAACTACATTCACATAATAAACTAGCTATGATTAATTAATTTATTCTAACATTCCCCCTTAATTCATCACAATTTGGAGAGTACAAGAGAGAACTTTTGAATGCCTCAAACTTATCATGTGCAAGTGAGTTCATGAAGACATTTTCACATTGATCTTTAGTGGAGCAATATTGGAGATATATATTATGATGTTGAACATGTTCACGTATGAAATGGACTTGAAAATTCAATGTAATTCATGTGTTCATGAAACACTAGATTGCGAACAAGTTTAAGAACACCATGATTATCATAGTTCAAAATTATTAGCTAAGTTTTTCAAACTCCCAATCTTTCTAGTATGTGATAGCCATATCACTTGCAGATAGTTCCTCCTATAGTTCAATATTATATCTCAATAGAAGAATGAGAAATAAAAGCTTGCTTCTTTCTCCCCCATGAGATTGGACTAGATCTCAAAAATAATACAAACCAAGAAGTGGATTTTATGTCATCAATTGAACCTACATGATCTATGTTTGTGTATCCTATCAAGAAGAACTTATCATTCTTATTGTATGTTATGCCATAATCAATTATTCCACAAATATATCATAATATATACGCAACTTCTTTATAGTGGCTTACCTTTGATTCCTGCATGAACCAAGAAAGATACATGATATATAGCATAGTTTATGTGAGCTACATGAGACTCCTAATCAACTGGAGATAAAGATTAACATCTACTAGTAGTGATGGTTCTGAGCAAGAAAGCTAAAGTCCTATCTCCATAGGTTAAGCCACTGGTTTTCAATCAATAATTTGAAACCTCTTGATAAATGTCGTGGTATACTTCATCTAAGACACGAATATGTGGTGCTCTTATTGCCATACTTCCAAGCCAAGATAGCAATACAATAGCTTGAGATCTATCATGTCAAATGATCATTTAAAATCATTATTTATTTCATCAATCATCTTCATTGAGATTTTAGTGACGACTAGATCATCAACATAAACTACAATAATAAAAATCTCCCTCTTTGATTTTTGAGGTAGAGATTGGGATCATATGGATTCCTATGAAATCCAAGATTTATGAGATGCTCATCAATTTCTATATACCTATCTCTAGTAGCTTGTTTAAGACCATACAAAGAATTTATGAGTTTGCACACCTTTTGTTCTTACCCTAGTGTGACATAACCTTCTGGTTGAGTTATGTAGACCTTTTTGTATAGATATCCATTTAATAAGGCACTTTTAACATCCATTTGATGAATGTTCCATCCAAACTATGTAGCTATTATAAAGATCATTATGATTATCTTTATCTTAGTTGTAGGATCAAAAGTCTCCTCATGGTCTATGCCTTATTTTTTAGCATAGCCCTTTGCTACAAGTCTTGGCTTGTGCTTGTCTATCCTACCATTTTCTTTTTATTTGGTTTTAAAGGCCCACTTGCATTTGATAGGTTTCTTCCCTGCTAGAAGATCGACAAGATGCCACATGTCATTCTTCATAAGAGATTGAAATTATGCATCCATGGAATTTTTCCAAGTTTTGGACTCTAGGGCTTCATAGACTATTGAGGGTTCAAATATTTTTGTAGCTATGTTCATAAGGCCAAATTTACCTTTGCACAAGCCATAATGTGAGTCTTCAGTCTTATACATGAATTTTTTGGAGGTCTATCCAATTTAACATCTAGAATTGTACTTGTATACCATTTAGGCATACATTGAATAATAATTAGTGGTTTTGGGACTTCTGACTAACCATTATTTCCACCTAGAAAGTTTATAGGTCTAATGTATGTATCAAATGTCTATGTGGAAGATGAATTGATTCACCTTACTCCTTAAATACTACATCCCTAGTGATAAGTATCTACATAGTCTCTAAATCAAGGAGCCGATATGATTTTGACTCTTTATTGTATCCCAAAAAAATGCATTCCTGGGTTTTCTTATCTAACTTCTTCTTTTTTTGTTTTGGGATATGCATGTATGCCTTGCAAATAAAAACATGAAAATGAGAGACTTTCGGCTTCTTCCTAGTCCATGCTTCTTGCAGTGTAATTCCATCAAGTGCTTTGGTGGGTGACCTATTTAGAAGGTATATGAATGCCAGACATGCTTCTACCTAATATGAATAAGGCAATTATACATCCTCAACAATGCTTTGAAACATCTTTATAATGACATGGTTATGCCTTTATACAACATAATTATGTTGTGTTGTATAAGGAGTAGTGTATTGATGATGTATTCCATGCTCTACAAGGTATATAGTGAACTTGTTATTGGTGTATTCCCCCCACAATTTGAGTATAAGGCCTTAATTTTTTAATCAACTTTATTTTCAACGGAGGCCTTGAATTCTTTGAATAATTGGAATGTCTGATCTTTAGTCATCAACAAGGAAACCTACATATTGTGAGAATGATCATCAACAAAGAGTTGGAAATAAGTATATCCTTTTTTTCTAAGATTCATATGTCCACACAAATCAGTGTGCACCAAATCCAATGGATGAGGAGATCAATATTCAATTTTTACAAAAAGAGCTCTTTATTGTTTGCCAATTAAACAACTAGAACATATACCAGAATATTGTTTGAGTGTGGGAAGACCTCTGACCATGTTGTGTTTTCTTAATGCAAGAAAATACCCATAAATCAAATGACCATATCCTCTGTGCCATAGCTGATATTTGTCTGTGTCCTTCGTAATAAGTGCTTGATGGTCATTACGTACAATATCAAGCTAAAACATCTTTCTTACATTCAAATCTAATGCAATAGTTCTAGAGCCTCAAGACTTAAAATTGATAAGTAAAATATTATCACGATGTTTGTGATCAAACTCAACTTTGATATTATGATCAAGAAGTTAATTTACAAAATAAGTTCTTAGTGAGTCTTGGGACATAAAGGACATATGTGATCTTGGTAGTGTGGTTACAAAGCTATAAATAAACATCACCTTAGCCTTGAACAGTGTATGATGAGTCATCACCAAGAGAAACATTACCTTGATATCCTAATTGGTGTAAAGTGGAAAACCATTCTTTCTATCCTGTCATGAGCCTTATGGCACCAGGATCAACATACCAAACAAAATTTGAAGAACAAGGTTCATGTCTGTATAGTAAATACATGATCATCTTGTAAAGAATGATCATCCTCAACAACATTCTCATGTTATTGTTTCTTCTTCTAATGTCTTTTGGAATGAGTTTTTGGTTTCGGTGACTGAAGTGGATTATATGAAGTGGGCTTCTTGTTGGATGATCCCTATGTGAATCTATTATACCATCAATGTATGAGGTCATACCCTAACTTTCCAAAAATAAGAAGAACTTTATATGAACGTGATTTTTTTCCCTAATGGTGTTATTGATTGTTCTACTTAGGGTTCTATTTATAAGACTTCATGGGATTCTTCCCTTTTTGAGAGGAGGCAAGTGCATGCTCTTCATCAACTTCCTTTACATTTTACATGGCTTCTTCTTATTGCAACATGTTAACCAACAAGATAAAATTTGGTTCTGACACGTGACATTCAATGTGGTCACAAAAACTATGTATGTGGGGGGTAGTGCTCTTAGGACAATGGGGACCAAAGATTCATCTTTTAACAGGTTGCCCAATGATTCAAGCAAAGTTCTCAAGGTTGTAACTCTATGAAGGAAAATTCCACTATGTCTTTTAGTTTTAACTTGAGAGAATGGAGTTGGTTCTAGAGATATAGAATCTAATTTTGATAATTTTCCTCATACACTGTTTGAAGCTTATCCCAAACATCCCTAGTTGTGAAGGCATTATAAATATGGGGTTTCAGCTCATCTGAGACTCTGAACATGACTATGAGCTTAGACTTTTGATTGACTTTATCATATTTTTACTAGTGATCAATGTCATTAGCATGTCAGGTCCATGTGACATCAACAACTATCCATATGTCCTCAAATTCCAAGTGAGTTTTAACCTTTGTTTTCCATGTTGCATAGTTGTCACCTCAAAGAAGTTGAATGTCTAGCAAAACAAAATGTAGTCTATTTTTAGCCATGTGTGAAAAATTGATAGAATTATATAAGAATGATGGATCAGTGCCTTATAACTCTAAAAGGTTCATCTTCCTATATATTGTCAAACAAATATACCAAAGCTCTCTATATGTGCACCTTCTGATATACCCATCGGTAGTGGAAGGCTCATCCTTTCTATATACCCATCAATATGTGAAAGAGACTCTAATGCACATGAGATAAGAATGGTATTGTGTACTTAGATAGTACATGGTATAAGTTCATTATATCATTAACACCTCCTTATAATTAATTCTACATACATGGGCGTAACTTCCCTATATACTTCAAAATTTTAACTATCAAGATTTAGGTCTATCAACAGTAACAAATGGGTGACAAAGGGATGGTTTATGAATATTTATGGACCTTATTACCCCTCGATGATTTAAAGGGACAATGCCTGGAAATCATTGTTGTAGCTATGTTAGTATATAAATGCATTTATTCAAAGTACAATGGCATTACTCATAAATGTGAACTAGAGGCATCGTTAAGACCAAACACTACAAATGAGAATTTACAATCTCCTTGATTTTTGCACTAATTTGATTTATTGAAATAAAGGAATTGTATACATTTTTATAACTTATCATTTGTAATTACAAAAATTAGAAAATGAAATTTCGTGAGGAGAGTAAAAAATTTAACATTACCCCCAATTTTTATCCTTTTCCTATTTTGTCTTTTCCTAAAAGTACAAAATTGAATAAAAAGACTTGATTATGACTTGAACACTAGACCTCCTCTTGCTAAATTTTAGCAAAAAAATAGAATACCAACCGTCCTATGTGTCATTTCAAATATATAAAAGGCCAAACTTGTATATGAATATTTTTTTAAAATTTGTAAAACCACACCTTTTCCAATAACATGAATTTGAGAATGGTGGTTTTGATGTCAATGTGCAACAAAGAAATTTAGAGGGAAGTTTGTTGTGGGTGGTTTTACACATGGACGAGAGAGTTATCCTTAGTTATCCTTAGTTGTAATCAAGGTGAGAAGAGTGTAATGAATGAGATGTTTAAGATGTATATGAAATGCTCAAAGAAGACTGAAAATGAGTAGAGATGGATAAGACATGAAATGTGTGAGGGGAGAAATGAATGAAAAGGATAAAAGAGAAATACAAGGAGGAAAAATAATTCCACTTGTAGTAGTGCACTAGGGATAAAGGGTGAGAATAATACAGAAGATATGCATGAGAGGATAAGGATAGATACAAGAATGAGAGAGAACAAGATGAATAATACACCTACAGGAGTATGGGGGAAAAGTGAAGAGTTGATCAATCACTGAGGAGGAGAGAAAAATTTTATTTATGAAAAGTATTGAGAATTTAAAGGAAGGAGAAAAGAGAGATCAGCCTAAAGTTGATAATAAATGGTTGATAAGGTATCCATGGAGCCAAACAATCTAAAGCAAAGAAAGAAAGGTAGATAACAGAAGTGCCACACAAAGGGAAAAAAAGAAGAAGAGTAGAGAAGGAATGAAGTGTGCACAAGGTAAAAATCATGAAAGGAATGCAATAAGAGTCAAACAAGACCCTTATAAGAGGCAAGTAAATCATATGGGTATATACCGATGAGAGAAATTAGGAGAAGAGGCAAGAAGAAGAAAAATGGGAGAAAAAAATAAAGGTGAAACAAAAGGAATAAGATGAATAAACTAAGAAGATATAAATGAAATAAGCTCATAAATAGGTGAAAATGGGATCACTTTGATCAAATTAGTCAACCAAAATAGTGATTCTATCATTGATTCCCATATGTAAATAGGGGCATATATTTTAATTACCTAGGAAGTTTAATGTAGGATAATTGTAGGCAAACTTACAATCATGCATCACTGAATTTTTAGAACACACACATGAATGAATATTTGGGAACCAAAGGATAGAAAAAATATCTTGATGATGAAGCACATGGGGAAAACCTATTAATAAGCATGCAAGGAGACAAGTTGGGAAGTTTGTGTAGATGACACATAGAACAAATATAGTCAATAGAATTTGAGGGGTAGACAAGTAAGAGATGCATGATAAGGATTATCTACAATATGAGGCACAAAGGAAATAATACACCTACATCAAGAGAGCATGAAATCAAGGCACATGGCCATAGATATAGAGCCCGAGACTAAAAAGGACAAATAGTCAAAAATGACAAGTGGTAAATCAACCAGCTAAAAAATATGACACTTGACAGAGTTGGGATTGAAATGATGGTGAAGGATGAAATATATATGAGGAAATATCTAAATTTATTTTTATCAAAATCAAAAGAATCGATGTTTTACGAAGATGAGATACCCTAGCACATGCCTTTGAATTTGGGTGTCAAGCCTACTTGGTGATAACTTTTAGTTACTTGCCCAAATAATAACCATAAATAGGGGATTCATTTCCCATTTGAATATTTTTTATGGTCAATATTGATGTATGTTGGTATTTCAAGGGGATATTATGGATATTATTGTTGTAGAGGATGTCCCAAACTAAGGGTTGAACTCTCCCAAAATGAATAGTTGAGAGGGTGAGTGAGAGAACTAAGAGAACTTAGAATGGAGCTAAGGATCCCTTATTTAAATCTGAAAAGCTCCAAATATTATGTTTTCCCACTTTATCAATAAAATGAGTTGATAATATGTTGTGCATAGTTGATGGCTACCTAGTGAGGTGTCCCTTCACTGGGAAGCCCTACTATGGAACTGCACCACTCTTTCTTCTAATTCGCCATACTATACTTGATATGATACCAAATGTGAAATTTGGATTAGTTTAACACAATAAAAAACTTAATTAAATTATTCATATGAGAATATTTCACACTTATAGGCTTTTTATCTCCACAAAGAAAGGAGATATGGTTCATCAAAATTTTATCATATCCCTAATATCTCTCACTCCTATCTAATCTTTATCTTATGTGAGTTTTTATCATAACTCACATATAAACACGTTGCACATTAAAATTGCACACTCATAATATCACTAACCCACACACTTAAATAATTAATCACGCATCAATAATATGACGTAGTAACTATAGAATATCCAAAAAAATAATTCATTAAGGGGGTTGTAGTTTGATTGTTGAGGATGATTTCATGTCATAATTTTTATGTCATCTACCAAGGTATAAACACATAGAGTTACCTAAAATAAAATGATTGACGCTAGGTCCTATTCTGCAATGAATTTGGTTGAATAGATTCCCTTTGGTCCTTGACACAACCCAATAAATTTAATCATTCACACACATAAATGTGATTTTTATCCTTCAATAAAAAAAAATCCAAATATAAGAATGCCACAATGAACATGGGAAAGAGCCAAGACAAACAATAATGAAAATGTGATCCAAGTTAGAAATAAAGGTATGGATTTCACTTGAACAAGAAAATGATTCATTTATAAAACCAAGCTCAAAATTCAAATTAGTGAAAAAAAATGAAATGTGGTACATAAATAGGGAACAATAAATCTGATAACCACACACATATTCCAACTTATGTGGGATGAAAAATATTCCAAAATAGGGAGATATGGTCTAAAAAAAATTAGCTTGTTTATTCATTATTTCAACATATCATTTCACTTAAGGTTTGAGTAATGTTTGGGAAGAAATATTGGTGAATGGCTAGTGAACACTTAGTTGACCATAAAGGACTAGTGATTTTCCATTCATTTAACACAAATAAAAATGCAAGACCTTGATTCTTAATACACATGTAAGTTAATATTATTTAATAACTCCCTATATTCTAGGAAAAAATTTAGAAGTTTCAATATGATTTCAACTTACTAATGACAAGTAATAACAAAGAATGATAGAAACATCCACCTAAAAACAAGTATTGACGTTTGTGTAACAATTATAATTATTTCATATGATGACATAATGATATGAAATTTGGTATAGAGAATAGACATATAATTTCACCTTACTAATGTAGAAACCTAATTTTAGTATAGATATTATTAATTCAATATTTTTAGTGTGATTTTGTACATATGGATAATTGATTCAAGACAAGGGCTTATTAATATTTTTCCATATGTTCTCTCTCACTTTATTCTCCATGTGGCCTATCCTCTCTTCTTTATTTATTTTTATCTCTCCTTTGTGTTTTTTTATTACAAATCCCCTTCTCTTTCTTTTTCTATTTTATTTCTTGGTTCACCAATTATGTCACAGACACAATCAAATAGTTGTTGATTAGTTCCCTTTACTTTTGTGGGCCCTTTTCCCTTATTTTTTCTTTGTACTTTTTAAGGGCCTATTTTTTTGGCATATCCCTCTTGTGTCATCTTGCATGAAAATATGTCCCTAATTTGAATTATATGAGTCTATATGCACATAATATTTTCAAACTTTATCAATTATTGATGCCTTGTCTCTTGTAGGAACTCGTCAAGTCTTAATCTCTCTAAGTGCATGCCTAAAAGGGTGCATTAGGAAAGGGGTAGGCAAACCATTAGTGCTTCGAAGGATTATTGTCCCCTATAGTACCACTTGATATCTACAAAACTTTCTCCCATATATTTCCCTAAGCCTTATTTCCTCCCTTACAAACTCCTCCAAGCATTCACCACCTTACTTATCCCCTTCCTAAGCTTAAAATATTTTTTGACATTTTGCATTACACTATAGACCCCATCGATCCTATATTCAAATAGTTAAAAGCACATTATGGGTCTAGGTTGGCTATGGCCGACCTAGACTGAGACCTAACTTATTTTTAGCAAATAATGATAAAGAACCGAATAGGTTGATGCAATCGATGAAACTTTCAAAAATGTTTAGGGTTAAATAAAAATATATATACACATTCATTTTATCATTTCTTAGAGAGAGACGAGTTAATTATTCATTTGCACTTCTTTATAATCTGCTCTTTCACCATTCTACTTGAGGAGTTATTGCTTAGGGTTTATACTTGGATAAAAATCTTGTCTTGTGGAAAAGTCTTGGATGCTTTGGCATTTCTTAGTGATCCTTAAAAACTACAACATCCTCTTGTGAAGCACTTTTGGCCAAGGGAGAAATTGAGTCTTGACAGGTTCATCTTCAAGGTAAGTATCTCTAACTTTACTCCTCTATTTTAGTAGATATAAGTAGCATAAGTAATTTGTTTTAAATATAATACTCTCTCCATGAATTAGAGTTTTACTTATACACAAGTTAATTAGGATTCTCATACGCATGTTTAATTTTTGTGTTTATTACCCCCACTTTGTGACACAAGATTTAGTGAGCACTAGATTAGACTTTACTTTACTTTGCATTTACTTTGTGAATATGAAATGAAAACATAGGACCTAGTTAGGGTTATTGAATAGTGTTGCTTTACTAAAATATTTGTAACCCTCTCTAATGATGTTATTGTGGTAAGAGATCCATTAGCTAGGTCTAGCAGATCCATCTTGGTCATGACCCCAAATATATAGTGTATCAATAATTGGAAATGTAAGTAGGATTTATCTTTTTCGAGCTAGGATTGATTAATATATCAGTTTCATTTCTCTTTATATACATTTTGGTGACCCTAATGTGAATCAAACCCTTGTAGGTTTTCTTTCACAATTTCATTTTTATAATTATATTATATATTTCTATTTTTTTAGTATCATATCAAACCTATCACTATAGTCTAACAATCTATGCATAAGTTTAAGACAGAGTCACCCCAAAATGACTCTATTTTCTTTGTGTAGGTCTTCTCCAAATACAAGTGATTAGATCTATCAATTTGACACAGTCTGCTTTTTCAATTCTAGATTTGCATACATAGTCAAATTAGTTGACTCTATTCACAATTTTCCTCTTCCAGCATTCAAGTCTACAAATATAGTCCAACCAGTTGACTCTATTCGTAACTTTTTTTTTAGTGTACAAGTTTTTCAAACTCTGTCAAGCCAGTCAACTCTGTCAGTAGAATATTTAAATTAACATTTGAGAATCACAACATAAAATTTTGTAATCTAAACATCTTCAAAACCACCAAGGTTCATTCTTACCTTCTCTTTCATTTCAATTTTTCCCCTTCAATACTATTTTTCACAAGTTTTTAGTCTATAAAACTACAACCTTATAGCCAATTGGGTCGACTCATTTGACATAGTTCTATAGCTTGTTTTTTATCTAGAAGACATATTTGGCATGTTTTACTATGTTTTTATAGATCTTACTTCCACATAACCGTAGCGATCCAATTAACTCTATTTTACATTATTTGCATACAGTATCACCCAAACTAATTTTGTACTCTTCACAATCAAAAAATTAACCTCTTTTTGCTAGTAATTAATTCATCTTTCCTTTCAGTTACTGGCATGTTAGGTGGTTTTTTTAATTATCAATTTAGTCACACTATTTTTCTCTTTTGCACACACTTTCAAATCAATTTACATATGAAAAGGCATTAACTATATATCTTCCCAAGGTCTACCTACTTGGATTTCATCACCAAGGGGGAAGCTGATTTGGTTTTCTGGCCAATTATAAACATGTGGTTGATATTATATATTGGAAAATCACCCGACACTTTTATCACTATGAAAGTGTGAAGTGAGGGGGTAGGCCCCAATAACAAGTCAATACCATCACTAATACCGATCCCTTTCAGCCTAAACTTCTTGAAACCAACCTTAGATTGATTTCTAGTTCCTCATTACAACCAACTTTCCAATCAAACTAAAATTAACCTTTGTTATAACTTAATAACACTTAAAAATAACTAATTAGTTATAATTTCCTTTCAATTTTTTGTTTGCTCTTTGATCATTGTATTTTATATTGTAAAACTTGCATTAGTAATGTTGTTGCAAGGTTTGTGTCATGTATTCCGATTGGATTAGTCACATTGATCTAATTGCTTGTGTGCTTAATTCATTTGCTTAGATATTATCTTTCAAAATATTTTATTATTTTTTAAACACTTTTGTCCCTATAGACACAGTCTTTTATAGACTATTCAACATATCTTCTTGTACTACATAGTCAACCTATTTGACTGTGTCTCCTTATCTTCTTGTTTAACCTTTGTCTAAGTAGTACACAATCAAGTTGTCTGACTGTGTCTTCTTATTTCTTAGCCTATTCCCTATTTATTAGTACATTTTTAACCCATATGACTATGTATCTCCTTAACCTATTTTAATTTTATTCTTTACAGCACATAGTCAACTTGCTTAACTATGCCCTTTATTTTCCTATTATGTTTTTTATTCTTGTTTTCAGCTCTCATATTCTTTCTTCAAGCATCATGAAATCTCCTATCATAATATTTTTTGATAACCTAAATCCATTTAGACATTATATGGGATGATTTTTCTTCCTACCTTTACTTCCTAAGAGGACCCTCACTTTGGGAGAACTTCTCCTCCCTCATCTTTTGATTGCAACATGGTTCAAATCACTCAAAAAGATGAGATTGGTGGATTAGATCATTTTCATAATTATCAAGATAATTCCCATCTTAAATAATATCACCATAATGTGGGTATGATTGACACAAGTCTATCCAATAACCCCACAAGAAATCTACCACCTAGCAACCCTCCCCATAATAAGAATTTAGTGAATCCTCATACAAACACTAACCCACCAATTGATTAAACTTAGATTCTTGCACAAATAGTGAAACAAATGAACATATTACAAACATCTAACACCTCCCAAATGATGCAACTACAACATCATCTGATCAACATGGCTAATCAACATCATTTTCTTCTCCCTCAAAATAATCTAAATTTTATTCCTCCACCTCGTAGAGATGTTACGGGTAATGGCATCCCCTAACCTGTCATGCATAATCTTATAATTCAACACATCCAAACTAAGCCTTTAGCCTCTTTCATTGTTTCTATTGATATTGGTAATATATCTCCAACTATTAAATATTATGGGACTAAAGACCATGCATCTTTTCTTAAGGCATTCGACAATATTTACAAAGAGTGGATCCAAACTAATACGTTTAACACAACCAAACTTTTAGTTAAAACCTTCACCAGTGATGTATTATAATGGTATAACCAACTTCCCCAACATTATATATGAAAACTAGAGGATTTAGTCAATCCTCTAGTTAAAGAGTTTCAACATAATGATCTTCCCAAAAATCACCTTAGTCATTTCATCAATGCTAAGTAATCTCCTACTGAATCAGCTCATGTTTCTATTAAATGATAAAAATATTTGGCTCATAAGGTTGATCACCATATGATTGATGACAACTTGTTTAAACTCTTTATAATAGAATTAACACCTTCACTCCAATACAAGGTTCAAACTTTTGCTCCCCCAACATTAAATGAAGCTCTTGACCAAGCCAAGCGTCAAGACTTCCTAATAAAATAGTTTGAACCTAATACTAAAATCATTAAGGGATTTTTTTAGCATTAAACCAATGTGATAACTGAAAATTACCTTCAACCCAAACTAGGAATAGCCAAAGCTGACAATCTGTAACCTTCTCATATGCCATTACTTGAAAAATGAAACAATTTTTATCACCCTCTAAACCATTCACATACCCCAATAACCCCACTAAATGGTATAATCCTAATAAATTTTGTTGGTTCCATGCTAATATAGGTCATTCCCATGAAACATGTAGAGGGCTTACAAAATTTATCATTTATTTTATGCTTGGAAACTCATTCAATCATGATTCCATGATTAAAATCTGTCATCAAGATTGCATTAATGCTTCTCAAAAGAAACAAGCTCCCAAAGTTTCCTTTTCTAACAACCCAAAAATCTTTTTCTACATCTAACCCTCAACAAGCAAATAAAGATATTTATGTGATTGGTGTTGATTATGATCAATATTACACTAATTCCCAATACATAAACATAACTAAGGTCAATTATCGATGTAAACTAGCCCACAGAGATTCCATCACCAAACCAAAGAAACCATCTTTAGAAGAGCAACTTATCAAAGATACTACTACTACTCATTTATCTTTGGAAAACCAATGAGGAGCCACCTCCTCCCTCCAAACCTCCAATCACTTCTCTTCCTCATAAACCTATTTTACCTTATGTTGGTTCTTCTTATTCTAACATCCCTTACAACTTCCTAAAAGAACTCAACTCTATTCATTACAAAATTCTTTCATGGAGTTAGTTCACACTTCTCCTTATCATCATAGGTTTCTAATAAAACAACTTCAAGAAATCAAAGAGCCATCTCCTATAGAAGAGTGACTTCCTCTCATGAGTCTCAAAAAACAGACATGCATGCCATTAAATTCATTTATCCTTCTTTGAAACCTTCCATAGAGTTCCTTGAAGAAGACATGATCAATGATGAAATCCTCTTTTGAGTTGATGATCCACCCCTCTTTATAAAAATAGCCATTAATACCACACTTATTCACAAAGTATTAGTAGATGAAGGGTGAGGCATTCATGTGACATCTCTTTGTCTTATTAAATAACTCAACTATAGCAAAGACCAACTCAAACAAACTCATTTGACATGTCATGGATTCAACAAGACTAATCAAAATCCTCTTGGTTGTATTTGGCTCCCTCTTACTATTGGACCCAAAATTATACAAACTAAGATTATGATCCTCAATTACCATTATCTTAAAATATACTCCTAGGATACCCATGGACTCATTGAATGAGGGATATTGCCTCTTTTAGTAGCCAATGATTCAAGTTCCTTCATAATGGAAAAAGGTATAAACATGAGGCCAATCCCAACCCATGGAGTATTCAGCTTCTTAATCCTAAATATCAATATCAAATTCCCACTAAACTAAAGATTAATAATGCCCCTTTACCCAAATTCATAAATATGAATCCTAATTTAAATGTCACTCTTATTGATTTTGACGATGATAAACTCAACGACTTGCAAAATATATGCAATACTACCAAACTACCCCCTTACATTTTGGAGTGGCTTCCTTCCTCTTTATTTCCTCATGATCATGCCATCCCTTTCATTGATGATATCACTGATTTTCCCCTCCATGTAATGCCCATGAAGCATCTTATATAGAATATGACTTCACAAGTAATGATTATGGAGTGGGCAAATTATTTCAAGATCCTTTAATTATGTCACCACATAAATTTAGTGATTTAGGCTCTCACCTTCTGAAGTTCCTTTCAATTCACAATCATGTACAATTTCTCCAACTTATGATGATAACTACATCATGGCCCAAGCTCAATCACAAGACTTTGATGTTCAACATTATCAAAAAATATTACCTCAAATACATGTTTTCAACCACGATGTTCATACCATTTCCATAGATTTCAAGTTAGAACTTGAAGGTCATGCACCTCTAGCTAATTCTCCACTTCTCAATACTCCTTGGGTGATTGAACAAATATTACCCCTCACCTCTTTAGAACATATGAAACCTTATACCCCTCCTATACCATCTATTATTCTACCTGATCCTTTTCATGTTAATGATTCAAACAAGAAACTAATTAAATCCAATCAACCTTCGTCTACAGTTTCACCTCCTCTTAAGAACACCCTTGATGCCAAGGCCATAAATGTATGCCATATACATTTTAAATATGAACACCATGGTCACAAAATTATTTATCTTGAATTATACTAGAATGTTATGGCCCTCTACCTAAGTTACCTAGCGATGAAGGCATCCTTGAATTGTTTCATGCTTGAGAACCTCAACTTCCTTGGCAACATCAAAAACTTGGGAATTTCAAGTGAAAAGCCCCTTGTTTTAACAAATTCAACAATTTAATTGATTATAAAACCAATCCCATTTCATATCTTCCTAATGCACCATATCATTTTCAAGATAAAAATGTTATGCTTATTAAGGAAACTATAAGAATTGAATACAGAACCCCCTTATGCCCTTGACCTATAAAAGTCTCTAGAGAACTCACACCAACTAAACATGATAACTTTAGTTTATTCTTTGATAAATATCATGAGACTTCTGCTTGGTCATATGAGGACATGTATGGCATTGATCCTAGTATCGTGGTGCATAACATCATCACATATCCCAATGCCAAACCCATTCAACAAAAATAATGGAAAATTTCCCCTAAAGTTTCCAACTTATGCTATAAAGAAATTATTAAACTTTTAGATATCAAATTTATCAAACCTATAGACTATTTTGAATGGGTCTCCAATATTGTACCCATTCGTAAAAAAGTCACCACGGTCATTTACATTTGCATCAATTTTCTTAACCTCAATCTTGCTTATCCCAATGATAACTTTCCATTACCTTCGACAGATGCCATCATCGATTCCACTACCGACTATGAAATGTTATCCCTCATGAATGGTTTTTTGGTCTATTATCAAATTCATATCACCCCCAAAGATCAATATAAGATAACTTTCACTACATCATGGGGCACTTATTGCTATTTTAAAATGTCCTTCGACCTTAAAAATGCTAGAGCTACCTATCAATGGGATCTAACCCAAATTTTTCATGATCTTATCCATAATATTGAGGAAACCTATGTGGATGGCCTCATCACCAAATCCAAAATCTGCAAAACTCATCTTTATGATCTTGTTATCATCTTTCATCGACTTATCAAATATAAAGTTAGATTAAATACCTATAAATACATTTTTGGTGTTACATATAATAAATTACTAGGGTTCTAAGACACTCTTTGTAATATTTATATCAATCTCGCTAAGATCCACGCTATTATCAACATGCCTATTCCTCGTTCCATTCTAGACATTCATACTTACCTGGGCAAGCTTGGGGTAATACGATGATTTGTCTCTGAAATGGCTTATCACATTTATTCTACTTATTCCCTTATTAAAAAAGGTAATGCTTTTGAATGTACTAATCATTGTCAAAAATAATTTGACAATATGAAATAATTATTACTCCATACACCCATCCTTCATCTACCTTCCAATGATTGTCCTTTAATTTTGTACACTTCTTCTACACCCATATCAGTTGGGGTAATGATTACCCAATAAAATGATTCTAGAATAGAATATGTTATACATTATATCATTCAAAGTCTCATTGATTATGAAAAATGTTATAATAAAGTAGAACGTGATTGCCTTGCTATATATTTCATAGTTGAAAAGTTTTGTCATTATATGCTTTATCAAACAACTTATGTCATAGTTCAGTCTGACCCACTTCATCACTCTTTCTCTAAAGCCTTTCTCCTTAGAGATAGAATTGGTAAGTGGATGGTTATTTTTAAAAGAACTTGACCTCTGCATCATCATGTAAATATTTTTCAAAAGATAAGTCATTGCTAACCAACTTGCAACAACACCCTTAACCACTACTAATTACCTTCAAAATAGTCTCCCTAATGATAAAATCCTCTATATTGAAGGTCTTAATCAAGCTATCTCTCTTAAATATTCCTTCCATAACTTAACTATCGATTTAAAAGTAGGTAATCATGAATATTCCTTTATCATTCCCAATAATAATAAATCTAAAGTAGTCATCAAAGAAATTTCTAAAATCAACGTTGATTTACACTAAGACACTTGGACCCTTCATTTTGATGGCACCAAATGCCTCCAAAGTATTGGGTTAGGGTGTATACTCACTATTCCTAATGGTAAAATTATCCCTTTGGCATTTTAACTTACCTTTGATGTCACTAATAACATAGCATAATATGAAGCATTACTCCTAGGCATGAGAGCGATACTTGACTTAGACATTGCATATATGCATGACTCCCAACTCATTTTCCAATAGGTTAATGGTGATTATCAATGTAAAAGTAAAAATCTTATTGCTTATCATCAAATCTCCACTACCATTGCCAAATAATTCACTTATTTTACCATCGATCCCATTTCTAGAGATCAAGATTCTATCATTGATTCCCTTGCTTCTTCAGCATCCTTATTTCATCTGCACCAAGTTCTTATTGATTCTAAATTTCTTATTCAAATAATAAAATCCCCATCTTCCATCTAAGTACAAGATTCACTTATCTATCATATTGAGGCTACCACTATTTGACAAAGCTTGTGATACAAATACATTATCCAATTATTTAAGCATCAAACTTATCCTCCAAACATAGATTCTTGTAAAAAGAATTAAATTTGCAAACAAGATTTTAAATTTGTCTTTGGATATAACACCCTTTATTATCATAATGTCAAATTTACCCTGATCCATTATGTAATGATAGAAGAAGTTCCTCCTCTCCTTGAATAAGTGCATGGGGGCATTTTAGGTGGTCACTATAGTGGACATGATACAACACACAAATGCATATGAATGGGATATTTTTGGCCTAATCTTAAAAATGATGATAATTAGTTCACTAAAAAGTGTAATCCTTACTAACTTCATGATAATATAATCCATTTTCCACCAATCGAACTACAAACTATAGAATATCCTTGAATATTCTCCATGTGTGGATTAGATCTCATAGGCAAACTACCTAGATCATAGGATGAGCATGTCTTTATCATCACAACTACTGAATATTTTACCAAATGGGTATAAGCCATGCCTCTCATCAATCACAAGAACCATTGTCTCTAATTTTGATGTAGGGGCATCAAGGATAACAATGAAAATTTGGTCATGAGTAGATATCTAGTTATTGTTGATGCTGGAAAGTGCACCCAGTGGCAGGAAAACAGGTTCCTGCCCTCTCCCCGCAACATGGAAACTCCTCTCTCACCTATGGGACAGTGAAGCTGGAGAGGAGAGTCTCTAGGTAAGGGCTAGCTCCCTTTGATGTATCATTGTTTGTTCCAGCAAGTGCAAAATACAGGTATATACATATATACAGCTATTTAATAAAAAGGGGATGAAAAGGGGAAAGAGAGTGCAGGAAAAATAAGCCTATTCTAAAGAGGTGATACACCAAAATAAGTCAACCTTCACACATCCACTCTCAGAATTAAAAAAATACATACATACACTTCACATTTGGTAGAAGGACCAGGCTGCAAGGAACTGGCAGGGAGGCTATAATGGAAAATACATAACAGAGGTTCACCAAGGCACTGTGGAATGCACACTATAAGCAACTTCCTCTATTCTATTCTTCTCAAATATCAGCTCTTCTCTTGTTAGCTGCAATAATGGCACCTTGTAGACAGTAGGTCTGTTGGTGTTGAACCTGTGAGAGCATCAGAAGACAATGACTAGACACAAGCAAACATTCAATGCATACTCTAAGAATCTATCCAAATGGAGGTAAAAAACTACATTTTATTGATCTAGGTAAAAAATTTCAGAGTTGCGCCCTTTACAAAATATGAAAATATCCCTTACAATAATGAGAAGTTTTCTATATATAGGAGAGAACAAGGAAAAGAGGGAACTTGGTGCTTCTTTCACAAGTTACATACGTGTCTCTTCATGGAAGGAACAAGTCGCTCAAGGAATTAAATGGACTATTCCTTTTGCCTATTCAAAACTTACATTTCCTGCTAATTCATGTGGTTTGTCCCCTTTCTAAATGCTTGGGCCATGCCTTTTGTTGTTCACGCCATCAAGAAATAAATTTTCCTTGTCTATGCCACTTGGATTACTTTTGGTGATTTTGTCTTCTTTCTGGCTTCTCGGCCCTTTGGGCAAACTTTCTTGGCGAGTCGCTTACATTCAGGCCCCTTTCCTCCATGTTTTGGCACCTTTCCCATTTTTGAAAACCCAACAGCTAAACCATTTTATTAAATTTGACATGCCCTGGGATGTCCCCGTGTCCTTCGCTTTGTCTTTTGGGTCCACATTGGCAGTTGGGTCCTTTGTTGGCAATCAGGTCCACATGGCTTTGTCTTTTTGTGGCTTATATTTCTTCATGGCCTGCTCTTCTACTTTGTTTTCCTCCTGGGCACTCTTTTCTTGTTATTTCGGTGGATCCATGCTGGCATCCTGCAGCTTCTGCACCTTAGCACCCAGTTGGGCACTTTTCCTTTGTTAACTTGATGGCCACACAGCTGTCATTAGTCCTTAGCTAGCCTCAGACCTTCATAATCCCCTCACGGCCTGCTGCAGTCTCTTCGTGCTTGTCTGGACATTTTGTGTGGACCTTTAAATGTTCTGCGAGCTTTGTATATCCTTCAGCCTTTTCCCCACAGACTTTTGTCTATGGATTTTTTCTTGCGAACAAAAAGCCCACGGAAATTCTGTGCTTGCCTTAGTCTTATATATCACGTGGACTTTTGTCTGCGGACATTTCTCGCGGACAAAAAGTCCACAAAAATTTTGTCTCCCTCTTTTGCTTTTGCCTTAGTGCGACCCGGCCCTTTTGATTTGTGTTAAGCCACAAGCTTGCACGCGGACATTTCCCAAGAATAAAAAATCTGAAAAAATTTTGCTCGGGCCTTTAAACATTTGACTTTTAAGCGCTTTGGTCGGGACTTGGCAAATTTTGGCAAATTTGAACGTAGACGATTTGACTTACCCAGATTTCTTCCTGTTGTGCCTGCCCTTCGAAAGTGTATCTAGACCTTTTGAACTGCCCCTCAGCCAAGGACACACCCTTGAACCAAGTCTGTTGAACCAAAAGTTGGCTCAACAGCTTAAGGTTCAAGCATTACGCGCCAAATTCCCAAAAGGCATAAAAGCTGATGAACCATGCCAAGCCTGATGGACCATTGAATTAAACCGAACGCTGAACTGTTGACTTGAACCATTAAACTGAACATGTTAAACCAAAAATGGTTCAACGGTTTAATGGACCGAAAATGGATGAACCAAGTGTCGAGGAACCGTGCTCTTTGAAATTGAACTTACTGAACTCACCAACTGATGAGTTCGACTGAGCCAATGCTTGAAACGACGCTGTTGAAAACTAAAGATGGACCTTGCAACCTGAAATTGACTGGTTCAAAAATCTTAGGAAAGAAGTTGACCACAATTTTGCCAAGGGGGGCAAAAATGGGTCAACAGATGGCGACTCACAGGGGAAGTATGCATGTCATGCTTAGAACCTAGTTGCCTTTGAATATCCATTGGGTGCGGAGTCAGATGGTAACTTTGAAGAGAGTTCACAACAGCCTTGAGAGATCCCAGAATCACACCTAAAGCTTTCACCCCCACACGTAAAGGGAAACACACAAGGCTAAAAATAACTAACTGTGCAAACTGCACTTAGGGAAATCAGGAGAAGAAACTGAAACAAACTATTATGTACAACTAACTAGGCACTTTTGATTTCCTCTTGGGTCAAATGGAAAACCTCTTAAGTCCCCTTCCTGGTAAGAAGACTTATGGCGACAGGCAATTAGCTAAATGGAAAAGAAAATTGGTGACTTGCTCTTTTTACCTGTCACCTGAATTGGCTTGTCCCCGAGTGGAGATTCAAACATGCTTCCAACGTATATGTACTTTGTTCATTCTTGGAAGCTTACCTCTCGTTGGTCTTTCATGTTGGTACTCCTCACCAAGAAATCAATTGTTGTTGGTCACCATAAGCCTCCTGATATGCATCATTGATTGGCTCACTCTCCTTTGCTTCATGCTCAGGTTCCACTGTATGACCATCCTCCTTGATGATTTTGGAGGAAGTATCTTTAGATTCACCAACCTTCTGAAGGAGTAAATCTGGAAAAATGCAACTCCTTGCATGCTTGTTTGAAACTCAATGCTGCCTTCTTCATTCTTAACCAGCTCACAGCCTGCCTGGAGAGTAGCACAACCTGCCTTAAAGCCTTCAAAAGAATTATTCAAATCATGAACAAAAGGTTGTCCATGCTCTTCCATGTCACCTTTCTTATTTTCCTCCTCAGTTGCAATCATGAAGTCTCCCTGGTCAGTCATAAACTGAGCATAATCCATATTAGGCAAGGCCTGATAGCTTTCTTGGAGGTGTATGGATGGAATGCATTCGGACACGGAATCTGTCATTTGATCTGAACCATCCATCAGACATTCGCTGAGGAGACTTGCTCTAGACTCCAATTCTACAATTCGCCTATCTAAATCTTCCTGAAAAAGCCTTTCCCAGAAGTCATAATCATTATCAAGGGTGGGAGCAGCCTCTTCTTCTTCAAGAATTAGACTAAAACCTTCCTTCTCCTCCTCCTTGCTGGTCCAAGACTCAATTGTTTGTTTTTAGCTCATGATCCTAGGATTGGACTCTTGCTTTTGTGAGCAAGCAGTAACTTTATCATTTTGAAGGTCCTAGGTTGGTTTATGATGCTCCTCCTTCCAGCTTGGAATTTGGAGGTCATGTTTAAAGACCTGAGGAGGCTGGGGAATAATTGGGAGGGTCTGCTCATGCATAGGGAAATTTGTCTGAAGAGAGGCGTGATGGAAAACTAGGTGCATGGGATTGAGGGCAGGACTGGTCGATGCATTGGATGAGCCAAAATGAGCAAGCACCATCTGGTAGAAAGGATTCATCATATAAGAGGGAGTTTTCTCTAGAATAATAAGGGGCAGACCTTGGGCCAAAATTTTTGGATTTTCATCCCTCCACTTCACCAGCACTTCATCAATATTGAAATTAGGTTCTGGATTGGTGAAAGGGATACCTTTTGGCATTGGCTGGTCTGCAGCGTCTGAAAGCTCCATTTCTCTCTCTCTCAGCAATCTCATCTTAGCCTCTAATTCCTTAACTTGCTTAGCCAGATAATCCTCATTTTGTATTTCTTCATTTTAGACGACGTCTTTCTCCTCTTTGTTGTTTCGGGATTCAACCACTTGATTCCAGCTCAAAAAATTTGGACTGGGCATTTCCTTTGGGGCTGATGGGGCCTCAATGTGAGAGGACAACAAAGATTTTGATTCCACTTCCCGTGCTACCAGAACAGACTGCTACATCTAAAGGTTTGCCAATTTGATCTGTCTATCAAGATTAGCCTTAAACACAAGGTTCATTGTTTTAGAATTCTCCTCCACATGATTGGGGGACAGACTTTGACAGGCTCAATTTGGCTCAAGAGCAGGGGTTATATATGACTGATATGATGCTTTGGGCAGTGAGTATGCAGGTTGATAGACTTGGTAAGGCTGCCTCTCATGCACACTCAGCTTCTCCTCCATAGATGCAATTAAACCGCTCACATCCAACATCTCATTTGGAATCTCGTGCCAATTCACTCTTTCAATAGGAGCCCATTCTTTCTTAACCTGATCTAGCGCATTCCCCACCTGATGGATGACATGATCAGGAATTTCCTGGCCGCATCCCTTTCTGGTGTTAAGATCAATTACATATTTGTCGTATCCCAGCAGTGCTTGCTTGAAAGCAAAAATGGGTTGATTGGCAAAGAGACTGGGCTAAGTGGAAGAAGCGACATATTGAGAAGATTTAGCACAAGGTTTATATAGCTCATAGTAGGGTTGAGACTAGCCATATTGGGCATGATAAGGATTGCCATAAGGCTGGTAAGGATCATAGCCGTGCTGGCCAGAGAAAATAGAGTCCATAGCTTAAAATGATGGAATTTACACATACCATAAAATGCACTTCTTAATGGTACCAGGCTGCTTAACCAATGGATATAACTCAGAGTTGCTAGATGCTGAAGAAACTCGATTTTTTGTAATAGGACTAGCATCAATCCTGCAACTTTACTGATTAAAAACTTGTGGTCCCATCGGGCCTGCTAGAACTGTTGACGCTAGAAAGTGCACCTAGTGGTAGGAAAACAGGTTCTTACCCTCTCCCTGCAACATGGAAACTCCTCTCTCTCTTGTGGGATAGTGAAGCTGGAGAGGAGAGTCTCTAGGTAAGGGCTAGCTCCCTTTGATGTATCATTGTTTGTTCCAGTAAGTGCAAAATATAGGTATATACATATATACAGCTATATAATAAAAAGGGGATGAAAAGGGGAAGGAGAGTGCAAGAAAAACAAGCCTATTCTAAAGAGGTGATACACCAAAATAAGTCGACCTTCACACCTCCACTCTTAGAATCAAACAAATACATACATACACTTCACATTTGGCAGAAGGACCAGGCTGCAAGGAACTGGCAGGGAGGCTATAATGGAAAATACATAATAGAGGTTCACCAAGGCGTTGTGGAATGCACACTGTAAGCAACTCCCTCTATTCTATTCTTCTCAAATATCATCTCTTCTCCTGTCAGCTGCAACAATGGCACCTTGTAGATAGCAGGTCTATTGGTGTTGAACCTGTGAGAGCATCAGAAGACAATGACTGGACACAAGCAAACATTCAAAGCATACTCTGAGAATCTATCTAAATGGAGGTAAAAAATTGCATTTTATTGATCCAGGTAAAATTTTGTAGAGTTGCGCCCTTTACAAAATGTGAAAAGATCCCTTACAATAATGATAAGTTTTCAATATATAGGAGAGAACAAGGAAAAGAGGGAACTTGGCGCTTCTTTCACAAGTTACATACGTGTCTCTTCATGGAAGGAACAAGTCACTCAAGGAATTAAATGGACTTTTCCTTTTGCCTATTCGAGACTTACATTTCCTGCCAATTCCTGTGGTTTGTCCCCTTTCTAAATGCTTGGGCCATGCCTTTTGTTGTTCACACCATCAGGCAATAAATTTGCCTTGTCTATGCCACTTGGATTACTTTTGGCAATTTTGTCTTCTTTCTGGCTTCTCAGCCTTTTGGGCAAACTTTCTTGGCGGGTCACTTACATTCAGGCCCCTTTCCTCCATGTTTTGGTGCTTTTCCCATTTTTGAAAACCCAATGGCTAAACCATTTTATTAAATTTGACGTGCCCTGGGACGTCCCCGTGTCCTTCGCTTTGTCTTTTGGGTCCATGTTGGCAGTTGGGTCCTTTGCTGGCAATCAGGTCCACATGGCTTTGTCTTTTTGTGGCTTATATTTCTTCGCAGCCTGCTCTTCTACTTTGTTTTCCTCTCAGGCACTCTTTTCTTGTTATTTTGGCGGGTCCATGCTGGCATCCTGCGGCTTCTGCACCTTAGCGCCCAGTTGGGCACTTTTCCTTTGTTAACTTGACGGCCATGCGGCCATCATCAGTCCTTAGCTGGCCTCAGACCTTCATAATCCCCTCACAACCTGCTGCAGTCTCTTTGTGCTTGTCTGGACGGTCTGCACGGACCTTTAAATGTTCTGCAAGCTTTGTATGTCCCGCGGCCTTTTCCCCATAGACTTTTGTCCGCAGATGGTTTCCCGCGGATAAAAAGTCCACGAAAATTCTGCGCTTGCCTTAGTCTTATATATCCCACAAACTTTTGTCCGCAGACATTTCCCGTGGACAAAAAGTCCGCAAAAATTTTGTCTCCCTCTTTTGCTTTTGCCTAAGTGTGACCTGGCCCTTTTGATTTGTGTTAAGCCACGGGCTTGTGCGCGGACATTTCCCGCGGACAAAAAGTATGTAGAAATTCTACTCGGGCCTTTAAACATTTGACTTTGAAGCGCTTTGGTCGGGACTTGGCAAATTTTGGCAAATTTGAACTTAGACGATTTGACTTACCCAGATTTCTTCCTGTTGTGCCTGCCCTTCGGAAGGGTATCTGGACCTTTTGAATTGCCCCTCGGCCAAGGACACACCCTTGAACCAAGTCCGTTGAACCAAAAGTCGGTTCAACGGCTTAAGGTTCAATCATTCCGTGCCAAATTCCCAAAAGGCATAAAATCTGATGAACCATGCCAAGCCCAATGGACCATTCAACTGAACCGAACCCTGAACCATTGAACTGAACCCGTTGAACCAAAAATGGTTCAACGATTCAATGGACCGAAAATGGATGAACCAAGTGTCAAGGAATCATGCTCTTTGAAATTGAACTTACTGAACTCACCAACTGATGAGTTTGGCCGAGCCAATGCTTCAAACGACACTGTTGAAAACTAAAGATGGACCTTGCACCCTGAAATTGACTGGTTCGAAAAGCCTAGGAAAGAAGTTGACCACAATTTTGCCAAGGGGGGAAAAAATGGGTCAACAGTTATTATGCATGGGTGTGGGGTCTCATAAGATCCTTTGGAAGATATTTGAGTGGTTGAAAGAGTCTCTAGGTGTCTTTTAGTATCCCTTTGGAATTTTCCTACCAAAAGGGCCAATTTGAATATTTGAATATTGTATGAGTTTAAGAGTGTCTTGAGGGATTGTCATGTAATGTAAATTTTATAAGAGGATTGTATGATTTATTACATAGGTCTAAGAGTGTAATAGAATTTTTTCTATGTGCACATCATGAGGAGAAAGGCATAGACCAAGATTCTTGAATGTAATTTCCACATCATGGTAGTTGTCATGAAAGTAGGGAAGTTTCCCTTGTATGTAGAAAAATAATGTAACAAGTTTTTAGGAGAATAAAGGTGGTAGACTCATAGGGGGTTAGAGTGAGGTTGGTAAGAGGCAAAGGTATAGAAGAGAGAGTGAGGAAGAACAAGAAAATGATAGAGGATGAGAAGAGTTGGTATTTATCATGAATAACAAGAAGTATAGTAAAATGTAGTTGGTTACACTTGCATTGGAATCAATAAATTCTTAAGTGTTTTCTATGTACCTCTACCCACTATATTTGTTTATGTGATGAATGACTTATGTTGTTTTAAATATATTTCATAGTTTGAGTTAGTTTGTTATTATAATAACAGGTTTGTATAAAGACTGAGTTGGAAAATCTTGTAAATGTATATTGATGTGTATGTAAATGAGATAGTAAACATATTATGGTAAGTCATATGAATGTTAAAAGGGCCTAAAATGGATTATCATTGATGCTTGATATTTATAGATAGGTTATTTCACCTCTTGGTTTATGTAAAGGATTATGTAAGTAGATTTGAGAGACTCTATCCCAAAAGAGATAGTCAAGAAACCTGTGTGAGGTATCGTTAACCAAATATATACATGGATGGAGATTGTACTATTTTGAAGATGGTGGAGAGTGACAAAAAAAATTAATGGAATCTTTATGTAATGATTCAAAACCTTAGGTAATGAAAAGTGTGAATGGAACCTTGTACTGGTTTGCCTAGTCAGACTATGTCTATATAATTCTATTAAACTATTGATTTGAATGTGTTTAGAACCTATTCAAAAAAATATAAGGATTGAATAAGTTAATAATATATAATAAAAAACCTTATATAGGTCCTGGGAAGATCTAAGACCAAGTAGGATACTAAAAAATCACATTTGAAGCCTCTCGAGTTAGTTGCAGTCTATGTAACCCTAGATTAGGGTTAGAATTGGAAAAAGGCAAATATAAAGAGTTTTAACCAATGAAATGACCTAAAACTTGGTAGTTTGGTATATTCTGACAAGTTTCAAAATATTCTAGTGGTTTTGAATCTATACAACCTTATATGGTGGGATTATTGAATATTGTGTTTTGGATTAGGCTTAGAGACCTAATTAGGCTAGTATAGGTAAGGAGAAAGTGGAGATGTGTGAATATTTGAAGAATGAAACTTGGGGTGAAGTTGTATGGTGAAAAAGGATACCAAGATATGGGATTATTTTGTATTTAGTTTTTATAATTAAGTCAAACAAAGAACCTTTGTCCTTTAGGAGGCCTAATTGGTAAAATGGTTACAAAGGAAAGGGTATTAATATGTAGAATGAAGTTATGAAAATTCTTGGGAAGTAAGATAAAAGTTGAGGGTGCCTAAATTTGGGCTTAGATCTCCTAAACTAATTACATATTGATAAAAGTGAGGAAATTTGCATTAAAAAAGGCTACAAGGAGGAGAGCTTGGGAAGTGATCGAGGTACTTGAGGATGAGTCAAAGTTTGAGATGGGTTGAGACAAGTATGTTATACCCTAAAAAGGCCATCCATGATATAATATTATATTTATGAGATCAAGAATAAGAATTGAGGTTTTGAGCCTTGAGTTATGAACTTATGTGGAGCTAGTGAGTGAGTAACATGAAAGGAGATGAATCAATGAATGAAATGAGATGAGTGTATTAGTGAGAGGTTTATAAAGGATCTAAGGATAGAGAGGAATGATTCAGAGTTGCTTAGTGAATAGGGTCATGCATGAGGAGGCTATTAAGCCTAGATAAGAGTAAAGAGCCATAGAGGGAAGAGAGTCAAGATAATGAGGTGTCATAAGAATGAAGCTATGAAAGTTATGGATAATAGGTTGCAGGCCTAGGCTCTACATCAAATTTCATCCTCAATAAAATCATTTGTCATTTTGGATTTACCCTTACTATCATTTTTGATAATGGTAGTAATTTCAAAAATAAGGATGTGAAATAGATTTGTGTTAAATTCAAAATATACCATAAATTTTCCACACCCTATCATCCATAATGCAATAGCCAAGCTAAGGCAACTAAAAAAATTATTAATAAATCCTCCAAAAGATATCCTTGAAACTCGTACGAATTGGCATCTTCATTTATATCCCGCTCTTTAGGCATATCACACTAGCATATGCACTGCTACTGGAGAAACACCATTCTCGCTAGTCTATGGTTTTGAATCTGTCTTCCCATTAGAATTTGAGATTCCCTCTTTACATATATCTATTCACAGTATCATATCTAATGAGGAATTACATGAATCTCACATTCATGCTCTTGATCTTCTTGATGAACACCATCTCTCCACTCTGTAACATAATTATCAATATAAGGATCGTATCGCCAAATAACAGAACAAAAAGGTTAAAGTCCATAATTTCAATATTGGTGATCTAGTCCTTAAATTAGACTATACCCATGATAAAAAAAGAAAATATGCCCAAAATGGTGGGGGCCTTATTTATTAAAAGATATACTTGGTCCTAGCACCTATCACCTCTAAATTAATGAAGGCCATGTTTTCAAAGAACACACCAATGCACAATTTTGAAAGAAGTAATTTTCTTAGATCTTTCCCTTCTTATCATGCTTTGTACCTGCTATACTAATAACACTTCTTGTAGGATATCTACATGGGTCTCACCCTCTTTAGTAGTTTCTCTTTCCACAAACCTCATTTCCTTATCTTGGTCCTTTGGTTTCTCTTTCTCATGAGCTGCATTGTAAAATTATGGATATGATCTAATCTTCCTCATGACTTCATTTTATCTTATTGTTTCGTTACTTTCTAATGATTTGTGTGCCCTCTTGTAATTCTCTTTTATGAGTTGTAGTGTAAGACCATACATAAGACCAAATCTTACTCACAAATACCATCTTTCTTATTTGTTTTATTTTTCACATATTTTGTGCACCCTTTTGGGTTTCTCTTTTATGACTTATAGTGTAATACCATGGATAGGACTAGGCCCTCCTCATAAAATCACCATCTTTATTTAATTCAATGTTTATTTTTTCAAATGTTCAAAAAAATAGTTACAAGTTTGATCATTTATTCTCAAATTTGGTTTTTATCTCTTTTATAGATAACACTTGCACAATAAACTGTGTTAGTATGTTCCCTACACCTTAAAACATTATTATGATAAGGCATCATACTTACCTGTCATTGTATCCCTTTTCACCTTTATCACATTTATTGTTATTTGAAGTATTTCAAATTGTTTCATGCTTCATTCCCCTTAATTTCCTTTTTTTTCATTCCACTTTGGATAAACCAAGGTTGAATTCAAGATAACACTTTTATTTCACATGAATTAACAAGACGCTTAAACACCATACTCTATAAGTTATCTTTATTAGATACCAAGTCCAAAGTTTTTAAATGATAGTCATCTTTAGCACCCATGTTTGGTTCTTTGAATCCGTATGAAAGAGGAATACAAAAGTCTATCAAAAGTTAAAATACAAATATTTCAAAACAAAAAGGTAATGATCAAAAGGCAACATACAAAGTCAAAAGTCAAAATCACACCAAAAGACATGATTAATAGCATGTCTCCTACTTCCAATCAAAAATCAAACTCCATAGTTGGCCTCATGATAGATCCAAGGTCCATTAGAATGCGGTATGCCAGTAGATTGGGATAGAAGAATTCAAAATAATCTATGGTGCTACCTACTATCTCACGTAAGTACCCTATCTTCATAGTAGATCAATAACTCTATAAGTGGTCCTGACGAATGGGGAACACGTTGTGCGAAGGTAGGTCCATTTAATATTTCATGCATATAGCCTTCATGGGATGATATTCATACTTCATTTGATGAGTTATAATTTGTGTGGCTAGGAAAATTTCTTTAGAGTCCTTAATGTTGAAAGTCCTCTTTTTTTAACACAGCTAATTTAAGTGTCTTGACTTCGATAAAGAGTTTATCTACATTATTTTTTCCTTCCTTTCCCCTCCACCCATTTCATTTCCCCCTTTTACATGTAAGTTTGATTCTACATATGTATTCCCACTTCTATGTTCCATCTTATTCACATCTTAAAAACATGCTAGCACCACTTTGTTTCGATTTTATCTATCCTTAAAACAACATAATATGCTTGAGCAACTCTGGATTAACTTATTTACACCATTGTTTTACATTTTTAGTGTTGAATTGACTTATTTGAAAATTTTCCATTGTTTTATTCCTTTTTTTTATACTTGTGTCTGTTTCTATTTTTTATGTACTTTTTCCATTATTGAGTGAGGTTGGCTTATTACTTCTCACTCACCAATGTTGTTTTCCATTTCATGCACTTTTTCCATTGATGATTGAGTAAGGATTGTTACTACTCACTCATCAATGTTATTTTACTATTACTTGCCCATCTTTATTTAAGTAAAGAGTGTTACTTCTTTCACATTAATTTTTAATTACCATTTTTAACATGTATCCTTGCTTTGACTTGGTTGGATTGTATTTCTTACTTAAGGTTTACTTGTTTTAGTTTTTTGATCATTTAATAGCCTTGATTTTTGATCATTTAATAGCCTTGATTTTTCGATTACCCGATTTACTCTAAATTTTTTGTTTGGTTATTTGGTCCTAACTTAGGATTTATCACGCCCACTTACCAAATTTCTAAGCACATCATGCCTATACCGCATCAATTATCTTTGATTTCTTGCATTTGTTTGTTTTTCCTCTTTAGTTTTATATCCTTGGGTTTGTCTAAAATAGTCTTTGTGCCCTCCATTATCAAAATTACAAACACATCAAACAACCATCCAATGATAAAGGTAAGTCAAAGTACGCATACATTACTTTTATTTTTAGTTATTTCCTTTTCAGTTATTTTATACTTTAAAATACTACAATTTATTTTGCTTCAACATTGTGTGTTACTATGTTCTTTTCTCTAAGCACCATCCCCTATTGCACCTGAGTGACACATGATGAGCTTAGAGTGGGGCATATGTATACATATAATATTTTCAAATTTTATCAATTATTGATGCTTTATCTCTTGTAAGAACCCATCAAGTATCAATATCTTAGAGTGCACATCTTAAAAGATGCATTGGGAAATGGGTGATCAGACCATTGGTGTTTCATAAGATTATTGTCCCCTATACTACCACTTATTATCTACACAACTTTATCCCATGTATTTACCGAAGACTCATCTCCTCTCTTGAAAACTCCTCCAAGCATTCACTGCCTTACTTGACCCTCCCTAAGCCTAAAACCTTTTTTGATAATTTGCATTACACATCAGTCGCATCAACCCTGTATTCAAATAGTTAAAATCACATTACAGGTCTAGGTCAGCTCTAGCCAACCTAGACTAGGACCTAACTTGTTTTTAGAAAATAATGATATAGAATTGATTGGGCCAACCTTGTCAATGAAAATTTTGAAAAGGTTTAGGGTTAGATTCAGTTATATATACGAGAGAGACAAGAGTTAATTATTTATTTGTGCTTCTTTACAATCTTTTCTTCCACCATTCTACTTGAGGAGTTATTACTTAGGTTTTATACTTAGATAAGAATCTTATCTTGTGGAAAAGTCTTGGATGATTTGGCCTTTTTTAGTGATCCTTACACAACACAACAACCTATTACAAAGCACCTTTGTCCAAGGGAGAGATTGAGTCTTTATAGGTTTGTCTTCAAAGTAAGTATCTCTAATTTTACTCCTCTATTTTAGTAGATAGAAGTAGCATAAGTAATGGCTTTTGAATATATTACTCTCTTCATGAATATATAAGTAATGGATTTTTAATATAGTACTCTGAGGAAGCAAAGGATCAAGAAACACCCAATTAGAGTTAAATAAATGACCAAATGTATCTAAAATGGATGGAAATGAAGTGAAATAGAAAATGCATCCAAAAAATCAAATACATATTTTCATATGTTAGATGCATCAATCCTATGTGATAGTGAACCAATCCATGGGCATATCTCTCCAAAAATAGATAGGAAGAGAAAGATGGATAATTTAGAAAGATGAAATTCCATTACCTTCAAGAGTTCAGGAATTGCATAGCTTTTGCGCTTTGAGAGTTTCTACTTTATACATGTCTTTATTATGATGTTATGGATCTTATTTCAAGTATTAGAGGGAAAAGCAACATTGATGATTCAATCTAATGTGAAATCAATCCAAATAGAGTATGAAAGGAGTGTAAATGATAGTGTACATTCACGTAAACATTTCCAAAGTCAGAGGCATGAATCTAAAGTGAGAATAAATCAATCTCCATATTTAAGAGGATCATTCCAGGGGTTTATTTGTCCAATAGTATAGAGGAAGAGTGTGATTAATAAAGAAACAAGAAGATTTTTTACTATCTTTGAGATTTGTGGGAATAAAAAGATTCCATGCTCTAAAAATATTATATCCGTTTCACATACACACACACACACACACACAAATTTTGATTTCCAATATATCATAGTTTTTTCCATATTGAAGTATATATAAATGTTAGGGGTATATCATCCAAAGTGTTAAATGGTTGAGGGGTATATCATTCATCAAACCCTTTCAATGTTTTTGTGTTCCTCTCTAAGAAAAACATGTGCCCTATGTTTACAACCTATTGGACCCCAAATTTTTGACTAAGTGTTTTGGCTTTTTGGCATAGAACTGGCATGGCACAAGAGGAACATGGTATAGGAATACTATGGCATGGAAACATCAAGGAAAAAGAGGATAAAGGTGCATAATATAACAAGCATGAGAAGACCCAATCAAAAATGGAACATTATTATGAAGAACCCGAGAGCATATGACTCAAAATAGCATCAAAAGGCTTGGAGAGTGCAAGGGAAGCAGGAGACAGTTGAGGAGTGGTTCTTAAGGATAATCCAGACTTTAATCATCATGAGTTTTCCACTGACTTGTGAAAAGGAGGACATTTGGTAGCAAGGATCTAGCATCGAACAAGAATATATGGGGCACAAAGGCACAGGTCCTTAGGAGAAAATAAGTAAAACACTATCACGACTCTCAGTCTACTAAGAGATTGTTGTCCAATCACCCATTTGTCATTTATTAATTAAATACTTGGTCAGGGGAAAAAAAATTATAAATACCCTTGTGTGAAATCATGTAAGGTGATTGATAATGGATAACACACAGTGATTCTATAATATAGAAATATAGATACTAAAATTAGTTTAGGTGTTGTGTTTATGAGAATTGATAGTTAAGCATTAAAAATGGGTTTTCATTGGCTAATCTATGGCTTATCATTAATTTTGAGACTTATAGAACATGCACTATATGATTTTGTGTAGACAACCCATTGAAATTCATGGCATTTATCTTCATGTTCATGTTATGGTGATTAATGATTCACAGTCTATAGTCGTATATTTATTTTTCTATGTAATTTATAATCAGATATATGAATAAATTCAAGTATATGACTAGTGTGTTACTGAGAAACATAACTCACATGAACTGGTATCTTACTACGTGCTTCAGGTGAGTGCGCAAGACCTTAGTCTTGCATGAAAGGCCAGTGCATAAGCTTGTTGGGGCTACACTTTAACACCTAAATAAAAACTTAAATGGAATAAACCCAACATTTTGGTTCTATTATCAAGACCTGTAGTTCTTGTTTCACAGTAATGGAAGATGCTTTAATGTTTATCCCTTAAAATTATTGAACAATGGATTATCGAGGTCAAGGATAATTTTGTGGTTCCCTATCTTGAATAAGGAATTTATTCACATATAGGGTGGAACAACATCTTTATAGCTAATTATATGAAACCTTCTTTGCCAAAGTCCATGTTCATTTGCATGCTTGGCTCTCTACTTATACTCAAGGTTGATCATGAAATTTTGGGAGGAGACAAGCTTGAATGATAAAACATCAAAGGAATTCGGCACAACTAAGAACACTGTGGACATAGGTTGTTAATATCTAGTGAAGAGGAGTGTTGAACAGCTACATCTTGGAATATGTTGTAACCACTTACTCTTGTCCTAGAGAAGCCAAGTTTCAATTTCTTAGAGAACCTTGCGGTAAGTATATTAGACATTTCCCACTAGAAGCAAAGAAGTTATTAATTGATTGTGGACTCAAAAACTTTGCCAATAAAGGGCTAAATCCATCCTTGCATTAGTCGCACAATTGGAAGGGGAATATAGAAGTGTTGGTAAACAATTTATAGGTTTGGAATGGTATCTAGTTAATGGGCATTGTGAAAGCATAAACATGATGAAGCTCAACAAAGGATCATAGGTGTAAGTGGTATAGGAGGGCAATGAGAGACCTCAAGAAGTGTTGTTATGATCCATAGGGAAGTGGGAATGCACAAGGAGGATTTAATCACTTTCAAACCATGCATGATGCCAATTTTATCATATGAAGGAGAAACTAGCTAGACAAAAGAGATCGAAGAACCACATTTGAACCACCCAAATTTCCCAACCACAATGTGTGTTCATAATTTTGAATCAGATTAATTACTTATACATAATTGGGATACAGATAGTGTAGAGTCAGAAACTGATCCTATAAGGAAAATTGTAGCTGAGTTGATTTTAACTCATACTGAATTAACACTTTCTCTTTCTCTTTAAGGGAATTTCATGGCCCAAGTTGGTATGCTTAGTGGGCCTAGCATTCATAGTAGGCAATGTATAGGTCCAAGTATTATTAATCAAACAACTATCCCACCTCAAATCATGGGTGTTACTTTTAAAGGCACTAAAGGTGGACTAGGAGGTGGCACAAGAGCAAGTGGTGGATTTCCCCCTCAAGGAACAAGATCTGGGGGTTCTCAACAGCCATCGGTGCAAGCACCTTAACTACCAATGATATATTATGAAATGATGCTTCATCTACCTAAATATCAGGGCATAGAGAATGTCACAGCACATGTTCATAAGTGTGAACTCATTTGAAGGGCACGAAGCATAACTTATTCTGAGCAAAAGGCCACATAATTTGCAACCGCACTTTTAGAAAGAGTGCATAAATGGTATAGGAAGTTTGACCCTCAATAAGCGGTAATTGACTATGATCAATTCAAGGTGACATTTCTTCAATAATTTGATATTCCCAAATTTGAGCAACAAAGTATTACCACATTGAAAGATATAAAACAAGAGCTCACTAAGAGTTTATGAGATTATAATGCATCGTTCAAAACACTTTTGTCAAAGCTTTCATTTAAAATTAATGTTGCTGAGCATGCCCAATGGTTTGTGGGGGTTTTTTTTCTTCCCTTTAGACAAACACTATCTGAAAGGACCTTTACTAGCCCATGTGAAGCTCTGGATGTCGCCCTCTGTGCTAAAATTATTGGTATCATTCACACTAGAATCATTACTTTTATGAAAGGTCAAATAGCTTCAATGGAATTAAAATTAGAGAATCTAACTATAAATAATATGTATGACACTCGTAACGGTCTTTAGTGTATCAATTGCAAGTTTGAAAGTCATAATAGAAGCAACTATCGATTCAAAAACATTCATGTTTTACTAAAGCAATCATGTGAAATTTGCCATGAAGATCATGATGTACACTCCTATCCTCTTCTACAGTAGGCTACACATTTTAAAGTGTCTGAATACTACAAAATATGTGATGCCTACACCCGTGACACAAATGATTGTCAGCTAATTAGTGATATACATGAGGCACAAGCGTATACTATATGCCAAACCACTATTTCTAATAGTCAAGATAATGGTGGATATAGTGGATGAGGCTAAGGATGAGGATGAGGAAGTGTCTATTTCCCACTTAGAACATGTTATAAGTGTGGATCTCCATATCACTATTAGCAAGATTGTCTAGTCTATCCAACATGTGCTTTTTATAAAAAGGAGCATCGGTTGGAAGAATGTCTTAACTTATACATGGCCATCACCAAGGAAAGAAATGAAAAAGGTGTTGGTATGATTCACATTGAGAAACCTCACTGGTGGTTGTGCTCTAGTATCCCAATAGCTCAACAGGTTAATATCACTACACATAGCGATGGGAAATCTCAGTCTACATCTTTTACTCCTATTGAGAAGATACAGCATGAAGAGCCTCATGTAAGGAAGTATCCTGATTCCTAGCATCAAAAATATGTACTCTAAAATACTATGACATTGGTATGGGACTACAAGTATAAATTTAGTTTCTTAAATACCAAGAAGCAACACAATGTGTTGATCGGCAAAAGGCCATAAAACCTTAAAATGTGGCATGGGACAATTTCCAAAAATGTTGAAAGCATATGTTGGACGAGGACATTGTCCCACAACTAAGTAATTGGCTTAAAAATTAGGTAAAAACACTAATTTATGCTCAACCTTAATTACTTTTTCCAACTAAATATCATCGATTGAATCATGCTCAATAACAAGATACTCTTGATCCTCCTAGCCCTCAAGAGGACAAGGAAATACTGATTAATGCTACTGTCAATGATTAGGTGATTCAAGATATATTGGTTGACACTGGTACTAAGATTAACATCCTCACAAAGGATGCATGACACAAAATGTCTAATCTAGCATTACAACTATCGCTTCACATGTTGTTTATGGCTAATAAAATGCATGCTCTACCAATTGGTATCTCTAAGAATGCAATGGTTGATATCCTTGGAGTTCCTTTCAAATTTGATTTTGAAGTTCTTGAGTTAGCTGAGGTAGATGATTTTCTAGCTCTATTAGGGTGACCTTGGTTCTATGCAAATAATGTAGACTTAAGCTTCAAAAAACACTATATCAATTTTGAGAATACCGATCAATGAGATGTTATTCTGTTGGATCAAACACATGGGCCCCCATACGTAGAACTTGTTAATTATAAATAAGATATTAACCACATATACAACATCACAGTTAGGGATAGTGAGCATCATGATCCCACTCTTGATGGCATTCTTTGATGGATGGACACTTAGTCCCTTTTTGATACTACAAGTAATGCTTGTAATTATTGGGCACATGGTGATTATGACCTCACTAGAAGAGTGTATGGTGCCATTAGTAGTTGTGAGAATGTTTTGTGCCTATATCATAAATGCCACATGTTTTTTCACATTGTTATTGAACAAATCATGAGAGGACCAATTATGGATGCACCATTGGAAAGACTTGATGAAGCTCCTCAATTTCATGGGCAAATGGAAGTATGTGCCTTCATCTAGCAACTTGAAGACTTTTATAACTCTGATAATGATCATATGCATTCATTGGTTCACCTCTTTGATGATACAGCCACAAGGTGGTGGTGAACCCATAATGAGCAACTTCTCCATTGAGATCAAGTATTCTCTATTTTGCATCACCAATTTCATCATGACAAATGAGTTTAGGGTACAATCAGCTATAGTGGAGTATGAGCACCACAACTACACACAAAATCTTGTGAATCCATGTGGAGGGCTGAAGAGTATTTCTTGCCAAAGTACCTATGGGTACATGATTTTTACGGGACCTTATGAATTTAGTCTAGAGCATGGTATGTTCATGAATACTTACATATAGGTACCCATTTTTTGCATATGTTAAAAGAGAACATGAACTCGGCATTATCTTACTCATCTTCGAGATTGGATTTGTGCCTTACACTCTAAAATATGTGCCAAGTAGTTGATGGTGACCCTAGTCCCATTAAAGATCACCTCTGGTATATACATGATGCCCCAGAAGAAGTTTTAGTTATTTTTAGTGATCCATCTGAACAAACTATTCCCACACCAGACCCTATCCTTGATCAAGAATGTCGTGAAGAGATATGCCCAGGGAAGCAAATACTAGTGTTTCAAGTGGATGAAGGTGAAGGGTCCAACCCACCTAATCCATTGATAAATCATTTGGATATCCTTACAGACTATGGCCCTCAAACTATTCATGATTGATGCAAAGCTAATTCCACGTCTTTACCAAACTATGTGTTTGTCCTTCATTCACTCTTTCATGTCTAGTCCTTTTTGGACAATCATACACAATATCTATAATGTTCCATACAATTATTCATAGGATAATTCTATACTATTTAAAATGAACTTTAAACCATCAACAAACCATTCAATAACATTCACTAAACTGAAAACAATCTTTATTCATGTATTCACTTTATCTTCATGGTGCATACTCCAATGGTCCATGCCAATATGGTCTTTCAATGGTTCATCAAGACTTCCTATTTATTTCAATCACATAAAAGTTTTTTCTTTCTCATGACACTCTCTTTAAAAATATTCTCATGCCACTAATTCAATCCCTCTATTCACTTTCTCCTCACAAGCACCTTTCTAGATTTTGTCTCCTACTAGCCGTGTTTATGGGTAAAGCTCCTTGTTGGGAGCATCTGACAAAACTTAACAAGAAAATAATTATGTATTAAAGGACAAATTTTGGCCATACAACTCCCACATAAACATTTTGACACAACTCTCAAGGCAACTTGTACTTGCTTCTTTATCCTTTTCCTCAATTAGCCCTCCAAATGAGCAAACCTCTTTAGACTAAACTATGTACGGACTTCCTTTGCAAGATACTAACATTTATAGATACCCATTAGGCTCCTCCAAGTGAATCAATCATTTTTGGACCCTCTTATTTGGACAAATCCACTTTTCCTATATCACCCTTATTCCTTTAGCCCTTTCCTAGGCCTAACACTAGCACACAGCCTCATTTTAGTACTTATCCATTCAATACAATTTTGAAACTACTTTCATCAGTTAGTGAACATAATTTTATGCAAGATTACAAATTTTATTGTGTTTTCAATGGTTACATCTCCTCCAATGGACTAAACCCTAAAAACTAGGGTTTTTAGTAATTATTAAGGTCGAGAGGGAATTTAAATGCATATAATGAACAAGAAATGGTTTCCAACCAAAAAAATTATGGATTTAGGTCTATATAGGCATAACACAACTTTATTTTTCAATAACCTTGGTCTCATAATGCTCAAAATAATTTCGAACATGAAAACTCATTCATTCTTGATTGTATTCTATGACAGAACAGGGGAGTAAATAGGGTTTCATCAATCCTTTTCAACATAAATAGTATTTATAACCTATGAATATGTTCTCACACCTTTAGTGACTTATCCAAACCCTTTTTAATCACCATTGGATCCAAAACAAAACTCAACATAACATATCTCAGTCCTTATATTGTATTCTTACAATATAGGGTTTGTATTGTTCTTACACCTTCAAATGACTCTTGGGATTACCACAGGTTTATTTCCATCTCCAGTGTCCATTAAAATTCATTCTAAACTCTTTTGAATCAAATAAATCTTAAAGAAAATAATGACAAGGTATAGAATTTTGAGTTTGCAGATTGTATGTTTCATTAGACAAAAACTATGAACAAGTGAGATCTTACCATCTCATGACCAAATGTAAACCATAACAAGATTACTTATCCTCCCTTACATTTTTCCATTCCATAATTCCACATAACTCAATGACAAAATGATCAAAACTCAAGCTACAATTTGAGTAAGACTATATGCATGCTCTGTCTACAAATCGTGACAGTCCACACAAGTGACTATATCCAATGCAATCTGAATTCATGTATCAGAAAGAGTACAACAGGATCAAAAATAGGATTAATGAGCATTCACAAAATCTCCTACCAATTATATTGATCAAGCACACCCAAAGTGCTCTGTCTCAGTCACAAAATTTGATGACACACAAAATTTACATAACATGGCATTCTTGATTCTTCAGGGTTTAGTGTTTACATCTTTTTTTATCATCCTCAAATGGGATGAGAGGTTACCACCTCAAAAACCTTGCTCTCACATACTACAAAAATCCTAAAAAAAATATTCCTAACTAATTCTTGAACAATATTTTCTATCAACCTCCTAAACCTACATAGGGTGGTGGATTACCACCTCAAACTATATTTGCTAAATATATTCAAATCCTCTTTCATGACCTCTTAAGAGACCATCAAGGTCATTTACAACATTTGAAATTAATTACACTTCAACTAGACTTCACTTAGACCAACTATTACACTATGAAAATTTGAAATTCCCTTTTGGCAGGAAAACCCATTTTGAATGCAAATTCAAATTTGAACACACCTAAGACACATTTTAGACCTTTTGTGAGCATTTTGAGATGCCCCTACATCAATGATATTGGTCTTGACACAGACCACCCTTACTCAAAACCTCTTCAAACTATCCGGCATAAAGGAAGAACCAAAAATAACTATCATAGGTAACTACTAGACTGATATAGAGGTTTCAAAAATATTTCAATTGTTAAAAGAATACCAAGAAATTATAGTGAGATGAAAGGTGTTCATCCATCACTAGGCAAAATGCATATCAAACTAGTTGATGATGCTCGACCAGTTAAGAAATGGCCATATAAGATGAATCTAAATTTATGTGCACATGTGAAGGAAGAAATTGACAATATACTACATGTTAGAGTGATAACCCTAATTGACAAGTCCAAGTGGGTTAGTCCCATAGTCATAAGTATAAAAAAATATACGTGCATTAGGATTTTCATTGATTACTACATATTTAATGCATCTTGCATCATTGATCCCTTTCCAATGTCATTCATAGAATAAATATATAAAGGCATTGATGGGTGTGAAATTTACACTTTCACAAATGGATTCTCAGGGTACCATCAAGTCCATATCGCTAAGGAGGATCAACCTAAGACTATATTTTCTACTAAATGGGGATCCTTCACATATACCGTCATGCATTCTGGGTTGAAAAATGCACCTATTATATTTTCATGTATAGTTGTTGAGGCCTTTAAAGACTTCATTCATAAATTTATGTCAGGATCTAGGAAGCACAATTGATTACCATGCAACTAAACATGCGGAAATAACCGGAAGCAATAAGTAACTAGAATCAGAAACAACACAAAATATGAGAGACAATACCCAATTGTATTACTACTCTTTCAAAAGGAAATACAACAAATAAGATGCCACAGTCTTCTTCTTTACACACCTCTAGGGATCCCACACCTCTAGGGCATAAACAGTAAATCTCTTCAAGAGCTCACTCTCTCTCTTATGGTCCCAACACACAACTCAAACACAGAGTTGGTGTTCACCTCCACCAGCCAGTAACAACACTGCCAGTCAACCAGTCAGTAACAATACTGCCAGTACACCGAGTATACACACATACTCAAACTGAGTACATAATGCACTCCAAGTAGATCTCTCCTGATCTTGCTACCTGTTGTGTTGCTGACCTCCTCCCTGATCTTGCACACCTACAAATCAATATGGTTCTGCACACCTGCAAACCTGAATCACACACACACACACACCTACAGATCAACTAATCTTACTTACCACATGTAGATCTCCAAACGCGGCCTTGCACACCTACTGACCAAGATCATACATACCATGAAGAACCCTTGTCCTCCAAACCAGCACCCCTGTGGATCTTCTACTAGAACTTGCACAACCTACAGCTTTATCTGATCATACACACTTGGCACTATGGTACTATGAGGAGCCAAGCTTGCTCTCTCTATCTAGCACCCTAGAGAATCCCTGCTTTGATCCCTCACACTTTACAATACAGCCCATGAGTCTCTTATATAGATCCCACGCAAACAATAATTAGACATCCAATTACAATAATTAAATCCACAGCTCAAGACTAAAATTAGAATCTTAACATGCAAACAACCAGTTTGTTAACTAATTGTTCGTCAACTAGCAGTTCTGAAACCACACAGACAATCGACGTCGGTCCCTGTCTGCCTGGAGGTGACTGACACCGGCCGATCCCTGACCGACATCGGTTGCTCTTCTCACTGTATATGACTGACGTCGGCTGATCAGACTGATGTCGATTTCTCTGTAACTCAGCAACCTCTCAGTGACCTCTTCCATGTCTGCATCAGTGAAGCTTTTAGCTCCACAACCTAACAATCTCCCACTTGGAGATAAACAACTGCACTGTACCTGTACATGTACACCATCTAATTTGTTTCCTAGCTTATATCCCTCTCCAAGCTCAATCTTGAAGACCAACCACCACACATCCTGTGGTACAAAACTTGTCATCTAAGTAACCTGCCACATCTGAAGTCCTTGACCCTGCATAGCATGAATCCCTACTACTGGTCCCTCTCGGATAACTGAGAACCCACTGAACTGCTTTCCAGTGCTTCCTTCCTGGATTGACTACAAACTTTCTGATAGCACCCACTGCTTGGGCAAACTCAGGGAGTACACATGTACTCAACCTCATCATGTGATTAGGGACCCTATTCTGTGTGTTGCCTTGTTTTGCATCCTGCACTACCTTCACACAATCATCCTGTGACAACATCAACATGTCATCTCTTTGTCTCTAGGATACTCATGCCAAAGAATTTTGCTACTCCCAAATCCTTCATGGCAAACCACTGAACTAACCTTACCTTTAGCTCAGCAAAACCCTGTATGTCTAAACCTACTCCAAGCATACCATCCACATACAGTAACAGGATAATGTTGCAATCATCATCCAACCTGGTAAGACAAACACAATGGTTACACTGACATTGACTAAAGCCGTGCTTTGTCATCCACCTGTCAAAACATGTACCACTGTCCTGCAGCTTCCTCAAGACCATATGACCTGGCCTTCCGTCTCACGTGTCCATTCTCTCTATTCTTTAACCAAGGAATCCATTCATCTCTCAGTGCTTTTATTTCGGCTGGCAACCCTACCAAATCTCCCATTTGGTTTTGCATCCTCATCCATGCCACACTCCCACTGTTTCCTGGATCCTTCCTGCTCTAAAGTGAGCAACTAGTATAAAAAAGAGGAATAATGAATTTGAGGCTTACTTACCCTTTCAGTCCTCCCCATGGGCATTTGAGACTCTTTGACAGCTTATTGTCTGCCCAAAATCCGTTCTAGTGACCGACATCAGTCACCACCCAGTCTGCATCTGACCAACGTCGGTTCCATGCGACTGACTGACTGTCGACGCCGGTTATCCTATCGATGTCGGTCTCCACTTGCCTGACACCACTGAGTTCTCTATTATGCACATGACCGACGTCGATGCCTGTCTGTTCGACATCGGTTACCCCTGACTGACGCTGGTACCTGTGTTCGCCTGTGAGTGATGACTTTTTACCTGCAAGCTTTCTTTGAATCATACCCATGTCCAAACTGCCCTGCTCAGAAGTATTTAACCCCATCCACTTATCTCTATCCATCATCTCCTCCAAGAACACCAAGGCTTTCTAGTTCTTAAGTTTGTCAAATACATCAGACTTCATTTTCCTGCAATAAATCCAATCCTTTCTTGTAGCATCCCCCTGCTCACAGAAATCTCAGTCTATGCTCTCCAAAGCTGATCTCTTACCATTTGACTTAAGAACATCCATTCCCTTCTCACTTATGTGACCAAGCCTATAAATCCACACCTGTGCAACAGAAGTGGAATCAGTAATACAAAAAAGTAGATAAAGAGTACCTGCTTTCTTACCACATGCTAATTCAAGTGCATCCTTGGTAACATTCCAAGAATCCGCTGTGAGAGTTCTTGTGTATCTCTCATCACCCAACTTTCTTGAAGAAATTAGCTGCATATCCAAGACTGGGACCTGCATGACCTTCTTCAACACCCATGTGTTGCCCGCCTGCAATTTTAGCCACACTTCCCCTTTGCCAATACTTTGACAAGGCTCACCAACCCCTCTATTTCGGGTTGCATGGAAAGAGGCAACAGAATCTATAAACCAAGATTCTACTTTATCCAAGGAACATCCCAGAGCATCCTGTGCAACAACACCTGCAACATCTGCTTCATCAGTTCCTTCATGATGATCTGCTACCAACCAACAATCTTTCTTTTCCTGCTCTTTCTTTCCATAACACTGTAATTGACAATTTGTGCCTTTAAATTCCTCCATTCTTAGTGTACTTTCTTCTGCCGTTGTTATACTCCTACTCAATCAGAAACCCCTGAGAGTGACATGTAATCAAACACAAAACCTACTCCCTGCAACCTTAGCTCTGATACCACCTTGTCAGGATCTAGGAAGCACAATTGATTACCATGCAACTAAACATGCGAAAATAACCAAAAGCAATAAGTAACTAGAATCAAAAACAACACAAAATATGAGAGACAATACCCAATTGTATTACTATTCTTCCAGAAGGAAATACAACAAAGAAGATGCCACAGTCTTCTTTCTTACACATCTCTAGGGCTCTCACACCTCTAGGGCATAAACAGTAAATCTCTTCAAGAGCTCACTCTCTCTCTTACGGTCTCAACACACAACTCAAACACAAAGTTGGTGTTCACCTCCACCAGTTAGTAACAACACCGCCAGTCAACCAGTCAGTAACAATATTGCCAGTACACCGAGTATACACACATACTCAAATCGAGTACACAACACACTCCAAGTAGATCTCTCCTGATCTTGCTACCTGTTGTGTTGCTGACCTCCTCCCTGATCTTGCACACCTGCAAATCAATATGGTTCTACACACCTACAAATTTGGATCTCACACACACACACCTGTAGATCAACTGATCTTACTTACCACATGTAGATCTCCAAACATGGCCTTACACACCTGCTGACCAAGATCATACATACCATGAAGAAACCTTATCCTCCAAACCAACACCCCTATGGATCTTCTACCAAAACTTGCACAACCTGCAGCTCTATCTGATCATACACACTCGGCACTATGGTACTATGAGGAGCCAAGCTTGCTCTCTCTATCTAGCACCCCGGGGAATCCTTGCTTTGATCCCTCACACTTTATAATATAGCCCATGAGTCTCTTATATAGATCCCATGAAAAAAATAATTAGACATCCAATTACAATAATTAGATCCGCAGCTCAAGACTAAAATTATCCTCTTAACATGCAAACAACCGATTCATTAACTAACTATTCGTCAACTAGCAGTTTTGGAACCGCATAGGCGACCGACGTCGGTCCCTGTCTGCCTGGAGGTGACCGATGCCGGCCAATCCCTGACCGATGCCAGCCAATCCCTGACCGATGTCGGTTTCTCTTCTCACTGTATATGACCGACGTTGGGTGATCAGACCGACGCCAGTTTCTCAGCAACTCAGCGACCTCCTCCATGTCTGCATCAGTGAAGCTTTTAGCTCCACAACCTAACAATTTATTCAAGTTTACTTGTATGACTGGACAGTTTATGGTTTGATAAAGGACCATGGTTCTAATCTATGACTTAGCTTGAGCATTGTCGAGTACTTCAAATATCACTAAATCTAAAGAATTACCTTTTTACTACACCGTTTGGTGTTATTCTTGGTCATATCATTTATAAATATGGGCTTTTGGTAGACCCTGCAAAGGTAGCTATCATTCTTCATCTACCAGTGCTAATGACTCAGCGTGAAATTCATGTCTGTCTAGGACATACTAGGTATTATTGTAAATTCATCTGAAGATATGCAAAGATTGATGTGCCTTTGGAAGAACTCTTGAAACATAATGAACACTTTATCTGGACCCGTTCCTGCCAAAAAGCCTTTGAGGCCTTAAAAGACATGGTCACTGCTCTGATTCTCCAATTCTTTGATTGGACAAAACCATTCCATGTCCATGTTGATGCCTCTATAATGGCCATTGGTGCAATCCTTGCACAACCGGGTGAAGGTCACCTTGATCACCCTATTTATTTTGATAGTATAAAACTTATTTCAGCTGAGTGAAATTATACCACCATAGAGCACGAAGAACTTTCAATGGTTTATGTTTTACAGAAACTTCAATAATACCTTTTGGCCACTCCTTTTGTATTCTATACAAACCATAAAACTTTAAAATATCTAGTAAATAAACCTATGTTTCATGGCCACATATGCCATTGGATAGCATTGTTTCAAGAATTTCAATTCTCTATCATGGTCAAACTAGGAAAAACTAATTGTGGTCCTAACCATCTTTCTCAGATTGATTCTAGAGAACCACCGCAAACCATTGAGGATGACCTACCTGATGTACAATTGTTTCATGTTTCCTGTGTTTTTAAGGATTTAAAAGATATTGTAGCTTTCTTAACTATTGGCTCAGCACTAGATTGTCTGAATCCATAGGCTAAGATGCAACTCACCATCCACGTTGCACCATTTTAGCTCATTGAAGGGGACTTCTACAAGCTTGGCCAAGATGAAATTCTTCAATGTTGTGTCATGAAACATGAGAGTTCTGAAGTACTCTAAGAAGTTCATGAAGGCATTGTTGGTGGGCACTATGCTATGGAGGCTACTATGCACAAGATACTACTAGTCGGACTATGGTGACTTATCATTTTTCAAGATGCCAAAATGTATGTTAGGAAATGTGATATTTGTCAGCACGTCAAAAAACTAACTCATCAAGATGCCAAAAAGCATGTTAGGAAATTTGATATTGTCAGCACGTCAAAAAACTAATTCATCAATATGCCATGTCATTACGTCCTATTCTATCTCAAGAACCATTTGAAAAATGGGCCATTGATTTTATTGTTCCCATCAATCTAGCTGGACAATGTACATGTTCCCGTTATATCATTATAGCAACTAATTATCTCATGCATTGGGCTAAAGTCATTCCAACAAGGGATTGTACTACTACTACTCTTGTGCACTTCATATGGGAACATATCATAACCCATTTTGGCTGCCCATTAAGTTTTACTAGTAATCATGGTACACATTTCCTTAATGAAACTATCTACATCCTACTTAATGAGTTCATGATTGTTCACCATAAAACAACATCATATCATCCCCAAGCCAATGGCATTGTCGAGGCATTCAATAAAATTTTAGGCACAACACTTACAAATATTTTTAATATTGGCTGCACTGACTAGGCTGATAGAGTGTCTATAGTAATTTAGGCTTAATGAACAACTTATAAGTGCCTTAACAAGAGCACACTATTTAATCTAGTGTATGGCATACAAGTAGTTCTTCTAGTTGAATTCTTAGTACCATCTCTTCGTATTACATGGGTTGGATAATTAGATGAGGATTCATCATTAAAATCATGTTTGGATGCTTTATGGAAAATGTATGAAACTCGTTTCCTTTCTCATTAGATTTAAGATGTGGAGAAATGTAGACAAAAGCCATAGCATCATCGACATCAAGCACAAGACATTTACTGTTGGAATGAAATTCTTGCTCTATGACTCTGAGTTCGTGAACCATTCTGGGAAACTTTGTATTCACTAGGATGGTCCTTTTATTGTTCATAGTATTAGCCCTACCTGCACATGTCATTTAAAAAGACTGGATGGTCAATTTCTTCATGGACTTACAATGATAATCAGCTACGACCATATTTTTATACTTAAAAGTATAATTTTTGTAACAATAAGGCTTATGTCATTAGTTTAGGATTTATTATTTTCAATAAAGTGTTTCCTTAGTTGCACGCAATGTGTTCTTTTATATTAGGTTATTTTCTTTTGTACTTGTAATTTCATAGAGGACCATGACCAACTTTTAGTGTGGGGTAAGAGGTAATACGTGTATTCATGCTAAGTACTATAAGGATGCATACATGAGTTGAAAGGTCCTAGGAGAAGAGATTCCTGCCAAATAGTTTGAATATTCAAACTATTTGGCTTGAATATTCAAAAAATTGAATAGTTGGCTTCCACTCCAAAGAAAAGTGCAGGGCAGAACATGTCATTAATATAAAAAGAGAAGTGGTTGTGATGTGTCAACATTATGACAAAATAATATCATTAAATACATTTATGATGAGAAGCAACGATCGAAGAATGGTGGCTATTATAAATGTATTAATTACAGAAGTGATGGTCAAAAAAAGAGGGGTAGTAAATGCAAGTTACCCCCTCAAGCCTATAAAAAAGACTTAAGAGCTCATTTTAACTTTTACCTTTACTTTCATTCGAGTTTTACAGAGCCAAAGAGCGAACTAAGTCTAAGTGATTCTAGATAAAGTGCAAGATTAGAGCATCAAAATCCCATACATAGTTATTGATAAGGATATTAACTAAGTAATCAAACACAAACTAACCTTGAAGCATGATTTATGACCAAAAAAATTGGTAGCTGCAGGTTACAGAGGTAGATGTCCACCATTAAAGGGTGATGAACCAGGAAAATCTAAGTCATGTACATTGTAAACATGTATTTATTTGGGAACATTGGATGGGCACGCCTCAACCATCAAACTCCAAAGAGGGTGATGTAGCCCAATAAGAAGGCCTTAAGAAGCAATCCATTACCAACCATATCAAAAGAGGACGTACCACTTATTGGGAGAAATAATTCTAATCAAAGAAGAAACACCTGAAGAATAAGGGCAACACATGGAAGGTGAAGAATCTAGGATGGCATGCTAAGCAAAGAAGGCACAAGCACCTCCACCCCTACCATTGTTGATATAAGAGATGCAATACCCAAAAATGGGTGTTGCACATGAAAAATTGGGTGTCAAAAGTATGGTCATGTACCATATTTGATTACAACCACCCTCAACCAGGAAATGAAGTTGAATTAAAAAATGACTACTAGTTTGAGTGCTAGAACACTAGAAATCAATTGGTGTATGACCTTAAAATCTTTAATGCCTAGGAGTCTATAGAGCTATTCCAGTTGTCCAACCTTCCATTCTTTGGAAAACTGGTGGAAGCAGTAAAAATTTTACTCTCGCACGTCCATGAAGACTACATCTACTTTGTTGGATGCAGCATGAAGATTATTCCTAAGAGGATAAGCAAGGTGTCAGGGCTATAATGCTTCAGCATGCACGTGAAATTTGACTTGGAATATTCAAAATAAACAGAGAAAATTGATCCAAAAATCCAAGTTTTAAAAACCTTTACAGTTTGCTTGGATCAGATTTAAAATAAAACGAAATATTTTAATTTTCAATTTTACCTTTTAAATAAATTCAAAAAATAATCTATAAAACTTTCATAATTTTAATAAAGAAAATTGAAAAGATTTCTGATCACAGAGAGGAAATTAAAAACAAAATATAACACAGAGGATTTGTTTACATGGTTCACCAAATAGCTACGTCCTCGGGTCCATTGCATGAGTGTTTCGATCTTATTAAAACTCTTTGAGACTAATTACAAAAAATCTCTCTAAGTAAATAATTATTTTCATACCAAATATCTATATGTGCAACAAAATAAACCTCTTCGAGGTTCTACAACCTCTGTATTCAAATATCTTTGTTTGTAATTTTCTTTGTGCAAATCCACTACTTCTCTGCCAAAATCTTGTTACTGCCTCCATAAAATAACCTTGCAGTTATATATATATCAACAATAATGTTAGCTAGACAATAACAAATTTCTCTAGGGTACTAACAATTTCTCTGATTTGGGGTTTTTCGCGTTTTGACAACTTGCCATTGGCTATTTGGGACTTCTTGCTATCTGTATTCGATTTTGCTCTGTAACCAATCAAAAGCCAAAATCTCAAAATGTAGTTCCACATCATTGACGTATCGCTGAGCGTGGATAATAGCGTAGAATTAGTGCCAAAACTAATCCACACTATCAAAAATAACAAATAATTAAACTTCCCCACATAATATGTTGAATAATCTTTGTCAGCTATAAACCTTTTGCCGTCAATGTTTCCATATACAACATCTATCAAGAATCTTCGAGAAAATTTAAAGAATATATTTTTTAATAATAATAATAATAATAATAATAATAATTCCCACTTAAATGTAGAAACAATTCTTTAAAAAGATTCCACGCTAAAAGTAAATGTATGCCAAGACTTCTTAAACCAAAATCAAGAACAAGATTTGCCTTTCTTGATTAATTCAAGATTTCCAAGATTTGGAATTCTTAATTAAATCAAGATTTTCACGAGATAAAACAAGAATCAAGATTACATAAACAAGACTTTAATTCATGATAACTAAAGTACATGCAAGCCTTCACACCAATACTCTAATCCTCCAACATTATCATGATAACATGTGTCTTTTCTTTATTGCGTTCCACTTAAATAAATCAAGAATGAAGAAATGCCTTAGACTTGGTAAATCAATATTACCACTTAATACACCAAAGACTAAATTACATGCAATGTTTTTATTCCCTGTGAAAGCCAAAAAGAGTAAATCAACGCCATTGTCCATGTGGAAATTAAAAGACTTTAATATGCATGTAGTTTCTTTTTGAAGTCTTTAATTTGCATGTTTTTGTAATAACAGGGAAAGGGTACGAATTTTATTTTCTTTAATTTTCTTTTACCTTTTTTTTTTCCTTTTCTTTTTTAAAAATAAAAAATAAAAATTTAATTAAAAATATATATTAAAATATATTTATTAATTTTTTAAATAAATATATTAAAATATATAAATATTTAATTAAATGTTTTCATAAAAATATATTTATTTGTAAATAATAAATATTTTAAAATATATATTATTGGTAACAATTTTTCAAAATTAATTATAAATGTTGTGGATGGAGGTGTGGCTTTATTGGTCAGATAATGTCCCACCTGCGTTTGCAACAATAATTAAAGATTGCCATTATAATTGATAGAAATTTTCAGTGGGAAATCTAGAAGTACATACCAAGTCAAAACTTTGGAAGAAACAATAAATATGCATCGATAGTAGCTCAATTCTAGTTTTTTAGCTCTTCGAGGACAGGATGTAGTTGAAGTTGTTACACTTAAATAGGTTTTGAAGGATGCTAGTACATCCCTCGACTAATTGGTTAATAAGGCCAATGAATGTCCCGACCAACCTAAAGAGATGAAAAAGTTAAAGGCAAAAATAGAAGAGATAATGTCCAAGCTACTTGACACCTTATCACATTGAGACAGTGTCAGGAAGCAGATTGAACAAATTGGCCCTGATTTTTTGGTTAAGGCCAAGACTAAGACTTAGTCTAGGATGGACTGAGTAGTGTGGGGTGTTGTTGGACCCCAAAATTTTGAATAAATATTTTGATTTTTTGGTGTAGAATCGACACATTGCAAGAGAAATATGGCACATGAAGACTATGGCACAGAACCAATAAGGTGCGAGAGGATAAAGATGCAAAAAATACTAATCACGAGAATACCAAGTCAAAGATGAAACATAACTATGAAGAACCCAAGAGCATAAGACTCAAAATAATAGCAAAAGGCTTGGAGAGCATGAGAGAAGTGGGAGATGGTTGAGGAGCAGTTCTCAAGGACAATCCAGACTTTAATCATCATGAGTTTCACATTAGCCCTCAAAAAAGAGGACATTTGGTAACAAGGATCTAGCATCGAACAAGAATATAGGGGGCACAAAGGCTCGGGGTCTTAGGAGTAATAAGTATAGATCGTGACTCTAAGTCTACTAAGACATCATTGGTCAATCACCTATTTGTCATTTATTATGTAGTTATTTGGTCAGGAAAAAACAAGTATAAATACCCCTGTGTGGAATCATGTAAGGTGACTGATAATGGATAACGCATAGTGATTCTATAATATAGAAATACAGATATTACAATCAATTCAAGGGTTGTGTTTATGATAATTGATAGTTAAGCATTAATAATGGGTTTGCATTGACTAATCTATGACTTATCTTATGAGACTTATAGAGCATGCATTATATGAGTTTACGTAGACAACCCTTTGAACTTCATGGCATTTATCTTTGTGTTCATAGTTGTGATTAATGATACAAGGTATATAGTCACATATTTCTTTTTCTGTGTAATTTCTAATCAAATATATGAATAAAATCAATTATATGACTAGTGTCTTACTAAGCAACATAACTCACATAAACCAATATCTTGTTGCGTGCTTCAAGTGAGTGTGCAAGACCTTAATCTTGCGTGAAAGTTTAGTGCATAAGATTGTTGGGGCTAAACTTTAGCGCTTAAATAAAAATGTAAAGGGAATAAACCTAGCACGACCCTAGATAGTTATACATCATTTACTAAATGGATTAGAAGATACACCATTCTTTCTATGTAGCTTGTGAGGAGGTCTTCTTTAAAAATGTAAATAATTTCAATTGTGATTTTTATCCATGTTGAAATCTTGTCTTCATATATGTCCTTCAATTAGAATAACCTATTGAAAATAATAGAATATTAAATTTAGTAAAAATATCAATCAAACCCCTTACATACTAATGAAACTAACCATACATCTAGTGCATAATCAATTGATTGTTCCCTTATGCATAGATACTTGAAAAAATAATATCTATCATTCGAGATACACTTGAGTGAACTTACAAACAGACCATATATCCTATAATGTAGTCATAATTGAGATTACTTCAATCAACTAGCAGACACTCCCATAGTGATCAAAATTACTATACATATTATATGAAATCAATTGGTCATTCTTGTATGTTTTCATAGAGACTTTTGAAGGAATATATATATATATATATATATATATATATATATATATATATATATATATTGATCCACTCTAATGCACCTGTGAAGTACACCCATACTAATGGAAGTTAATATATATATGGTTTTTAATCAGTTGATTATTCTCAATCCATATATCTAAAAAAGTGAAATCATATCAAGCCATATTTTTTTGCAGAATTGATTGACTTGGACCTACTAGACAAGTGAAAACATATCCTAATCACACCATTATTACTATCAGTTTGGCATCCTCTAAGTGCCTAGCCATTTATCTCCTTTATCTACTTCATATCCATATTTGCTAGTTTCCCTATATCCTATGGTATCTTCCTAACCAATACTATGTGTTTTGTGCATCCACCTTGCATGTATTGTATCATCTAGCCTAATATAGTCCAAAGTGTGTTTCCTGACATTTATATTGTATCACCCTGGCCAATACCATCAACTCATATTTTAGGGTTGGTTTTTTGTATTGAAACACTATGCATAAGAGTCATATTCAGTCATATCATTATCATATCACACTCATTCACTATTTTTTCACTCACAATTCTACCGTAAGTAGTAATTGGGACAGTTAGTAACTTAAAATGTTATTTTGAGGAGTCTTATCTTGTGGTGTCTATGAAAATGAATAAGATGAGTCATTAAAAGTTGCTAACTAAGGATATCTAGTTCTTAATAAAACCATTTAAAAGCTTCAACCTACAACATCTCTTACAAAGCTCCACATGAGCCAATGGGGAGATTGGAGCATCGATGGGTCCACCCCAAGGTAAGTATTTATATCCCTATACTATTTCCTTTATTTACTTAGTAGATTAGATATTGCTTGTTGCTTTGTGAATAAATGTATGTGTAACTTTGTTTAGGCTTTCCCTATACTGAATAAGTTGGTGTAGACATAGGATTGTTTAGACTTACCATAAATCACTTTAGGTTGCATAGACCCCCATTTAGTTGGCCATTACACCTTACCCCTTTATAACCATTCTAACCCATCATTTAATTTAGTTTATACCCCTTTACAACCATTTATTTTACTTACATATTTACAACCATTCACCTTTGTTGAGGTATAGCGATAGTTACATCCTGGTGTCATAGGCTTAAGCTTTGGAACCCTTTCCTCTTGACATTTGTGTTGTAGGTTACCCTTTTCTTTAGATCTATAGAATTTATAGGTCCATATCTAATTATTCTATTTGAGTAACCTTATTCAAGTCCTAGTATATTGAGAGAAAGAAGATAGTTGTAGATCATCATATCCCGTGCATACATTCTAGTGAATGCGACAATAATAAGAATCTTATCCCACCTCTGGTTGGATTATTTTCACATGTTTTTATCTCTGATTCTTAGCATTATCTTCATTTCGGATTCACCATCATTACATTCTGATGAACCCGACGTGAATCCTATCCCACCTTTAGTTGGATCATTTTCATGTTTTTCCCTTTAGCTTCTTAGCGACATATTCAAAACTATCATAGATTTTTAGTCCGAATGTATCGGCCAACCTGATATAGTTTTATGTCATATGCCAACTATAATGGTCAACCCAGTATAGTTTAGTGTCTTCTACCAATTGCATCAGGCAACCTGATATAATTTTGTGTCTTTTGCCAACTACACTAGTTAACTCGGTACAATTTTATGTCTTCTTCCAATTTCACCAGCTAGCCTAGTATAGTTTTGTGTCTTCTCCCAACTACACGGACTAGTCTAATACAGTTTTGCATCTTCTCCCAGCTGCACCATCCAACTCAGTATAGTTTCATGTTTTCTACCAATAGAATCGGTTAGCCCGATATAGTTTTATGTCTTTTACCAACTACATCACCTAGCCTGATATAGTCTTGTCTTTTACCAATTGCATTGGCCAACCTAGTATAATTCTAATTTTTCTTTCAACTACATTAGCCAACATGATACAATTGGTTTTATTATCATATTGCATTGGCTAGCCCGATAGAGTATGTTAATCTATCCGTCAGTATCACCACCTTTCTAATCAATTGTATCGGCCACCCTAATACAATTTATTATTGAGATCTAGTAACTAACTATATCACCCAACTTGATATAGTCTATTTATTTTGACCAACTTTTTTCTTCACATCTAACTTTTAGTTTATCAATCATGATATTTCTTCTTAGGATCTTTTTTGTGAGTCTCAACTCATTCTATTTTTGCATGGGTCACTCTTTTATTCCTTCTATGACCACCATTGAAGGCAACTCCTCGTGGTGCAACTATACTACATATTTTTTCATGGTCAAAAATCTCAATGATGATATTCCCACTTATAATGATACTTATAATGAAATTGAAGATTATCAATATGGTCCTCCCATTTAGGACGATCCCAATGAGAATCCTAATTATATCACTTTTAACACTCCTAACATTGATCAAAATCACCAAGATGATCTTCCCCTCTATAACTCTGACAATATTTATTAACACGGTGAAGACCCTAATGATGACACTTATAGTGGGACCAAAAATTATCAATATGGTCCTCCAATTTATGACGATCCATAAGGATCTTAATGGTCCCATCTTCACCACTTCTCACATGGTTCAAAATTAATACCATGATTTTTTAATCTATGATGATGATTTTGATGAAGGTGAAAACTCTAGCATGATATCAAATGTTCCCATCAATGACATTTATGACATGGACAAAAATCCCTCTAATGATTTTCTCATATTTAGCAATTCTCACTACAAATCAAACAATGATGAACATGGTTTCATTGATGTCTACTCACCCTCTATCCAACCCTCAAAATTCTTAAGAAGGATAAGTCATCGAACCTCAGCTCACATTCAACTAACTTTTGTTAACTTGTCACCTTATGAAGAACACTTAATTCAAATGCTTGTCATAATATGCATTATAGATGATTTTGATCCTCGACCCTATAAAAACATTCAGACATATCCTACTTCATCTTCAACCCCTTCTTATCTACCAAAATCACCACTACAATCACGTCTTTCCAACTGTATTGGCTAACTTGACACCATTCTATTACAACCGCCTTCACCCAACTGTACCAACTATAACACATAATGTGTCGATACATTTCTTCCTCTTTCATCCAGCTACATTGGCCATAATATAATGTGTCAATATAGTTATCCCTCTTTCATCCAACTGCACCATCCATGATCTAGAATGTGTCAATATAGTTCATTTTGTTCATTATACACCAGACTATATCGACCTGATTGATACAGTTTATATTTCTCCTCGTTCACCAAAATGCATCAACTTGGCTAATATAGTTCCTTTTAATAATATTCCATTAGATTATATCGACTTGGTTGATATAGTTCATTTTAGACATTTTTCATCAGACTATATCTACTTAGTCAATATCATACATCAAAATTTGTTATCAACTCCCAAAAATCTTAACATTTCTCTAGATACCTCGTTACCTATTGTTACACAAATTTACATAAATTTTGACATCATTAATAGGCTTGTCAATCTTGAGGTTAAATCCAATCCACCTACATCCTAAAAATTGGGGCATCTTACGATACTTATCGTTTTCTTCTCACATATGTTGGGGCATCTCATGATGCCTCTCCTTTTCTTCTCACACATGTTGGAGCATCTCGTGATGCCTCTCCTTTTCTTACTACACATATTGTGACACCTTGCACTGCCCACCTTATTTTATCCTCTCTAACATCTTGTGATGCCCATCCAAAACCTTATACACACTTTGGGGGCATCTTCTAATGTTCGTCATCTTTTTCTTAGCTTCTTGATCTCTCGGTCTTACCATGAGGCAACAATCAAGAACATTTCACAACTTAGAAATAAACAAATTCAGCGTCAAGAAAATTTATGAGATAAATATGCTTGCATTTCACATGTTCATCTTCGATATAGTCATTAGTGGATATTGCTTGTTATTTTGTCTCGTGTTTATTTGATTTCTTGTATTTTATTCTCTTAACATCATTTTTATTACATCGTTGCTTCTTTTTTTGGTCTTTGATATCTTACAGTCAACCCTCGCTTCTCTTGTGGATCTTAGATATCACCTTCAGGTATTATTTATGTCATTTATATCATTTTTAAGTCAACCTTAGTCTCCTTGTAATGTTTTGGTATCTTTTTACTTCCCCCTCTTTTGGGATGATTCTTTCTATCAATGCTTGTGCCAAACCTCATTGTAGGTCTATACGACATCTCTAGTGATACAAACACAATGCTTTTCTTGTACATATTAATTGCAGGCTTATAGTTAGTTTATATATTTCTTAAGTGAAAATTTATTGCAGGATCTACTTTGACTCTCTTATTGCAGTTTAGCATTACTTTATCTACACACCTTCAGATTTTCTTACACATTATCCCTAGTACCTAATTTTGGTCCTTAGGTCTTTTTCCTTTTTTTACACGTCTTGGTTTTTAGTTTGTGGGTTTCATTGTACCACTATGAGAATACAACCAAGGCTTTTTCACAAACATACATCCTTTTTCATTCAACTATTTTTTCGTTTGCAATTCTTTGGTAATTACATACACCCCTTAGGTCCTTACTATCATTTGTTTTATCTTACTTACAACTCTTGGCTTCTCAATTTGTGATTTGCATGGTAAATGCTACACCCTTAATATATGGCATGTCTAGGGATATGCGTGGTTGACTTATGGCTTACATACCTCTTATATTATCTTGTCACATTTCTCTATGTTCTAAGTAAGGTCGACTTATGGAATAACCATGGCTAAGTAGAGTATATATAAGAGGTAGTGATTAGTATGTGATGATCATATTGAGAATTTTGCTCTTATTGCATTGTTTTAAAGGTTGCCCTCTCAAAGTGGCTCAAATATATTTGTCAAGAAATTTATTCTTCTATCAATTATTGTTGTGGATTTATTATCTTTGCTCTCATTTATGTGATATACTATTCTATTGTGTTAGCATATAAGTAATTTCATTACATGTTTTGGGCACATTTTTGCGACAGTGTTTTTTGTATTTGGGGTTATGCGTCTCTTGCGAGTTGAAGGATCGAAAACATATAACTTGTGATTTGGGGATAATTTAATTTTCCATTGTTGTATAATTATTTGAAGTGATTTTTTGAAAAAAAATAGTAAAAGTCTATAAAATTTTTAACCTTGTGCAAATTAGCAGTCATTGAATTCATCTTTACGAGACGGTTGTAGTGGTATATTTTGTCAATACACTTTAATGTTAAGCACAGGCTTATACTGACAGGGGGGTGAATCAATATAACATAATCTTTTAATCTTTTCAAATTTAATTAACCACAACAACCATAAACATTCAAGATCTAGCAATTAATAACACAAGAGAACACATGATTTACATGGAAACCCTTTCGGGAGAAAACCATGGCAATATATATATATATATAACTCTTTTACAATGTTTACATGCACCAACCTACTGGAGACACCAATCCCCAAACCAAGCACCAACTCATTCAATTTGTGAGCACCCACCCACTGGAGACACCAATCCCCTTTGCCAAGCACCAACTCAACCAATTCATGAGCACCAACCCTTAGACTATGAGGCACCGACCCCAAGCCAAATCGATTCCACCGTCTATGATTGCTTCTTCAATCAAATTATGGCTTTTCTTCTCTTAAAAATTTTCTCTCACTGATTTTCTTATATAATTTTTGGTCTCCCCTCTTTCACAATTCTCAAATGATATTCTTCATTAGAATAAATCTGCCCTTCATACTTCTTTTTTTAAGAGATATTTTATTTCATTTTTTGCTCTTCTCTTCTGTTCCTTCTCTCTCACACTTATATGATCTTCATTCTCTTCTCCCTTATATAGCCTTTAAAGTATATGTCCCATCCAAGAGGCACCTCTTCACCAAAATATGTGATCGTTGACATTTTTGTCAACATTTTCATTGACATTTTTGTTAAAATTTTTGTCGACATTTCTGTTCACTTCCATCGACATTTGAATTCACTTCTGTCAACATTTCCATTCACTTTCGGCAATAATTCCATTCACTTTCGGCAACAATTCCGTTCACTTCTGGCAACAATTCCATTTGACATTTTCATTCATATCTGTTACAATTCCTTTGACATCAATGACAATTATTCCAACAATCTCCCCCTTTGTTATTGATGGTAATCCCCATGATTTAGTATATGAACTCCCCCTATCTTTAATTCCCCCCCTTTGACATCAATGGCAAAGGGTTGTCCACAGTTCTCCTCTTGCTATAGTGCTCCCCTTTTTATTTTCTCTCTCCCCCTTTGACATCAATGGTAAAGGGTTATACAAACTCTCACAAGCTCATCCATATATAGCCTTCTTGATCTTTGGACTTGACAAACTGTTAACAAAGCTTCTCCTTGACTCATATCACACAAGAAACAAGTCCATACTTCACATTCTTCTCAAGGAACCTGAGTTAGCTCCCCCTAACTCCATGCTCCTCCTAATCACACCACTTGAAGCCACAAACCAAAAGATAGCAACCAAAACATGCACAACTTCTCACAAGATTGGCATACCTTGTTTGAATATACCTTCACCCTTACATAAGCTATAAACTTCATATCAATCTTAGAACTTCTTGGACCCAAGAGACCTCTTTCAAAGATCAATACACCTTCTCATATAAAGTTCACCACTACTATTGATTTGGTCATCAAGAACATGCTCAAAGTAACTAGACTTACCTGAATCCATGCTCACAAAAGCTCTCAAGACACTACACCATATCAAGTAACCTAAAACTGATATACAAACTGATCTATCAACTCATCTTCATCAATTTTTTGTCATGCAACACAACCAAAACCCAACAATCATCCACCATGCTTCCTCTTTCTGTAAAGTGTCTCCTTGAAGCCTAGAAAAGACACCCCGCACAAAGGGTCCTAGAACAAAGTGAACCCAAGAGATTCCCACATATCCTCTATTACTTCCTTGATCCTCTTGCATCCATGAGACTGATTTCTTTCTCTTAGAATCCATTTAGGCATGTCTAACTTCTTTGACTCACTAGCCTCACAATCCATGATGTTGTTCATTTTTTCAACTCTTGCAACTGTCTTACCTTCCAATCCACTATCATTAGAAACTAATAATAGGTAATCTTGTCAAGGCTCATACTCAATTGTAACAAGAGATTCTTTTTGATCTATAGGCTGCTTAGGACTAATATTCACAGTCTTTTCTACAACTCCTGATAACAAGAGGTCCACACAATCCTTCCTATCTAATTCTTTCTCTACTATAGAAAGTAATCCATTCTCACTCTTAGACTCAATCTAATCAACCTTTACTGTCTTAGGTCTCTAAACCTGAGTTTGGCCCTTCTCATATCATGTAGGGGCTCCATAGCCTTTGACATACCTTGAGGATGTCTTTACTCCACTTTGACATAATTTAGAAATATGGCAAACCTTATGACACCAAAAGCAAGCAACATTTATCATACCTTTTGCTTAAAGGTAACTGAGATCTATCTTTGACTGATTTCTTCTCCTCAAATAGCCTCTTGCCCTATGACTAGCATGATGACAAACAAAACAATGGCCATGAAAAGAATTAGAAAACCTAAAAGCATTGGGTTACTTGATTGGCTTCTTCAATTTGCCTTTAAAACTAGCATCCTTCTCACCTTGGACTGATATCTCATGATCTTTCTCAACCTTGATTATGAGCCTCTCATGCTTATCCTTTAAATAACCTAACTCAGCCTTCAACTGATTACACTCTTCTTCTCTTTATTTCAAACTTGAATATGCAACCTCTAGCTGATTCTAAAGATCCTGAATAAACATATTATCTTCTTTTGCTTCTAAAGCCAACTTAGACTCTAAGAAAGATACATGTTTCTTAAGAGTCTTGACCACAAATTTCAACTCTTGATTCTCCTTCATTAGCTGCTTGGCCATCTTGTGCTTTTGAGATCTACCTTCTAGTGGTTAGACTATTCCGAAGGAACATGCTCTGATACCAATTTTTAAGCATAGGCTTATACTGAGAGGGGGGTGAATCAGTATAACATAATCTTTTAATCTTTTCAAATTTAATTAACCACAACAACCATAAACATTCAATATCTAGCAATTAATAACACAAGAGAACACATGATTTACGTGGAAACCCTTTTGGGAGAAAATCATGACAAAATATTGATTTTAAATATATATAACTATTTTACAATGTTTTCAAGCACCAACCTTTTGGAGACACCAATCGCCAAACCAAGCACCAACTTGGTCAATTTGTGATCACCCACCCACTGGAGACACCGATCCCCTTTGCCAAGCACCAACTTGGCCAATTTGTGAGCACCAACCCATAGGAGCACTAACCCCTAGACTATGAGGCACCGACCCCAAGTAAAATCGATTCCACCATTTGTGATTGCTTCTTCAATCAAATGATGGCTCTACTTCTCTTAAACTTTTTCTTTCACTGATTTTCTTATATAATTTTTGCTCTCCTCTCTTTCATAATTCTCAAATGATATTCTTCATTAGAACAAATATGTCCTTCATACTTCTTTTCTTAAGAGATATTCTATTTCATTTTTTGCTCTTCTCTTCTCTTCATTCTCTCTCACACTTATATGATCTTCATTCAAATCAAATGCTTGTAATACTTTCACATCTCTTCTCCCTTATATAGCCTCTAAAGGACATGTCCCATCCAAGAGGCACCTCTTCACCAAAAGATGTGACCATTGACAATTTCATCGACATTTCTGTTAACATTTCCATCAACATTTGCATTCACTTTCGTTGACATTTCCATTCACTTTCATCGACATTTTCGTTCACTTTCAGCAACAATTCTGTTTACTTTCGGTAACAATTCCGTTCACTTTTGGCAACAATTTTGTTTGACATTTTCCATTCATATCTGTTACAATTCCTTTGACATCAATGATAATTATTCCAACATTTTCAAGCTGAAATTTTTCACCCTTGTGCACATTAGCAGTCATTGTATTCATCTTGGTGAGGCAGTCACAATGGTCTCATCTACCAATACACTTTTTTTAGGGTTTGTGCATGGATAGTCCTAAAACTCATAGACACAAGAAAGGGCAATAAAATCCTAAAACTCCTCACAAAGATGGCATGGACTCTGTAACTTATGATCTATGTATTTCAGAGGGAGTTTAGCAACTTCAGTCAGAGTTGCATAGCATGGTGTGGAAAGATGATCTCGATAAGGTTGAAGGAGACATCATGGGAATGAGAGGGGACCTAAATGGCTTATGTGATCAATTGTGACAAATAACTAGGTAATTATCTAACTTTGTAGCTCAGTGGTTGCAAAATAAACCTCCACCACTCTAGTTTGGTTCTCCTGCTCCAAACAATTGCATTGTCAATCCTGGTCCAAAGTTGATGTTGTTAAAATTGAACTTGTGTAAGTTTTATGGTAATGATCCACTCACATGGATCACTCAAATTGAAAATTTATTTGTTCTACATCAGACTCCATGTTCACAAAAGGTGGTCATGGCCTCTGTATATCTATAACTTGCATAGTTCATTATGGTATCAATGGTTGTGTCCTCAAAAGAAAAAGAAGGGTCTCTCAGTTTTTTGGTTTGTATTTTTTGAGGAGTAGTAGCTCTATTATCACAACAATGTCTCAAAAAACTACTTAAGTCAGCTAGCCAAATTGCGTCAAACAAGGATTGTAAAAGATTATATTCATTAGATTCAAAATCTCTCTTTACGTGTGGTGAACATCAATAAGGAAAATTTTACTGACCTATTTTTGGGTCGCCTCAAAGTTAGCATCCAATTGGAGGTTTGCATGTTTAGTCCCAATTCAATACCTAAATCCATCCCAAGGGCACGCATGACAGAGGGAAAAATATTGATAAAATGAAAATATTTCACTAATGTCTATGAATGCACTTTCCCAACACCATCATTTCCTCAACATACCAGATTGACCCCTCAACAAATTAGGGAGAAGCATGCAAAAGGTTTGTATTTTGGCTATGATAGCAAATAGAGCAAAGGACATTGATGCTCTAAAAATAAGTTTTGTATTGAAGGTGCCAATGAGGATAATGAATATAATGAGGCCTCGGGTGCAGGTTTGGATGAATCTAAATATTCTCAACCTACTATTCCCTATCATGCACTTTTAGATATTAATATTCGAACTCTTAAGATGGTAGGTTTTCTCAAGAAACAAAAGGTGATTGTGTTGATTGACTCTAGGAGTACACACAACTTCACCAATTGTAAGTTGGCTACTTATTTGAAATGTTTCATTTACTTGCTCCATAATTTTAGGTCATGATTGCAGATGGTGGTACCATCAGCTATTCTGAAAAATATCATAGTATTAAGCTTGCTATAGGAGACCACTTCTTAGATTCTTTTATGTTTGTTATTCCCGTGAGAGGGGTTGACATTGTTCTGAGAGTGCAATGGCTCACCACTTTGGGCACTATTGAGATGAATTTCAAATAACTATTCATGTGCTTCCATTCAGAAGGTAGGACATTTAAACTACATGAATTATGGGCTAAATCTCCACAATTAGTTAGTTCCCATCAGATGACAAAGATTCTCTAAAAAGGTGCTAAAGTATTTGTGGCACGCTTGTTTTCCATAGAGATTCAACCAACCAAGAAGTCTACCCATTTTGATTTACAAATGGTGTTGGATGACCATTTTACTATTTTTGGTGACATGCCAAAAGGACTTCTGCCAATCTGTGTGCATGATCATGGCATCAAACCACTTCCTAAAAGTACACCACCCAACATTATACCCTACAAGTAACCATATGCCTAGAAGAGTGAAATCAAAAATATGGTACAAAAGATGTTGGAGGCAAGAATCATCCAACACAATGAAAGTGAATAGTTTTCCCTAGTGGTCATGGTGCAAAATAAGGATGACACTTGGAGGATGTGCCCAAACTATATAAAATTCAACAAGTACACCATCAAAGATAAGTTTCATATTCAAGTAGTTGACGATTTTCTATATGAATTGCATGGTGTTGTTTATTTTACTAAGTTGAATCTTCACTCAGGGTATCATCAAATCCCTAAAACAACGTTCAGAACTCGTGAAAGCCATTATGAGTTTATGGTCATGTCTTTTAGCCTCAAAAATGCACCATCTACATTTCAGAGTTTGATGAATACTATTGTCTGGCCATTTTTTAGAAAGTTTGTCTTGGTGTTTTTTTATGGCATCCTCATTTACAATAAGAATTGGGAAGACCATATGAAGCATGTGAAACATGTACTCTCAGTTCTGGAACAACATCAACTTTATGCCAAACCCTCCAAATGTGAATTGGCATCTAAGAGGTGGAGTACTTGGGTCATATTGTTTCACATAAAGGAGTGACAGTTTATCCTTAAGATATCCAAGTGATGATAGAGTGGCAGGTTCTCAAGATCCTCAATAACCTATGGGGATTTCTAGGGCTAATTGGTTACTATCGCAAGTTTGTCAAAAATTATGGTAGCATCGCAGCTTCACTTCATTTGTTTTGAATAAAGACTCTTTCTAGTGGACTGATATAACTACAAAGGCATTTAAATAGTTGAAAATGGATGTGTGCCACTTCAATTTTGGTTAATCCTAATTTTTATAAAACTTTTGTTGTGGAATGTGATGCATCAAAATATGGCATGGGGGTTTTAATCATGAAAGAACGCATACCGTTTGCATTTGAGAGTCATCAACTGAAGAAAAACAATAGGCTCAAGTTAATCTATGAGAAAGAGATGATGACTATGTTGCATGTAGTCAAACAATGAAGACCTTATCTGATAGGTAATCACTTTTAGGTAAAGACTGATCATGATAGCCTTAAATATTTTTTGGTACAACAATTGTCTTCTGAAGAACAAAAAAATGGAAGACTAAAATGTTAGGCTATGCTTTTGAAATAGTCTATAAGAAAGGAAAAGAGAATGTGGTGGAAGAAACACTATCCTGGAGGGATGAATTAGTTGATGCATTGTCATGTGCAATGATTGTTTGATAGATACATTGTCTAGAGGCAGCAAGATCAAAATGGAAGAATGATAGTGCTACTCATGATTTGATTCAAAATCTTCAAAAGAGTTTTGGAGGATTTGAAAAATTACATGGATGGGGGATGCATTATGATATAAAGATAGATTATACCTCTGTAAGCATTCTCTCAAGCATAAAATCCTCTAGAAACTTCATGCATCTCTAATAAGATCTCGCTCAGGATTTTTGAAAACATATCATAAAATCAAGCAAGATTTTTTGTGGGAAGAACTCAAGGGAGATGCCCACAAATATGTCGTTGAATGCATGGTTTGTCAACAAGACAAATGTGAAACCATTAAGACCCCAAGGCTTTTGTAACCTTTATCCATCCCTATCCAGTGTTGGGAGAAGAGTTATATGGATTTCACTACTATGTTACTGTAGTCTAAGGGTAAAAATGCTATCATGGTAGTTGTAGATCAACTCACAAAGTATGATCATTTTTATTCTTTATCACAGTGATTTGTTGTCAATACATTAGCTTTTACTTTTCTCAATACAATTTAGAAATTGTATGGTACTCCAGAAATCATTATAAGTGATTGAGATCCCATATTTACTAATAATAATTATTTACATGTTAGGGCACCTAGTTGGCTCATAGCTCATCCTATCATTCTAAATCTGATGGACAAACAAAGGTAGACAACAAATGTCTAGATGGGTATCACCATTGTTTTATTTCTAACAAATAGGGTAAATGGGTTCATTGGTTGCCACTTGTTAAATGGTGGTATAATACTTATGTTCACAGTTCATCTAAAATGTCTCCCTTTGTGTCCTTGTATGGATATCACCCCCATCCATCACTTCAACCTTGAAGGTCCATCCCAAGATTGAAGTTGTCAAGGAACACATTCACCATCAATAGGAGGCACTCACTGTTTGCAAGAAAATTTAACCATGGCACATAATCGAATGAAGTAACAAGTGGATCAACCCCGTAGTGAGCAACATTTTGACATAGGTGATTGCGTCTTTGTACAATTACATCCATATAAGTATATGTCTATAAAGCAATAGAAAAAGAACAAGTTATCTCCTTAGTATTATGACCCTTATCAGATCTTGCAAAAAATTGGTAGTGTAGTCTACAAGATGGAACTCCCCCAGTCCACTAGCATACATCCAGTATTCCATGTGTCTTGCCTGAAGAAGGTAATTGGCCATAAAGTTTCTAATCAAACTAAGTTACCTGAATTAGATGAAGAAGATAAGGTTATTTTGGACCCTGAAGAGATCCTTCGAATGCACACTAAGCAACTATGGACCAGAGTGACTAAAGAGTATTTAATCAAATGGAAGAATCTGCATTGTGAAGATGCAACATGGAAGAATGAAGTTTTCTTGTAGCAACATTCAAGGTTTATGCAATGTTGAGGACAATGTTGTTTTGAAGGGGAGGGACATGTTACACCCTTAACCTATAACATGTCTAGGAATATGTGTGGCTGAATTGTGGCTTACATACCTCTTATATTATTTTGTCGCATTTCTCTATGTTCTTAGTAAGGTCAGCCTATGAAATAACCATGGCTAAGTAGAATATATATATATATGAGGTAGTGGCTAGTATGTGATGATCGTATTGCAAATTATGTTCTTATTGCATTGTTTTGGAGGTTGCCCTTCAAAGTGGCTCAGTTATATTTCTCAAGCATTCTGCACTTCTATCAATTATTGTTGTGAATATATTATCTTTGCTCTCATAAATGTTATATGTTATTCTATGATGCAAACATATAATTAATTTCATTATAGTAAGACCTGGAGAATCAACCAAAGCCTCCTCACAAACACCCATAATTCTATTTTATAGATTGTTTTTGCTCCCAACCTTAGCTAGGTGTCTTCTTAGAAAGACAAGGCAATGGTTGAGAGTAGTGTTTTTTTCACTTGGAATCAGGTATATTCTCTTGTGGTAAGATTATAGCAATATATATCCATCTCCTCGTTTACATTTTACCCTTTCTTATGATCATGTTTCATACCTACCTGTCATTATACCACCTTCCCTTATACATGTTTTGTGATTGGGACAACCTAATCATTCTATAATCATTTCCATCATTTCCTATTTTTTATCTCCTTTTGAGCTCACCAATGTTAGTTTCAAATTTTCACTATTTCCTAAGGTGCAAGTCTAAGAGTCTTTAAATACCATGGTCTTTAGATCCTCTCCTTAGTGGCTAAGTGTAAGCTCTCTTATCATAGTCACCTTTAGCACCCATATTTGGTGTTTTTCAAATCCATAGCCAAAAGAGTTTAGAGCCATATCAAAAGAAAATACAATATCAAAAGGAAAATACAATCTTAAAAGTCAGATCACACCAAAAGACGTGATCTTTGTTTGACACATCTCTTATTCTAGTCAAATCTCAAACTCCACAATTAGCCTCATGATAGAATCAAGGTCTATTGGGGTGTGGTAGGCCAGTAGACTAGGGTAGGAGGTCTCATTTCATTATCATCTATCTTCATTAAATTCTAATGCCACTTACTTTTCCACACAAGTACTCAATCTTCATAATAGGTCAACGATTTTGTAAGGTGACCTAAGCAATGACAAACATGTTGTGGGAAGGTAGGATCCTTTTAATTTTCATGTATGATAGCTTTCATGGGATGATATTTATACTATACTAGTTAAACCAATCCTACATTTGTTAGTTAGGGTTTTCTAGGATCGTCAATGTTGAAAACTTTTAATCTTGTCAACTTGATTTGAGTGTCTTGTTTCTAGTAAAGATCAGGTTTTTGACTTGGTGATACCCTCTTTTCACTCATGTCTTTTGCATGTTTGTTTCTACATCTTTCCATCTTCTTAACTTCATATTCTCCATCTCTTTTAGACATGGTAGTTTTAGTGTTTGCAATCTTTAGAATAGAAGTTACATCTTTGAGTTGTTGTGATATGTTCTCTTGGTCATTTTATTGTATTCTTAGGATTTCTTTTAGTTATGTTTGGGACCTTGAGTTTTATATTCATCTTTTTGTGGGCCATCTAGGCCCATTTTTTCCTTTCATGTTTTGATCTTTTATTCGAGTATGGTTTGTTACTCCTCTTACATTGATGATGTTTTTATCATAAATCAATTCTCTATGTCCTTGGTTTGATTTGAATTGTTACTTATCTTGCTTTTAGACCATTTTTTTAATTTTCCAATCCTAAGTAGCCTTAGCATTTTGGCTTATCGATATTCATTTGTTTTTATCTATTTTCTTGGATTTTTGTTTCTAACCTAACTTTAGCGATCCTAACTTGCAAATATTCAAAGTGCTTTAATTAGTTCTAAAAAAAATTCATTTACATCCATTTATTTGACCATCTTGTGTTTGCTCGTTTTGCTTTTATCTGTTTTTAGCATTGTATCCCAAGAGTTTCTCAAATGTAGTCACTGCACCCTCCATGATCGAGACTATGGTATTTGCATGCGACCATTCAATGAAAGGTTGAGTCTAGGTATGTATATGTTATTTTCATTTATTCATTTTTCAGCAATTTCTTCAGTGTTTCTTCTTAATTATGCTCTTTAGTGTTGCTAGGTTTCTTTCTCAAAGCATCATCTCATTCTACACTATAATGACACGGGATGAACTACGGGTAGCACATATATATACACCTAATATTTTTCACTTTATCATTTATTGACACTTTTTATTGCAACAACTTGTCGACGCATCAAACTCCCTAAGTGCATGCCTTAAAGGGTGCATCAGAAATAGAATGGGAAAGACTCATGGTATTTTGAGAGAGATATTATTATATCATGATTACACCATTACTACTATTAGTTTGACCTATACTAAGTGTCTAGCCATTTATCCCTTCTATCTACTTCTTATATAGGTTCACTAGTTTCCCTGTATCCTATGGTTTCAACCTAGTCGATATTGCTTGTTCAGTGGCTTCACCCTTCATGTACTATATTGACTAGCCCAGTAAAATTTTGAGTGTGTTTTCTAATATTTGTAATGTATCAGCGTAGCCGATATTGTATTATGTTAGCCAACACCTTCCAACTGTATAGGCCAAGTCGATACCATTGGCTTAGTGTTCAGGATTGGTTTTGGGTATTGGAACACTATATATAAGGGTTATATTTCAGTTAAATCATGTCATATCATAATCATATGCTTTGCTTCCGCTTGCATTTCTACCTTAAGTAATAATTGGGAGAGTTTGTGGCTTAGAACCTTATCTTAAGGAGTCTTGTCTTGTGTTATGTTTGAAGCTCAATACGAGGAGTCATTAGGAGTTCTTAACTGAATATATCTAAGTCTTCATCCAACCATTTGAGGTCTTCAAGCTACATCTCTTACAAAACTCCACTTGAGCCAAGGAAGAGATTGAAGTATCAACCAGACCAACCTGAGATAAGTATTTCTATCCTTACACTCTTTTTTTTACTTAGTAGATTAGATATTGTTTGTTGCTTTATGAATGAATGCATGTGTATCCTTGCTTAAGTTTTCTCTATACCGAATAAGCTAGTTTAGACATGATTGCTTAAAATTGTCATAAATCACTTTAAGTTGCATAAACCCCCATTTAGTTGACCATTACACCTTACCCCTTTATAGCCATTATCACCCATCATTTACTTTAGCTTGTACCCTTTTACGACCATTCTAACCTATCCTTTACTTTAGATTGTACCCTTATACAACATTTATTCTACTTACATATTTACAACCATTCACCTTTGTTGAGGTCAAGTGAAAGCTACATCCTTGTGTTATAAGCTTCAGATTTGAAACCCTTTCCTCTTAACATTTGCATTGTAGGTTATTGTTTGTTAGATTTACGGAATTCATAGGTCTTTACCCGATAGTCCAAGTATCGCAAGCTCTATTTCATTGACCTCATTTGAGTCCTGGTCTATTGAGAGAAAGAGGATAATTGTAGGTCATCCATTCCATACATACAAGATGGAGTGATGTTTTGCTCCATTATGTTCCCATGTAGAGTTGTCACCGCCATGAGGCAAACTGCACAATCGTTGCATGATGAGAGCACTAATAGAGGATGTCCTAGCACTACAAATTACAATTAGAAAGCAAGTCTCTTGAGAAATTTGGCTCTTAGGGCAATTGGCAAATTGAAATATTGAGGAGCAATGAGGAGAGGAGGAATAACGTTATCCACTTTTTTCACATCATGTTGGGGTTTGCTAATGGGAGGAGCAAGATCCTACTTAGGCTTTTATTCCCCGCGGTAGCTTTCTTGTTAGACACAGTGGTCCACCCATCATTCTTGTCAACCACCTTTTGTTTTTCAGATGGCGCTTGCTCAACAAAAGGCCTTGAGCAGACCATGAGGGGGAAATCTTGAATCCTATGGTCAAGTGATTGACACCAAAAACTTGTATTTAGAAGGTTAATGTAAATATCTTTATGTTAAAAGCGTTCAGTTCCTCCCTGAATATCGATAAACTCTTTTAAGTCTTTCATCAAATCAACCTCAACACATACGCTCCTGTTGAGGCACACAAAATAAAATCTATCCAATGCATGGCAAAGCACACGCCCTATAGGTTTGACAATCTCAAAGAGGGGGGCCCATAATGGAAGCAGAAGACCTAGCAACTCAACCCTACAAACACTTTACGAGATGTTTGTTCAAAGACCTTAAAGTTACGGCCATGGGGGCACAATCATTAGTGTATTCTAAAGGAACCAACAGCTCGACCTAGAAAGAAGAGCTTGCACATGTGATGGATCCTTAAATGAGAATGTGAGAAAACCTTTGGTGAGGTTACAAACACCAATACCCTAAAACCCCAAGGGCTCCCAATGGTGTTTAATCTAAGTATTGAGGGAATCCTTAGAGGGTATGCGGCCAACATGGTACGCAATGAGAATCATTTTCATACCATCTAAAAACATTGTCAACGTCTATCTGCAAAAAACATCAGGTGAGGAGGATTATCAAAATTTGCACCTCGTTGTGGACCTTTGGGACAAATTTTTTAGCTCTTTTTGGTGTCATCATTCCCAATGTCAGCAACAATGGTTGCAACATATTGGTTGAGGGCCATTTATAGAAACTTAATCCACCCAAAGGGTGGAGTCAGAGCTAAATTAAATGTGATCTAACCTTGAAAATCCCACAAAGGTGGTTTGATATAGGGCAAGACAAGACAACAAAGCATAAGACAAACATGCAATCCCTAGAGGGCAAGTTTCCTCAAGAGCGTCAACAATGCCCAGTTTTGTATCCTTTGACCCATCATTTTACCTTCTTATCAAGTTTCATCAAGATATATGCCAATTTAACGACATGGAAACTAGAGAAGACTTAATGTCAACAAGAAAAAACTCTTCATTTTGAAAAACAATCTCTAGCTAGTGAAGATAACATTTATGAGATTGGTGGAATCTTTCTAGAAACCCACATCCATGATTGTGCAAATTAATATAATCATTCCATCAACTAAAGGAATATTTATAGCAATTGGCAAAATATTGTCTCTAGTGTTTTGTACTCCTCCAAGGAGCTACATGATCAAGCAACACCAAAGAGTCAATGGTAATGCCCATAAGTATCCAAGAGGGATAGAAATGAAGGGAAAAAAATATAAATGACATCCACAAAATCAAATGTCTTTTCATGTGTTAGATCCATCAACGCAAAGTGATAATGAACCAATCCATGAGCATATCTCTCCAACAATAGAGAGGGGAAGCAAGAAGGACAGTTTGGTAAGAGGAGATTGCATTACCTCCCAAAGTTGAGGAGTTGCATAACTTTCATGCTCTAAGAGTTTCTCCTTTGTACACTTCTTTCTCGCAATGTTATGGCTCATAATTCTTTGAATCAACAAAGTAATTTATTTAAATATATGTATGGAGAATTTGTATCAACCATAGATTAAGCAATTACTAATCACTTTTCAATGAAAAATTATGTGTATAAGACTTAAAAGTTTGCATTGATATGAGATATTAAACAGTTTGTTATTTTATTGTCTTTAAATGATATATTAGTTGCATCTATTTTTTCTTAGATTATTATGTTTCTATATTTTGAAGTTCTATAGAGACAAGATTTACATTTGAGAAAGTCATTAGACATGTTGTAAGTCCACAAGGAAAGTGGCAAAATAAATGAATTCATCTATCATCCATGAGGTGGATGTTACTTGTCCTTGTTATTATAGATTTAACAAAAGGAAAAAAGATCATTGTTAATATTGTAGCAACCTTGATTAAATTTGCAAGTGCAATTGTTCGCCAATCCAATAAGTGATCATCAATTAGAATAAATAATGTGACATACATTCATAGTGAAGAATTATCAACTTTTGCAGCCAAAAACTAGATTATTAATTTTTATATTAAAAATTATATAATGACCTTGAGTGGGAAACACTTGAATCGCAATCAAACACGTCAAGAAACTTTGATAATGTGTTGAACAGTGTGTTCCTAGAGCTCACATTGGGAGACCTCTTCCTACAAACTTTGATAACATTGAATAATCCTAGTCAAAGAAACTTTAATAAGATTTAATAGTGTCTTGTCGACCTACCTAGCCCATAGGGGTGTTATTCCTAGTGAAAAGTTATATCACATATATAATAGGTGGATCTGCATTGGCCAGGTCACAACCATTATATGTTATTGCCAAGCCATCTTGTTAGTGTCCTCGTGTATTGTCAGATGAACATATTTATTCAAAATTTGTATTTTTTTCCTTTTTTCTAGGCAAGGAGGGAGGTGGACTAGGGATGGCCACTTTTCCTTATATAGCATGTCAAAGCCCATCTTTATCTTAATGTATTGTAACATGACTTGCATAAGATGCAATTGTTCTTCTAACCCTACCTTCATATAACATTTTAAAGCAGAATAGCAATCAATTTCCATTAGATGGAACCCTTCAAACTAAACATGCCTCGAGCAAGTACATGAAATTAAATGGAGACTTAGGAGCTTAACACCTAAACCAAAATTCTTTTTTCCAAACACGATTAGAATTCTATCCAATCTAATCTAAACCACGAATGGGAAGGCTACAACTCCAATCTCTAGAACCCTCAAATTTCACAAATCCAAATCCGTGCAGAGGATCAAACTTGATGGACATTGAATTTGTGGTGGACATTTTACCACCTATAGGGTGTAGAGTTTCAACTTTCCAATAGAGAATTTTGAGATAAAATCAACTCAAAAATACCACTAACACTAAAATGACCGCAGAGATACCACTAAAACTAAAATAAACTCAGACATACCATTAATACTAAAATCAACTCAAAGATACCACTAATACTAAAATCAACTCATAGATACCACTAAGACTAAAATCGACTCAAAGATACTACTACTACTAAATTCTACTACAAACGAGTTAACCATAATCATTGGGATAAGTGCTATGACTGCCTCCCATACTATACAAAATGTCAAGGATAAAATCATCAATCCTCAACCCTGCATAGAATAACTATCAGTTATTGCCCCTAAAGCTGCAAAGTACACCGGGAGGGATGCAATGAAGTATGTCTATATATATATAATAAAGGTGAAGTACATGTCAAAATATATGCCGCCATATGGACGGCATAGCCAAAAGGGTCTTCTTCACTATAAAGATGTCTCCAGCATAATTATTTTGCTGCTAAAAGAATTCAATGGCAAATGGGATTACTCGATCAGTGACTCCTGAACAACCTGGCAATATCCTGTAATTGTTGAAAGACTGGATGAATAATATCAGTGTTGAAGAACGAAATTTTGTTAGGCCATTACAATAAATAAAAGCAAAAGCATATTTCAAAAATTGAGTAGGTAGGTTATCCAAAACAGTAGCATTTCCCCTTATATTTGAATTCTCTTATTTATTGACAAATCCATTTCTTTTGTCGGTTGAATTTTCTAGGAGATCAGATTACACTCAAAATCTGGATGACTTAATTATAAAAGGTTAACTGCCAAGGTAGCAGTTTAACTTGGAAAGTGAAGAATTAATTTTATGCTTAAGCTTAGTAATAAACGAGAATAGTTACATTCCCAGTCCATGTTTGTTGAAAATAAATAAAGCTTAGTAATAAACAAGAATCTTTACATTCATAGTGCATGTTTGTTGAGAATAATATTTTGAAAATATCCCTCACTATCACCTTTTCATAATAGGGAGATAAACCAAAAAAATATCATCACACGTTGCCAAAATACAGAGTCCAATGTATGAATGCAAAAACACTGTTTTGTATCAGAGATTTTATGCTTCACAGATCCTGATAATTATAAAAAAGGCTATTGGATAGAAACTGTGTGAAGAGGTTCTTTTATCAAAGTTTCGGATCACATTCTGTGATCCATCATCAGGAAGTATTCTCCCTGATGATGGATCACGGAATGTGATCCGAAACATCGATAAAAGAACCTCTTCACACAGTTTCTATCCAAAAGCCTCTTTTATAACATTTTATATCTCTTATAGTGGCATCAACAAAGAATAAATTACTAACCCACCACCTACAATATATACATTGCCAAGACGCTTCTTGATTGTACCAGTTCACGCCCTTCTCTTAACAAATATGTGAGGAGATTGCAGACTCTCCAAGTTGGCCTCATGGAAGGTTCAGACTCCTATCTTTCAGCTGTAGTCTAAATTTGCTTCCTATCAAAAGCCCAAAGTGATTTTGCTGCACATCATCTCTTTGCTTCAATCACAAAATCAAAAGTACGTCATGGCCTTCAGTAGAGTTAACATTGATAGTTATTAAGTTTGTGGGGAAGAATGTCCTCTCGCACTTGACAGGCAAGCAATGCTAATCTCATCACATCTCAAGTGATTCTGCAACTATACTGACCTAATAACATGGTGTTTGTTGGTAAAGAAATAATAGTAATGACGTATATGTCTTTGTTTAAAATAACAACTGCATCATATTGAATAACAGACATGTTAAACTAGTGCTGCATTAAAAAAATATCATCAGACAATTATTAATGACATACTATGTCATTCTAGTGCACCTGCACCATAATGCTGTTCCTCCACCCCTCCCTTGAGCAACAGCAATCTCCTCGTCAACATAAAACCAAATGAAAAATGGATCTTTGGTTACTGGTGTTCGATCTTTGTCTTCTTCTTTTGCCACATTGATTTTGAAAGGACCAAGGGGACCAATCTTCAAATTTAAAGATTCAAAAATGAAGGCCAATATTCCCTTTTTCCAGGAAAACCTTCCTTCGAAAGTTAAGCAACCTATTGGTCCCAAATATACTCCATTTTCAATCCTCATTGCCTGTAAATCACATCAAGAATGGTAGTGAGAGACAATATGTAAAATTGAAAAAGACATGCAAAATCTATAAATGTTAACCGTGAGGTACATACTACAGTGAACACCAAAGCTAGGGAAACATCAAGTCTCAATGCTGGGAAACATCCATAGCATTCCTATGAGGGATATTTCTCATACCAAATATAACACACATAATTATAGTCATTAGCACAACCACTGACTACAGTTACAAACCCATAATGGAAGCCACATTTTTGACAAAAACAGCACCTGGATAGAGCAGCATCTGATATCGATTTGAGAATCTAGCATTCAGATTAACATCTATTCTCCCGAAATTTTTAATTTTAGACATGGAGTTTGTGCAGTATTGCCTCCAGAAGATATTTTTATGACTATTGCTAAATAAAATGGCTTTCACCAAAATCCTAGTTGCAGATATCAAGATCCTTGACACTGCAAAACTAAAGTGTGTAAGTTCAGTGAAGAATCTCGTAGTCACAGCAGTGTTTCAACAGGTTCTGTCCAAACAATTGCCTACTCAGTCCATTGGTGCCAAAGGAAATAACGATGAATATGCAACCTGTACTTTTTCATCAACTGCAACAGAACTATGTGATGGTCAGGAAAGAAAAACTGCAACTCGGTTGGATATGCCTTCTAAATATGTAACATCTAGATACAAAAGGATACAAACAAGTTGTCCCCTTCATATGTGTGTAAGGCATTGGGTTTGAAATATTCTTTCACAGAAACAAAATAGAATATTCAGCATTCAACTTTAAGCATAACCAACAATATAAAACAGCAGATATGGAATATATAATGGCAATGAATTGTAACAGAAAGCGATGATTGATTGACTTTTCTGCTCAGAAGAAGTGACTGTTGTAGACACCTAAAATTGGCCACCGATAATCTCCAACCAGGGTTTTGACCAATTTCCATCCAAAATGCGCAATTTGGCCTAAAAACACTAAAACACGTTAAATGATGTGAAACTGACATATTCAAGTGCCGATTTTGGCCAAGGTATCCCTAAATGGGGCAATGCAATTTATAGGCCAGCTAACTTTGATCAGACCATTCCGAGTCAAAACGCCAAATTTGCACCTGAGTGCTCTGGATTGCTCTTCCCTATCAAACCTCTTGCACGAGACTTGTGCCTTTGTTATTTATTGTTGGCAACATCCTAAATGGGAATATGGTTCCAACGCATCTGACAGCGCCTTCCAATTTCCAATCCAGTCAAATTTAGGACCAATAACAAAACATTATGATCAATTTAAGTAATTTGTGCACAATGTGCTTAATCATGCTTAAGAGCTAATTAACTCAAATCAAGGCTTAATCAAGAATTCCATGGAAACTTGTTGAAAACTTGTTTTTAAAAATGAATATTGAATATCTGCATCATCAGGTGACCCCATTTCTTGAGAAAACATCCATAGGCCATAAATGCCACAAATATCAGGATTCATGCCCTCCATGCCTCATCAATGCTTTTCATGATGCCCTCTATGCCTCATCAATACCTTCTATGATGCCCTCCATGCCTCTTAATTGCCCCTTCTTCCAATGTCATGATGAGGATAATTATAAATTTACTTCCAAAAATTGAATTAATCCTCAACCACACATCTCAATCTTGAGATGGACGATTGAGGTTGATTCTGATCAAATCCAAAAATCTATCAATAGGAGGCCTCACAACATCATTTTTAAGCTATTTTGGTGCAAAGTTATTATGCTCAAATATCTTCAAAGCTTTTTTTGATGCAAAGTTATAATGCCAAATTGGTTTCAAAAGCTTCAAGCAATTAGTGTTACCATGTCAAATTGATTCCAAGCCAAGCCAAGCCACAAGCCAAAGGTGCCAAGGAGAGATGGAGGTAGCCAAGCTTCCATTGCCAAGGACTTCATGAGCACAAGCCGAACAAGCCACCACTACAAAGGCATTTAGAGCATCCAAAGAAGGTGAAAGAATTCTTGTGTTTTATTCCTTGCTTTTTAGTTGTGTTTGTCATTTGTTTTTGTTAACTAAGCTCTCTTTAATGTCTAGGCCTAGAGATGTTATGATATGCGTGTTTATTTCATTTTGTTTTCATTTTGAAACTAACACCATACTAACCATCCTCTCTTCAGTCAAATTCCTAGATCACATTATGGCACGCCCAGTGGGACAGGACGCATCCTACACATGAAGGAGATCATTTTGCAACTCTAAAATATTTATTTGAGCCTTTAAAACTCTTGCAAATTGATTTTTTAACTTTATTTTGCCGTTTTTGTTTGCCACGGTTTTACACAGTAACCGATGTCGGCGAGTAATACCGACATCAGTTACTTGTCTTAACCGACGTCAGTTAGCAAAATCGACATCGATTAAATTTCGGTTAGTTAGAGTAACTGACGTCGGTGGGAATAACCGACGTCAGTCACTGTGTTTTTTTTCAAAAACACAGACCCAAGAGCTACTTTTTCAAAATTCATTGTTTCAAGCTAGAAAAAACTTCAAAGTTAAAAGACATGCTAACAATTTTGCTGCAGGACCAAGCTTGATATTTATTCAAAACATGTTTAAATCACCTTTGCATGCTTAAAAATCAATTAGGAACCTTGTTTTTGATGTTTAAAAAAGAATTTAGATGTTTTTATTGAATATTGTTAAAATTTGCAACTAAGACCAAGGGTTCAAATGAACACCACCAAATCTTTCTTTTTGGGCTTAAAATTGAACACACTTGTCAATTTTTGTTTGCAATAGTTGTTTAGTTAGATTTTGTTTGGCAAAAAGAGGAATGTTGAGTGTATTCTCTTCCATTTGTCCCCTATAGGGAACCCTTAGAATCAAAAGCGCCATTCCTATTGCAAGTAGCCTAGTCCAAGGCTTAGAAAGAAAGTCGTCTAAAGCACTCCCCAAAAACTCGTCAAAGTTTGGGTGATCTTGAAAATGACCTTAAAGTCTTTCTATTTCATGTTTTCTTTATTTTTATGCATCTTGGCTTGCGAAGGGAACGCCATTACCTCTAGCGAGTTCTTTATGGGAAGCTTTGACCCGGGGTTTCATCTCTCAGCATTGACTTCACTTACTCCTGAGTTGCACACGGGACATAGTGGCACTTTGGACATCGCACTACACTGAGCGAACAACAGGATGTAGTGGTTGCAAAAAGGACTAGACCTTTTTGCAACAAGCCAAGTGATACAGACCCAAAATCCGTGCTTTTCTTTTGCATTGTTTGGCGTGAAAGTCATTGTGCAATTGATTCCCCTAGATCGTTCGGAAACTTGTTAGATCTTAGACAAATCCCCACTTGCCGCGGAAGTATTGTTGGTGCAAGGTGGGTCTCAAGGTCCATGTCGCAGTACTGTCATTTGAGAGAAGGGGGGTGTAAAAACCCTACTATATAATGCGCATTTACTTTTGGATGAACACTTAAAATCCTCTCAAATGACGTATATTGATGGATTCCAACAATAACAGGCAACCTTGTCAGTTTAGGATCTAAGAACGGTTAATTAGTTGGTCTTGTCCTAGTTTAAAGTCTTGTTTGGAGTCAAAATTTGGTATAAACAAACAATCCAAACCAAACACATAATCCAAATTTTCTTTTGAACAAAGAGGCATAATGTTGCCCACGTGAGATCATCAATTTGCCTTGTTCAAAAGTTCATCAAAAGCTTGAGAGCCATTTCATCCACTTTGATGCAGTTATGCTGCCCAATTGAGTCTAGACCTTTACCAAAGTTGTTTAAGTTGTTCACTTATAATCTAAATTCGGAATTACACCTTTACAAGTTCATAGGGTCAATGTGTTAAGTGGGTTCACCACTTGCACTAAACTTGAGGGAATTTAAGTTTAATTTCCAATTTAGGTTGAAGGCCGTTTAAAGACTCATAATCATTATCATCATTTGATAGACTTAAGTCATTTGGTGCTAAAACATTTGCACTTTAAGTCTATGCACCCTAACATTTTTGAGTCAAGAAAGGTATTGTTATGCTACCAAAATTATAATAAAACATCTTTGCCTTAGAAATTTTTTGAAGCAAACCTTTTTATCACACCTTTTTGGGTAGTATAGCGTCGTTACGCTGCCCAAAACATTTCGAATATTGTTTCATAGACCTTCTTGCATAGAGTTTCAAATTTGTTCCTACATTTTCATACCAATCTGAGTGTACTTTTGTGATCTTTTGTCTAAAACAGTTATATTGATCACCTTTGTCTAGCTTGTTTGTCAACAAAACCAAGTTTTATACCATTTTTTGTGAGAAAGTAAACTATTGCTAAAGTGCCTTTTGTTTCATACCTTATACCTAGTTGATCAAGTTCATGTCCAAGAATCAAATGCCTAGTGTTTGTTAGAAGTGTTTCAAATCAATTAGATTAAAACTTTCATCTATTTTCAAAGTCTAGCTTTTGACGTCGTTTGGCCAAGAGCCCTGACACATGCCTTGTTTGAGCCTAGCTTTTGACGTCGCATTTGGTCAAAAGACCTAGCAACTTTTAAATTTTCTAGATTAGACTGATTTGAAACACTTCAACCTTAGAGTTTGGCATTTTGATTTTCGATCCATTTACTTGTTTACCTTTGTGTGAACAGTGAAACATTAGATACTTCACTCTAGCTTGTTTCCTCACAAACCTTTGCATAAACCTGTTGATCCCTTTGGCAAATCTAGACCAAGTTGAAACATCGTCTGTTTTAGACATTGTCCTTTTAGAATTTGTAGAATTCTGACCTTTTATCGCAAAAGCATTGGCTATGGATCCCAACATGTATTCTTACACTCATAGTGGACTCATGTACAATCCAGGGATTAGTAATATAGTTGCATAGGAAGAAATGGTACAAGACCCCTATGTGGATAGTGTTGCTTATGAGATGGATTCTTATCCCTCTTATAATACTCAATTAGGGGCACAAAACCAAGATCCATTGGCTAACTATTTGGTTAACACACCACCTTACACAGAACAGGACCAAGAGCAAACCGTGCAATACCTAGCTACAATACCTGCAATGGACGAGACAGTACTTCAACAGTCATATTCTACTAATACGACTTCCACGTATTATCCATTTTAATTTGAGCGACATTTGTTAGAGAACAAAGACGATATTTTGGTTAGAGCCATAGAGGTAGGGGCTAAGTTTCCAGCAGACTTCCCCCATGAAAATTTACCCAAGTCTAGTAAGAGTGCCCACAATATCATTTACGATCAACAAGCTTCTTCTAGCAATCCTATGGCTCTAGTCCAAACAACGCATCAAGACCCCAATATATCCAATCGAGGCAAAAACATCATGGAAGATCACTTTAACCAAATGCAAACAGCATATCAAACCTACCTGAATTTAGCACGCAATTTCAATCAAATGAACATGGTAAGTAAGCCTCTCATTGACCTAATTCCTTCAACAGAAGTATTGATAGAGTTAACTGGACAAGAGAATCCGAGTTCTGACCCATTCGTACAAACCGCTTCAATAGATAACTTGATGCATATACCCGTTATTGAAGCAGTGTCTTCGGCCTCTACGCTAAATAGTGAGCCAAACGTAGTGGAGAATGTGCAGATAGCATCCAATCCTGATCAAAGTGGTACTCAACCAGTTGCTTCCTCAAGTGTACAACCTATGGGATTAGATAATCAACAACAGCCAATGTCACACCTCAACGACAGAATGTGAGGAACCCTACTCAACAAGTGGCCAGTAGTATTCCACAACAGCAGACACAGTCTAGTATATCAACGCAACAGAGGACAAATACATTGCCACCTCAATCAGGGGCAATTAATGTTCCACCTCGCTAGGTACCAACAAACATACCTCTTCAGTCGCAGAATAATATGTCAATCCAAAACCAAGCAATGACTATTCAACAACGTGCAAATATTGGTCAACGACAGATGTCGAATCTACAACCTACTTTCACTTTCTCACAGAGATTCGTGCAACAAAGAGGTCATCATGTTTCTCAAGTACCTACTAAACAACCATTGGTTCAAAATGTACCACAAATCCAGAGACAGGTTCTTGGTCCACAAGTTTCCACTCAGCAGCAAGGTTCGATTAGTCGGTCGCATGTCCCTTTCAACCACAACAAGCACAATATAGTTATATCCCTCCATCCCAGCCACAAAATCCCCTAAGTCAAACCTTTATCGCCAACCCAAACCAGAATATCGCAGAACCAAATGTGCAATTTCAATTACATCCCAATCCATGTATGCGTATTTCTGGTCCATTCCCCAACCAAACCAATATACCCCAACAGGTATCTCCATCATACCTTGGTCAAAGTGTTTCACTTGTGACCTCCCAACCATCTATCCAAACCCAAATTCTCCCTCAAACCAATATTCCATCCAATTTTCTATCCCAAGAATTGCAACAGATGAAGGATGCAATTGTTGCCATTCAGGCTGGGAAGCAGACCAAAAAGTTCAAATTGGATGACGTATGTTCTTATCCATTCAACATAGAGTATTTGCAGATACCATTTCCTCCAAGATATGAACCACCGAAATTTGACAAATACAAATGGAAAGGTGACCCTAAAGCTCATTTGACCAAATTCTTTGTCGCATGTCAACCAGTGGCATATAGCAACATATACCTTTTGCTATTGTTTCCAAGGATCTTGGCTGGACAAGCCTTGGAGTGGTTTTTGAAGTTGTCCAAAAACTCAGTAGCGGATTTTGATGATCTTTCTGATAAGTTTGTGCGGCACTTTTCCTATAATCTCAAGCATGAGATTTCATTAGTAGACCTAACACAAGCAAAGCAGAAAGCCGGGGAGAGTTTTGCAAGTTATTTACAATGATGGAGAGCCCTTGCAAGCCATTTCACCCACAATTTACCAGATAAACAATTAGTCATTGTGTTTACTAAAAATTTGCATAGTGAGATAGCCTATCATCTGGAACTGCAATGTGCGCATACGTTCAAAGAGATACTGATAAAGGTTTGTTGATCGAGAGGGCATTCATCAATAAAGGAGTCATCAAGCTTAATTCAACTAATCAAAATCAAGGTACCAATCAGGGAAATGACCAACATCCCATCCAAGCACAAGCATCACAACCGGCACAAGCCAATAACCACGAAAGATCGAAGCAATTCAACCATAATAGGAATGTTGTGGAAAATGAAAACCAAATCTCGTCATGTGCAAACATCATTTGCACCACCTTTTCAGCTTACTCCTACCCAGTAACCTCTCCAACCAAAGCCGCAGGCACAACAACCAAGACCTGCACAACAAGTACAACAATCGTTACCATTGCAAACCCCTCCTAGAAGAGCCATGCTTACACGTCGTGTCTTCAGTGACCTAGGAGAACCTATTGAGTCTATATTTCGCAAGCTTGTTGCCGTTAATCTGATCAGTTTACCTATACCAAAGCATTATCCGCAAGGTATTCCTTATCTTGATTGGTACTGTGAAAATGAAAAATGTGACTATCATCGGGTCAATGGGCATAATCTACGAAGATGTGTCCAAATCAAACATTTAATTGAGAATATGTCAGAGAATGGGGAGATAAAATTGGATAATGGTGCTTCCACTTCTAATCAAACTCTTGGGATCTATCAAAACCCTTTTCCTCGACATAAAAATCAACAGCAGTAGAACAATCAACAACAACGGCCAGTGCAGTAGCAAAATCAACAGTATCCAAATCAAAGGCCAAACCAACAAAGTCAACAAAATCAGCAGCAGAACCTACAACGACAGAACAATGGACAAAACCAAGGTCAGAACGGTAACAACCAACAAACCTACCATGCAGTTGCACATGACTACAACAAGGTTGTAGGTCATATTGCAGGGGGTAGCATTAATACCATCTCTATTAATCCTATACCAAACACTAACCAGTCTAGACCATTGCTAAACAACAATATTCAACCAAATCATATGGATAATCCTTCTTTGCTTGGGAGTGCATACAGGGAAACCAACAAACTAGGACTTCCCCTTTTGGATCTTATAGTGACAACTTGTCCTTGCCACATGACCACATGCAAGTGCACCGGCAATCGAGACTTGTCATGTCTGGTCCCACACCATTTCCAATATCGGTTAGCAATAATGGTCCAGTATTTAATCTCGATTGTGCAATCACAATTCGGAGGTCAAAGATTATTATCCAGGCCCACAACCATCCGCCACTTTGCCTATCATCCAACCAACCGTTCAGCCTCAGAATAAACCATTTACTACTGACCAAGACAAGAAGTTTGATATTGTGGAACAATTGCAGAAGACACTAACACAAATTTCTTAGATTTGTTGCAAACGTCAATAATCCATAAGAATATCTTGAATGAGTTTTTGACCCAATCCACTGTTGCTAGTGGCATATCTCCTAATAAATTCAAGCTTTGGTTGGACACCTAGCTCCAGCCCAACAAGTTACATTCAACCAAAGAGATGTCTTCCCTTGGCCCGCTCCATAATATCCATTATACATAGAAGTTTATATAAAGAGACAAAGTGAAACGTGTCCTTATAGACAATGGATCAGGCCTCAACATAGTGTCTCTAAAGCTTATCAAGCTTCTTGGGTACACAATGGCAGATCTCCAACCAAAAACAATAACCATCAAAGCTTATAATAATCAGGAAAGAGAATCACAAAGCACCATTAGTTTGTCAATTATCATTGGGCCTTTGACCTATGATACACTTTGCCATGTGCTTGATCTTGAGTTATCATACAACATGCTTCTAGACAGGCCTTGGTTACATGAGATTCGTGCAGTCTCGTCAACACCGCACCAATGTATCAAGTTTTCTCACTCAGAGATGGAAGTGAATATTCCAGGAGATTTACACATATATGAACATTGCAAGCATCTTGAGGCCGAATTTCAAAGCTATTACTATCAATACGGTATGAATCCAAGTTCCAAGCAAGATAAAGGAAAGGCTATACTTATTGATCCTTCACTAGATAATTGCATAGATCTTAATACCTTGGATTCCCTTTCCCACATGCCGCCCCCTGAAGCTTCTAATCATTTCACCATTTCAGATAATGGATCGGGAGAGTATGTGACCCATGATACATTTCATATTGCCAATCTTCCTCAAAATCCGAAAACCTTTGGGCGACCTAAAGTCATTCCGCATATGCATTGGCAACAAAAGAACAAAGATAAGGGACCCGTCACATTTATACCAGTATTTGACCTAGAACCTGACCCTCTTGAAGGAGATGAATCATGGTTATACAATGACAACCAAGCTGATTGTTATAAAAATGCAAAGTATCATATTCCCAATAGGATCATGGAGCATCACAAATATGAAGGCAGAGGCCTCAGACCGAATCAGCAAGGAACCATTGAACCAATTTTCATAACTAAGTATGAAAGACCTTATGGACTTGGATTTAAACCGCCTGGGGGTGACCCCACATATCTTATTCAAACTCTATCACCAGCGACTAGTGATGATGATGTTGACAGCGAAGCAAAGTCCGATCATAGCCTCACCTTTGATGACCTAGTTGAAACCAACCTGTTTGATAAAAATACCATTTGTACCTTTACCTTGACCAGTCATCGCAACCTATTACCATTATACTATCTCCAACTGATAGATTGGGACCAACAAGAATCCAGTCTGCCGATTGATGAGTTCCAGAATGATGAGGCATTCTATGATTTCTTAGGCCTTAGAGACCATTCCGTTGGGAGATCACAAATCAGGATTCTCAATCACATTGGATCCTGTAGCCTATTTTGGAGAGCAAGTGAACACCCTTAGCCAAAAACAAATAAGTAAAACATTGAGGTACCAAAGTGAAAACCTCTTTGAGCCGCTTTCTGACCAGAGAAAAAGTAAAGATAAAGGTCAGTCTAATGGTGAAAACCTGTTTTAGGCGTCATTAGATGGGGGTGTTCATTCTTCTTCAAATTTAGATCAGAAGACCACCAACGATGAACTTGCCTATAGATTTGAGTTCAGTTTTGAGCAACAAGTATTTGATCAAATTCTTGAAAAAATTTCGACTATTTTTGTTCCATGGCCAGATCTTCCATTAGGCAACTCAGATTCATCATGCCTAGAAGAAGTTGAAGAGTAAGTCCTAACGGAGAACACTGACATAATCCAACAGTTCAAGTCATTGCCTACTATCCTAGAAGACGATTTGACCCTTCTAATCGAAGATACAACAGAGGTAAATATTGGGACTCTATCAGACTTGAAATGGATAAAATTAGGTGCGTCCCTCACTGACGAGGAACGTGACGTCTTTACAGCTCTGTTGAAAGAATTTATAGATATCTTTGCATGGACATATTCTGACATCCCAGGTTTAGACCCTGCCTTGGCTCTGCACCACCTTGTGGTTAATCCTGACGCCAAACCAGTAAAACAAAAGCTACATAAGATGCATCCTCACATTGTTGTATTGGTAAAGAAAGAGTTGAAAAAACTCTTAGAAACAGGATGTATCTGATCCATTGACTACTCTAAATGGATCTCTAATGTAGTACATGTTAGCAAAAAACCTGAAGGAATCCAAATTTATATTAATTTTCGAGACATCAACAAAGCTTGTCCTAAAGATGATTTTCCCTTGCCTAATATCTACATGATCATCGACTCCATGGCCGATTATGAAATGCTTTCACTCATAGATGGCTTTTCAAGATACAACCAGATCAGAATCGCACCAAAAGATCAGCATAAAACAACGTTCACCACTCCATGGAGAACATTTTGTTATCAGGTGATGCCATTTGGCCTTAAGAATGTTGGAGCTACGTATCAAAGGGCCATGACTGTCATATTCGATGATATGATGCATGATATTGTTGAAGACTATGTCGATGACATATTAAGAAAATCCAAAACCAAGTCCGACCATCCAGCAGTGCTGCGTAAGATATTTGAAAGATTACGAGTACAAAATCAAACTAAATCCAAAGAAATGTGTGTTCGATGTAACTTCAGGGAAATTAATTGACTTCATCGTGTCTCCTAGAGGTATTGAAGTTGATCCGGCTAAAGTCCATGCTATAACCGATATGCTGCCACCAACCAATTTGAATCAACTCCGTAGTTTGCAGGGTAAGATCCAGTCAATCCAATGCTTCATCTCTCAATTAGCAGACAAGTGCCATCCATTTACACACCTTTTGAAGAAGGGAGGTGCATTTCACTGTGATGATCACTGCCAAACAACTTTTCAACAGCTCAAAGATTATCTTGTCAATCCCCCTGTTTTATTACCTCCTATGCCAGGAAAGCCATTTTTGTTATATCTATCAGCTACTGACCATGCTCTGGGGGCACTCTTGGCTCAACATGATGACAAAGGAAAGGAGCACGATGTATACTACCTAAGCCATACCTTGGTTACATATAACATAACTATACACCTATTGAAAAAGCTTATCTAGCCATGGTCTTCGCAGCTTAGAAACTGCGCCATTACATGTTGAATAATAAGACCATGGTCATTTCAAAAGTAGATCCGCTCAAGTATCTACTATCTAAAACAACTTTGCAAGGTAGAATGGCTAAATAAATCATGCTTCTGAGTGAATTTGACAAAAAAAAATGTCAATCAAAAGGCAATCAAGGGACAAATTCTTGCAAATCAACTTGCTAAAGCACCTCTCATAGACACAGCCACTCAAGTTCCAATTTTCTGATGAATCCATAATGACAATCATTGATACACCCCTTGAGAGGCCACCCTGGAAGCTGTATTTTGATGGTTCATTCACTGCACATGGATCGGGGGAAGGCCTATTGTTTATTACACCACAAGGGAATTTAATCCCTTAATCATTCAGAATCAGTTTTCTTTGTACAAACAATATGACCGAGTATGAAGCACTTATTGCAGGATTTCAACAAGCAGTGCATTGAAATATATCTCATCTCCAAGTTTATGGTGATTCTCAGTTAATCATCAATCAAGTTATAGATCATTTTCAAACCAAAAATGACAAGCTAGTTCTAGATAAAGCTATGGTCGACACTCTTAAGCAACAAATTGCCAATATTCAGTTTGAGCACATACCAAGGGCTAATAACAGAACTGCAGATGCCATGGCTACTATTGGCTCTCTGATTCGACAAACAGATAAAGCTAGAAAGTATCAGTTCCTCGTCGAGAATTTGTCAACACCAGCTCATGAACCTTCAACCGTTGCCATGATTTGTGATATTGTTGGTCCTAATTCTAACTGTTACTCAGACCTTTATAACTACCTTCATGACCAAGTTATGCCACTTAACCTATCTCGAAAACAAACCAAAGCCTTCATTCATCATTCCGCTCGTTATACTCTACTTGGATACACCTTTTATCGCTGTAGTTTTGATGGAACTCTGCTTCGTTGTTTAGCTTCAACAGAGTCTACGCTAGCGTTAAGAGAAGTTCACGAAGGAGTATGTGGAGCTCATTCTAGCGGGGTAGTCCTATCCAAAAAGCTCTTGCGTACTGGTTATTATTGGCCCACTATGGATGCAGATGCCACTACATATGTAAAGAAGTGTGACAAATGTCAACGACATGCTAATCTGATTCATGCCCTAGCAAAAACTCTGAAACCAATGTTGACACCATGGCCATTTTCTACATGGGAACTTGACCTCATTGGGAAGATTAACCCCACTTCATCTGATGGCCATTAACATATCCTTACCGCCACTAAATATTTCACTAAGTGAGTTGAAGCTATACCCCTCACGTGACTGGAAAGTAAATTTTCAAATTCATTTTCAATCACCTAATATGTCGCTACGGTATCCCCTCTAACATTATATCTGATAATGGAGGATCATTCAAGAACAAAGATATAGACCAGTTTTGCACTGAATACAACAGCACACAATATTTTTTTACAACATATTACCCTCAAGGTAATGGCCAGGCCGAGGCATCCAACAAAACCATTGTCAACATTCTCAAAAAGATTGTCAATGATGCCGATCGTGATTGGCACCTCCAGATATTCCCTGCCCTTTAGGCATATCGTACCAATCATCATACCTCCACAGGGACCACTCCATACTTGTTTATGGTACTGAAGCCATCCTTCCCATTGAGGTCGAGTTGCCTTCACTACGCATCTCTTTCAAGCATGTCCTAGATGATCATGACTATCGAGTAACTCGTCTGCATGAGCTAGACCTACTTGATGAGAAACGCACAGTTGCGCTCAACAATCTTCAAGCATATCAAAATCGACTCAAAGGCCACTATAATCGACGTGTGAAGTATAGAACATTTGAACTTGGTGATCTTGTTAAAGAATACCACGGCTGAGAAGAAATATAAAGGAAAATTCCAACCAAACTAGATAGGACCTTTCATCATCACTGCAGATTATTGATCAAGAGCATACAGGCTTGCCACACCAGACGGTGACAAACTTTCGGAGCCAATGAATATTATTCATCTCAAGTGGTACTATGCTTGAGTGCTAAGGTGTATTGTCTGTAAGGACTGTTTCAGTTATGTCATTTTGACACTATTCTTCTTTGTACAAATACCATCTTTATTCGTCCTTTTTCTCATATCTACTTTCCATTTTTGACCTACCAACCCAATATGTTCTAAAACCTACCCCGTTTGACCTTGGTTTTGTCATTCGTTACGCAGTTTCAGCATCGAGGTATCTGATCAGTTCATCAGTTAGTTCAAGTACTTCAGACAGAGATCATATTTTGGGATAGTGTGATAGAAGTTTTGGCAATTGCATCCTTCGTTTGTTATTCCTTATCACCGGTCTTGCTACTAATTATAACCATCTTTGGGCAAATTAGTACCATTGATCTATGTCGTTGTGTCCTAGTTATAACCGCCTATGGACAAACTAGGGGCAACACTAAGCCTTGACGTACCAACTTGCCACTTCCTATGTCATGTGTCTTTTTACCAACTATGCTTGTTTTGTTTGGGCTGCTGTACTAGTCGAATTCCTCTGCTGAAATGGCAGAACTACAGTGACTTGAGGTCCTACTCTGGGACTATGTAGGCAATGCTCAATACTTGTTGAAGTCAGCTCAGTCACCCTTTTCCACCACGTTTTCACCGTTTTGCAAGCAACCTAAGCCACACTCTCACCGTTTTGCGAGCTTGAACCATTTAGTGTCTCATCATTCTCGATAGAGTTGAGATACCCCAAAAAAATTCCAAAAACATTTAAAAACTCGTTAGAAAAGAACAAAAAAATTGACCATTTCTTTGCCTTAAGGATTCTGGAAACTCTTACTAAGTTACAAGCAAATCACTTGTCATTTAGTTTTCCCATCTTTTTTGGCATTTTTCTCTCACACACTTGTCGTTTTGCAAGACCATTCCTATTCTTTTATCACATTCATTATATTTGTTTTTATCAGTTATCACATTCTTCCTATTCCCTGGGAGAACTACATTTGGCCTGAAGTTTTTTATTTGGATATTACATCCATGGAACTATGTAGGCAGCGTCCACTTGCCTAGTGCATATGGACACAGCTCGGCCGCCCCCTTCCTTTTCTTCTATTCCCCCATTTTGTTCATTTGTTAAGTTGTCGCCTATTTTTTAGGGGTAATGTTTGTAAGGTTTCTATTGCATTGTTTGTTTGTTTTTTTTGTTTATCTGCCTGTTTGTTTACTTTTAGCACTGTTGTCTTGATTCGGTTTAAGTGTGTTCATTGAGTGATTCCTTGCCCACATTTACACTTGAATCCATCCATATTCATATGTTTACATTGTCATCATGGTTTCTATCATTGGTGCATTGTTTTCTATCGAGTATTGGATTACAGGAGTCAGTCCTCATGCATATTTCGGCCAAGTCCTCGTGATGTTATACCATGATGCCTACCATCACATGCTACAACAAACCTCAGCTTCAAAAAGTCTATTCAAAAACGGCGGTATCTCTTTGGCACCAACATCCCGATTCACTCCCAATCATATCCCAAACAAAGTAATTAACCACGAAAGAATTTCAATCTTTATTAGTTCGGATGAGCATCTCCCTACTAGTAGGTTGTTCCAATTCATCATTACCCTCTTTGTTAAGTTATCATCATCCTTGACCAAGTTTATCATGTTTTTCATAATCAGGGTCCAATGATTATAACTGCCTATGGGCAAATCATTGCACACCATCCCACTTGTATTTCTCAATGATTATAACCACTTTTGGACAAATCATTGTGTTGTCACGACTTTACTTTTTTTGTCTATACAGGGGCATGTTATTACCTTGTTTGTCTGTCCTAACTGGGACAGCTCCATCTTCTCAATGATTATAACCGTCTTTGGGCAAATCATTGTGTTATCATACCACGTTGCCACTATCAGGGTACAATGCTTATAACCATATTTGAGCAAATCATTCCACACCGTCCCACTTGCATTCTCAATGATTTTGACTACTTTTTCAGTATCATTGAGTTTTCACCCAATCATCTTTCCTTTCTTTGGTCCCCTCGTGTCGCTTCTTTCTTTTCGAGGGACCGTTTGCCAACCTTGTGCCAACCGTTCCCTCGAGGGGGCATCATACAGTTAGTTTATCATCGTTGCAATTATAGGCATACAAGACCTTTTCATTCTTTGAGAAGACGCTACTGTGCTTATAGCTTGCAACGCCTTCCCAAACAAAGGCAAACTGTAGACACCAAAAACTGGCCACCGATAATCTCCAACCAAGCTTTTGACCAATTTCTACCAAAATGCACAATTTGGCTTAAAAACACGTTAAATGATGTGAAACTAACATATTCAAGTGCCGATTTTGGCCAGGGTATCCCTAAATGGGGCAATGCAATTTATGAGCCAGCTAACTTTGATCAGAGCATTCCGAGTCAAAACACCAAATTTGCCCCTAGATGCTTTGGATTGCTCTTCCCTATCAAACCTCTTGCATGAGACTTGTGCCTTTGTTATTTGTTGTTGGCAACATCCTAAATAGGAATACGGTTCCAATGCATCTGATAGCGCCTTTCAATTCCAATCCAATCAAATTTAGAACCAATAACAAGGTATTCTGATCAATTTAGATAATTTGTGCACAATGTGCTTAATCATGCTTAAGAGCTAATTAACTTAAATCAAGGCCTAATCAAGAATTCCATGGAAACTTGTTGAAAACTTGTTGTTAGAAATTAATATTGAATATCTACGTCATCAGGTGACCTCATATCTTGGGAAGACATCCCTAAGCCATAAATGCCACAAATATCAAGATTCATACCTTCCATGCCTCATCAATGCCTTCCATGATGCCCTCCATGCCTCTTAATTGCCTCTTCTTCCAGTGTCATGATGAACATAATTATAAACTTAATTCCAAAAATTGAATTAATCCTCAACAACACATCTCAATCTTGAGATGGACGGTTGAGGTTGATTCTAATCAAATCCAAAAATCCATAAATAAGAGGCCTCACAACATCATTTCTAAGCTATTTTGGTCAAAGTTATTATGCTCAAATATCTTCAAGCTTTTTTTGATGCAAAGTTATAATGCCAAATTGGTTCCAAAAGCTTCAAGCAATTAGCGTTACCATGCCAAATTGATTCCAAGCCAAGCCAAGCCACAAGCCAAAAGTGTCAAGGAGAGATGGAGGTAGCCAAGCTTCCATTGCCAAGGACTTCATGAACACAAACTGAACAAGCCACCACTACAAAGGCATTTGGAGCATCTAAAGAAGGTGAAGGAATTCTTGTGTTTTATTCCTTGCTTTTTAGTTGTGTTTGTCATTTATTTTTTTTAACTAAGCTCTCCCTAGTGTCTAGGCCTAGAGATGTTATGCTATTAGTGTGTTTATTTCATTTTGTTTTCATTTTGGAACTAACACCATACTAACCATCCTCTCTTGAGTCAACTTCCTAGTCACAACTACCATGGCCCACTCAGCAATGGTATTCAACTCCCTATTGCAAGAATTATGTGTGTTGCTCCTGTGGTTGTTGTGCTAGTGGATCCGATTGTAACTTCTCGGCTGTGATTCTGCAGTCCCAACCTGTCCTTTGTTGGATGTTGTGTTCCCCTGAAAGCTTCGGAATTGTGAGAAACAAAGTAACTGTTCCCAGCCCTTGTTCCACACCTCATAGGTGTGACATAATCAGTAAGCCAAATACAAAGTCCATGACGAGAAATGAAGTCTCTATTTTCCTCCTCTTTCTCTTGATTACTTTGGACTGTAGTCTTGTTGCATTTCCATCACTAGTGATGGCTCGTAAAAACTCTCTGAGAGGATCAAATTCCCGTGCATCCCAAAAATATAAGCAGCCAGTCATTGACAATGGCAAACGATTTAGAGATTGGCATGCAAATATATTTTCCTCTCCCAATGCCACTGGTAGCAAGTTCCTACAAAACATAGAGAATTAGGGTGCTCTAATAAGGTGAACAACTATATTTTAGCTAAAACTCTTGTTGACATTCCTGCTCTCACTGACCCTGGCCAAAATCACTCTAGAATTTTTTTTTTAACGATATTTTTGTTAGTGATTTTAACTGTACCTGGATGATGGGCTGAATGAAAGCCAATCTTTTAAATATTTGTGACACCATAAGGGATCAGATCAATCCTTTCTAAGAATACATTTCTAGTATCAAGAACCATCTTTCCATTGCTTTGTTCAAACCTGCTACCCCTGGCCCTTCCAATGTGGCTCATCGCCCAACCCTCAAAATGTGATTGTGTCCTCTAGAAAATTTGATAAGTTGAAAAATGATCTTCAGGTTTTGAAGGAGGTTGAATTGATTCAACAAGACCAGATTAATTTGCGGTTCACCAAACTTTCTGGCCATGAGAAGGCCCCTATGCATAATTCTCCTGTGGTGAGGTAGGCTGATGGTTTAGGAGACTTGTGGGAGGCCTACTCTTCAAATTTATTTATGATATTTGCAGTCGTGGGTCTCAGGCTGGTGAATTTTTATAGAATTTGAAGCTCTGCCTCCACCAATCCTTTTATGGAAGATCGATGAAGGCTTTCGTCCTGATAGATCCCCTGTCCCAGTTGATATCTACTTTGATGTTATGGTGTTGGTTTTTTTACTTTGAGCTGATGAGGAGGTATGCCTCCGATCTTTGTCGTAATTTGAATCATGGTGATACTTTGGATTGTTATATGGTAGTTTACAATACTTCAATGTTGGATGCTGACAACACTTTTGGTGCTAGTTATTTTTGTTTTATTTCTCATGGACATACTGACAGGACAGGTAGTGTCCAATATGAGACTACCTAGTTTATCCTAGTTATTCATCTTTACGGCTTGGCTACCTGTTAGAAGGAAGCCAAACCTATATTTTTTGTTATGCTGTAACTTTTTTGATTTATAATAGAATGTTTGCCCTTTTCCCCCAAAAAAAAAATTACTACGTAAACATTAAAAATTACAATGTTAATTTAAAGGTTTTTGTTGGGTTTAGTATTGACCCTAAGTCTATTAATTATCAGTTTCCATGAGTGACTTAGGCTTAGTCTCTCATTTCTATTCAAATTGTTAGGATGTTTTCCTATCTCTACCACTTCCCTCAACCTTCTTTTGAAGTAGTGATCTACTTGCACCACAGTTTGTTTCTCTCAATGCAAATGTAGTGTTTTGTCTTCTAGGAATGCTCTGCGAGTGCTGAATGTACAACTTTGTCATGAAGAATGTTAGTGTTAAGTTCCTTTATCCTTGTAAAGATCGATCTACCAATTTCTCCTATGTAAGCCTTAAGGTCTAGCACATGAGCATTGCACACTATAAACCCCATTGCTTAGCTTAGGTTCCAAATAATATTTTGTGGATTTTAGAGATTGCCTAATCTTGTTAAAAGGCATAAATGATGTCAATATTTTGATGCCTTAGGATTCTCACAATTTTGTTAAAAACCCCTTCAATATAGGGGAGGAAATCCAGAGATTGGTCTGAATCATAATTGCTTCTCTAACAATGAGAAAGGGTCACAAGCTTTGCGAAAAGCTCCGTTACTTGTTTACCACTACATCCATTTTTCTTGAAGACCATAGTCAAATGGTGTTTCTCCTGCAATAAATGCTCCTCATTTAAAATTATGGAACTCTGGTATCTAATGTCTGTAGAACCCCTTCATTTTGAGCTAGGTGGTCATGTGATGAGGCTCGAAGGTAAAGAGATATGTGCTTGTGCCTTTCCTATAAACATGTTGAGAAAGGCACCCATCCTCTTTTCTTTTTAGGACAACCAAGCTCTGATTGTTTAGTGAACTTGATGCAATCACATATGCTGTTTGGGTTAAGATCCTCAAAACGCTCCATGAAGAGGCTGGATACCACTAGGGAGAGAGGTGAGCCCATCGCCACACCCTCCATCTGCTCATAAAAGCCATCTTGACAGCTAAAGAATGTGTATCTTAAGCAAAGTTTGGCTATCCAATATTTCTCATCATCCTTTTTCTTTCCAACTACAAGAACCACTTTATCAATAATGATCTTGGTGAAGATGGAGACCACATCAAAACTAACCAACAAGTCATCCTTTTCCAATCTCTTATCATTAACAAACTTGACAAAGTGAGCTGAATCTAAAATGAAAGAAGGCGACTGATGTATTCCGTCAGCGATGGGGGATCAATGATGACTACCAACATTGTTATCATATCTTTTACACTGCAAGTTGTAGTTCAAAACAAGGTGTGATTCAGCAAAGTATTTTCATAGCAGATGGAAGTAATGCCATACAAGATCCACGTGTGCTATCAATTGAGATTTGGCTCTACTACATGCTGCTTCTGGATTTTTCGGAGATGCCTCTTGACTAGCCAGCATCGAATCTTTTTGCGTATACAGATTAGAGCTGAACCGTCTGAATTCCTCAAAGCCATATCTACCTAGTCAAGGACCTTCTCCATCACCTCTACAACTTGGGTTTGAACAACAAAAGTAGACTAAATATATTTTCTGTCTTTTTAAACATGCAAATGATTTACATACTTCACTTATTTCATTTTTGCATATCTCCTTTGAATTCTTGCTTACGTGTCACATTCTCTCTCTTTATTGTGTTTTAGACATAGTTATCAGGGGACGAGCACGGGGATGAGGAGACGGGGATGGGTACACCATTTTCCATAAAAATAGGAGACAGGTACTTGGAGACAGCAAAAGATATATATATATATATATATATATATATATATATATATATATAGATATATATATAAATATAGATATAGATATATATATATATATAAGAGAAATCAATATTAGACAGCCAAATATAGCCTAACAAAAACATTACTAGCACTTTAAAGTAAAGATATTAGACATTGACAAAAGACGAGTAATCATATTGGTATTTATCTCTGATATCTCATCATATATAGGGTCAAGAGCACAAAAGATATTAAATAAAAGACTGAAATGTAAAGACTCCAAGATGAGTACCAGTCTTTGAGGCACATCTCTAGTAGTAGTATGTATGTATGTATGTGAGAAATCAATATAAGACAGCCAAATATAACCTAACAAAAACATTACTAACATTTTAAACTAAAGATATTAGATATCGACAAAGGACAAGAGTAATCATATTGATATTTATCTCTGGTATCTCATCATATATAGGATCAAGAGCACAAAATATATTAAAAATAACACTGAAATGTAAGTCTCCAAGACAAGTACCAGTCTCTGAGGCACATCTCTAGTGGTAAGTTGTCTCTCCGTGCAACATTGGTTTTAGAGCATCAATCTTTTCTTTAGCTCTGTTGGCCCACTTACTAAATTATAAGTGAACAATCCTCCCCTATGATCTCCAAATGACAATGCATATTTAGGGATTCCCGCCCAAATGGGTTCCTCAACTCTGTCCTTTCTTCAAGCACCATCTTGAAATATCATTTATTTTGATATTCAGATCCTATCATAGGCATCGTCTCTTATGGTTGTATATTGATTCATGGACTTCTTTCTTTATTTATGGTCAGTCATCAACCCAGGTTGAGCATGTATTGTCTTGAATGTCTTGAGCAGATTCCCCATAACACCCTCCAACTCTCAAAATCAGCTCTTTTAACTAATATTTGCCTCATTGTTTACACGGAACCATCCAATACATTTATTTATGAAGGGATATCCATCTTAAATAAACATGAAAGGTAGTTTTCACCACCCGTAACATTTAGACTGATGCTTTCAAAATTTGAGAATTGGCCAAGACAAGTAAAATTTTATGACACTCAGAATAACAGCTATCTTGACATCTCTATATCCTACTTCGAAATCAATTCATCATGTTATTCTTGTCTTTATCAAGAAATTTCAAATGAATCTTAAAATTTCTTCACTTAGTTGACCTGTATCACTTCCTTATTTGTTTGTAAATGAGCAATTAGCTCTTTCTCCTCTTACTGTTGCCACTCTTCTTTTGACAACAGAAAACAATGGATTGTTCGTGCTTGCCATCCACTCACAAATGTTTGGGTCAAGTGAAGTCATGCTTGCGATCTGGAAAATAATGAACATAGTCCAGAAGGGAACCTTTTATAGGTTTTGCTTAATCAGTAACATGAAACAACGAGCCATTCCAAGGGTCCCACAAGCCATCAAGTCATTTTCATTTAACCATTTCCCTTCAAAATATATTCATATGTTGACTTGATTCTTCAACATACCAAGGATCACTTTTAAGTTATAAGGATTAAATAATGTCCTCGCCCAATGAATGTGGGATATCTCATGCATTCAAAACAATAAAAGCTGTCACTGCTTCTTTCACTTGATCAATTCAACCCATCTTGATAAAATTTATCTGTTAATATCATTTTCCGCTCAAGGTGACTGTTCTGAAACAACATACGCATACTAAACCCTTTTCACTCGCTATTTTGCAACTTCAACTGGGCCAATACCAATTGATACAATGATTGCAAGCCAAAACCAAGATCTTAACAAAGATTTCAGCCTCAAATAGTTTTTTTCATTAGGCAACTGCCATATTAGACAATCAAAAATGAGATTTTACACAGGTGCCCCTCTTTTGATGCCAATATTGATTAACACCAATATTGAAATTCAGTTTTGCATATCATTTGTGCTAGCACTGGAATTTGTCGATGGAAAACTTTACTAACCACAAACTGTGGAACATGAAATTCCTCCTCTATTGTATGGGAAGGCTCCCTTTATTTAATATTTATTGATCTAGGACCCAAGAGGAACTCGGTGGACATCACCCTAAAGTACAAAAGTTATATGAGATAATGGGTAGAGAATCAAGACAGAGATAATAGAAATGGAATAGAAAATTTTATTAATTTGTGCATTTTGTACATGGCATACTCTTGAGAAAGATGTATGTTTGTCTATCTTCTAAAATGATTGTTGACTAAATCTACAGATGTGTATACATATATTACAAAGCCGAGAAGGCATGATGACCCGTTATGGAAGTTGATATGTTATGGGCTTCCATGTGTGACTCTTCATCTTCTAATGATTACATGGCTTCACTAACATGTGTGCAGTATGCTAACAAATCTTTGGCATAACAAAATGCCTGGGACTACCACCTGGCTTGGCGCAAGGACTGTGTTGATCAACATCAAAAGTGTAAAGCTCAAATTAACTAGGTACTGTGTAGTGTGAGTCGGTCTTTGCAGTATCGCATGAAGGTGTGTCAGACCCTGTCGAAGCCACTGGAAGATACCACATAAGGTTTTGTGCACACAGGGGTGGCGCCACATCCAATTTGCACAAACTGCATTGCCCTACTATATAAGAGTGTGTGGCATCTATTGAAGATGGATTGATGACGTAGGAGGTACTACAAACCTATGAAGGTTGTTTTGGGGTAGTGCAAACTATTGAAGAGGAACTGTAATAACTGCAAGCTATGAGAATGGGCTTGGCAGAATCACTTAAACTGCTTTTGGGAGATCCTCCTAGATTAGTCACTGTTCCTTGTAAACCAATAGTCCTAATTGCATTAAGTCTAGGAAGTAGGTGTGGAACCTTGGCTTCTAGCTAAATCTGGGTGAACCCTTTCACTTGTTGTGGGCGCATACTTGCCCTGATGACTCTATACAATGGCATAGAACAGTTTTGTGTATACATGGTTTCCAAAATTTGATCTATATTTGCCAGTTAAGGTGGTGCATTAGTAGGAAGTGAAATTTTCAATGTTGGATATTTATAGTTGTATGGCACAATCTTATAATGAGTTGGCATTGCATGATTAGAGCGTGGAATCACTTTAGGAATCTAATCTCTCTTACTGCCCATTGATACAATTACGCTTCAAGGATTGGCATTGTACACACACTAGCAACTATGCATGTATGGATACCCAAGGAGTACATCACAAACATCAACTGGTGCTACATCACAAACTAACTCTTCTTTGAAAGGATAGATGGAATATAAGAAGTAGCATTGGAGAGTGACGTGTATACCTTTGTTGTTGCAGGAACTTAACCATCCCAATTTGTAAGGTTATGGATGAGACATGGTTGGCAGATTCATTCGTTTGATGGTTGCTTCAAAGATGAGATTCTTCATGCTACCACCATCGATCAGAAAATCCAATGGTTGCCCTTGCATCCACATTTGTCAATGAAATATGTATTTAGCTCCAACATCTTGCGCTATTGGTGTTGCTTATGCAATGGCTACTACAACATTTGTATTTGCATCAATGATTACATTAGAGGGCTTGACTTTATAATCCTCTATTTCTACCCTTGTAAGCAAAGTATTCTAGGCATGGCACTCTTCGTTGGAGTGGTTTTTGTTTTTGTGTTTGTCACACCATTTATCTATCTTAGACTATTGTGGATTTATATCTAAAGAAGGCAATGTCTTTGGTGCAAACAATGTGTCTCGCTTGCCCTTCAGCGTAGACTCTTCCATAATGGTTGCCGCATAGTGATACGCTTCTCCCATCGTCTTAAATTGAGCTAGATTCAATTTGGACTAAATGAAGGTTGTAGACCACTACGGTACTTGAGAACTCTATGCTACCTTGACTCGAATGAGCCTAGTCTTGCATACAGGTCATGGAAGACATCAATGTAGGCTTGGATAATTGGTTGTGTCCTTACCGGAATTATTGCCACTGATTGTAGCAGTCATCATAGAAATCTTTAGGATAATATTCATCCTTGAAAGCTTCCAGTAATTTATACCAAGTTGGCTCAAATTCTTCTTTCATCTGGACTTTCTCGCATAGAGAATGGGTTTGCCATCATTTCTTGATAAGTGAAGAAAATTTTAGAAGTGCAATCTTGATTTTCTCTTCATCAAAAAAGTCATTCATAGAGAAACATGATTCTAACTAACATAACCAACTAACATTGTATTTTCATTAATTTTTCTCTCAAACACAAAAACATCTGGATTACTTGAAACCATGGAGGGACTCGACCACCAAAAACTATAACTGATTTGTGAGTCAATGAACCCACCCATTCAAGGACTTCAACAAACTAGTGGAACAGAAATGTCATTTGCTCTCAAAGTGCTTTTGCAATTCTTTCATTGATTATGTCTTGGATTGCATCTTGTGGGTTATTGTCTTTGGCAATCTGAACTTGCTTGAAATGACACGGCAATAATCTAATGGGTCTCATGGTTTGACACCGAGCTTCAAATACTCTGACCTCGTTCGATGGGACATACATGAACAAGATGAACCACTCTAATACCACTAATTTGGAGCCCAGGAACAACCCAGTTGACAACACCCTAAATAAAAATATAGATGTGTTGTATGCATGTGCAGAAGCTATATGAGATGATAAGAAGAGAATCAAGAGAAAAAGATAATAGAACTAGAACATAAAGTTTTATTAATCTATACATTTTGTACATTGCATACTCTTGAGAAAGATGTATGGTTGTCTATCTTCTACTCTGATTGCTAACAAAAGCTACGTATGTGTATACATATATCACAAATAGAGAAGGCATGAAGAACCATTATGGAAGTTGATCCATTATGGGCTTCCATGTGTGACTCTTCATTTTCTAATGATTACGTAGTTTGAGTGACAGGTGTGCAGTATGCTTACAGATGCTCTAGCATAACTCGAGCCTTGGAAGTGCCACCTAGCTTGGTGCAAGAACTATGTTGATCAACATCAAAAGTGTAATGCTCGAAATCGGTAGGTACTGCCCCGTGTGAGTTGGCCTTTGCACTATAGCATGGAGGTGTGTCAGACCCTGCCAAAGACACTAGTGGATACCGCATAAGGTTTAGTGCACGCATGGGTGGAACTACATCCGATCTGCACAAATTGCATTGTGCTACTATAGAAGTGTGTGCAAAATCTGGTGGAGACGAGTTGATGACTTAAAGGAATTGCAAACCTTTGGAGGTGGTTTTAGGGTACTACAGGCCATTGAAGAGGAACTATAATAACCACAAACTATGAGAATGGGCTTGACGGTATCAGTGGAACCACTTTTGGGAGATCCTTTTGGATCATTTACAAAAAAGGGGGGTATATGCAAACATGTAGAACTATACAAATTATTGGATTCGTTGATTATTGCATATTGAAGGACAAGGAATTAAATATGCAAAAGATAATTAAAGATTGCATGAAAAACATAGTAGATGACCAAGCTTTGTATTTTCATGCAAAGTGGACAACTAAAAATTAAAAGACAATTTGCCAAGATTATACTTCTGTAACATGCAATTCACATAGCTATTTCAAAACTACAGATAATTAAGAACTGAATGTGACAGAATAATGATGCAGATGGATAATGAAAAACAACTTTGAATGACCTTTCCTTTTGCAAGGCTTTAGTTACTAGCCCTCTCAAAGCACCTTTTAGGACGGTTTGAAATTTTCATAAGGTTTCCAAGCCGGGTTTCAAGTACCCTTTATCCTCCTTGAGAAACATACAAAATTGCAAACTCAAACTCTAAAGGGAAGTCCTTTGTTTTCAAGACCTTTCTATCTTTTAGTTCTATTTCTAGTAGCCCTCCTAAGACACCTTTCTTGATGGTTTGTCAAGCATACATGGTTCCAGCACAAACAAAAGACCTTTTCAAATACCCATTAAGGGTTTACAACTCTCTAGCAAGTTATAGGATCCAACTCACAAAATAAGTGCACTAACTCAAACTTTCTCTCCACCAAATTAGGCCTATATTAGGTCTCTTAGGCCTCAAACTGAGTTTTAGCTCTTATAAACTCCACACGTGCCAAGACTGCAAATAAGTGGTTGATTCACCTTTTGGACACAAAACCCGACTACTGTGCCAAATTTGAAAGTCTGGTACAACTCCCAAATACCTAAACCATGAAATGGTCACAACCCTTCACTAGCCTTCTTACCCAGGCCGAGGGAGATAGAATGAAAGGATTCCAAAGCAATTTTTAGGTTTCAAGGACTTAAAACAACTATATTAGGTTTGTACAACCTTAAGAACAACTCAGAGATTAATGGAACCAATCTCCAACATAAAAAGATTCACAAACTTGTAATTTCTTAACTAAACAATGCTTGTCAAGGCAGGGTATAGGCCTGAGTGAGTAGAGTAGAAGTTTTTAGAGAAGATTGAATCTTTATTTGAGTGTTGAGACTTCAGACAAGTTATAATCAACTCCCAAACCCTATCCAATGCCTTTCCTATCGTAAGGATCAATATATAAGTGCAAGAATCACTTTGTTGTACAGGAATCTTAATAATGACAACTCAGATATACATTCTGCCTGAGTTTCTTCTTTCTTTGCCTGAAGATGATCAGTTCTTCCTTATCATATCCAGAAATCCGAAGTAGACAATGTAACCGTACATATCAATCTATTGTACTTAATCAATATATAACACAATTACCATTCTCGCGCTTTGAAATTCAAGTTTCACAATGTATATACACAGAATTTCTTAAAGAAACAGTCCTCTATTAGTACTCAAAGCTTCTCCTCTGTTTCTTGGAGCTAAAACATCATCTCTTTTATATTCACCATGACTTACTCAACGTCTTTCAAGCACTATATCCTCCTAAAAGATCTCTAACTATTTCTTGGTAGCCTCCAACGTAGGCTTTTTTTTTAATGAATACCATGTTGTCTTGAGCTTTCAACAAGTTTATTAACATAGCAACAGAGACCACAAAGGCGGTCTAATACCAAAAGGCACCTAAGACTCTTAAAACACCTAGCCTAACCAAGATCCATCAAAAACACCTATCAGAATGTTGTAAAAGACCTTAAAACTAAAGGAAACTATTCACAAATTTGAATTGGCATTTTGACAGGAAAATGCCTAATTCATGTTCTAAGCTAGCCAACCTACTCAAAACACCTAGAGATGATTCAAATATGGAATCTAAGACATCTATGACCAAAAGGACTAACTAGGCAAACCAAAATTGATCAAAACAAACCAAAAATGAAACTTGGAGTGATGCTCCTGCATCAAAAACTGATAGAATAATAACTTAAAACAAAAATTGAGAAAGGTCCATCATACTTCAGTAGAGGATATTTTAAATACTCTTTGAAAATATCTTTTGGTGGTTATCTAACTACCTCTCAACCAACAATTTTACTGACTTGAAATATTTTCAAAATAAAAATCAGAATAACCATATATTAACATTCTTGATTGACTAATCTAACATGTCAATTAAGATGTGGCATCTTTTGGATCTTAAATGGTTGGATCCTGCTATCAACTCCTAACTGCCATGTCCCCTTTCTAAATATTTAATTACGGAAATAATAATATATTTATGTTGTCCTAAAGTTACTTTATTTTATAACATGGAAAAATGACACATGTATTATTATTATAAAGGGGGCCAAAAAGTAATATTCATTAAGAGGGCCAAAAAGTAATATTTATCTAAATGCCTTTAGGGTTAGGGCAACTGGATAAAGTGAAATTATAAAAGAAGCACTGGGCTCAAAGATTATTCATCCCTTATCATTTGCTATCAAACCCTATTCCAAAGCTTGAGCATTTCTTGTTCAATTTCTTCTCCCAAAACGAAAACCCTTGGAGTGCGGTGATTTGGAGGACGAAAACTCTCTTGGTTTCCGTTGTTGGATTAGAAGATAAGAGCCCTCTTGTCCATGTGAGGTGATTTCATTCGGAAATCACATTTGTGCCAAATATTGTGATCATTTCTAGTTTCAATTGGTTAACGGTTCAAATCAGTTTCAAAATTGAGTGAAGGTTTAAAGTATTCATTGTTGTGCATCATTGAAGGCCTTGTTGTACACCATCATAAACTTGTTGATAATCTTCATACAACATTGTCTATTGTTGTTGTGGCATGTATTGCATTCCACTGTGATTTGAAAAATGTGTAGACTCACGTGCATGTTGTAGTCATCACCCAACAATAGATCGAACTGCTTGGATATTGTTGTTTCATCTTCTAAGCCAATCATAATACATTATAGCCTGATGTGACCTGCTACACATCATTTGCGGCCACCATGGGAGATTGTTGACTTAATGTACGTGGAACTTGTTGACAATTTTACCCCAAAGGAAAGAACAGATTTATTCAAGCAATTGAAGGAGCAAATCCTAAAGAGAACAGATGTTTTGTGGTTTTACAAAGAGGCAAAGATCATTTCAAAGTTTTAAAGGGTTTGAATCCTTCGGACTTTTTGTCTAAAGGGTCACTAGCTGAAGATTCAATTGCTTCGGCCATTTGGTTCGAAGGAAACGACACTTGTTTAAAGCCCGAAGGATCACAAGGAGAGGAGGACCTTAGCAAGATATTCGAAGGGTCAAAACTACCAAAGATGCTGAAGGGTTCATTCATTTGCCGAAGGGTCATTTTATCAGCCAAGAGACCATTTGCAAAAAATCCGAAGGGAAAATGACAAGAGGTAAGAGGCCGAAAGAAAGAGTCCATTACAAGAAACCCGAAGGGCAGGGTACCCTTCGAAAGGGTCATTTTAAACATTCCCGAAGGGCACCTACCCTTTGGGAAGGTACGGGAACAGATTCGGACCTTTGCAAAAACCCTGGTGACCATTGCAATTTTTTCGAAGGGCACAGAGGGAGAGCCACGAGCCCTTGCGGAGGGCACTTGGTCGGTGCCTGTACCTCTGTGTATTTTTCGAAGGGTAATTTTTTGGAAGGCAGTCGAAGGCAAAAGCGAAGGACTAATTCCTTCGGGGTTTTTGTTCGAAGGAATTCCTTCGGATAAAAAGTCCGAAGAAATTCGGAGAAATGGCCGCGCAAAAGCCCGAGAAAATAAACCCGAAGAAGAATTCCGAAGGCCAAAGGAAGAGACCAAGATAATTCCTGCGGACATCGTCCGTGGGAAATGACTTAGCAGTCCAAAGAAAAAAACCGACAGAGCAAACAGCAAAGGGAAAGAACAAAGCAAACCTTCGGGCTTTTTGTCCGAAGGAATTCCTTCGGATAAAAAGTCCGAAGAAATTCGGAGAGGCCCCTTTAAATAAACCCGACAAAATGAAGTCCGGAGCCAACATAAGAAGAGAAGAAATAAAGGCCGAAGGAAAGGTGGGGAGCCATAAGTCCGAAGGATCATTCGGAAAAGTTGCCACAGGAAAGTCCGAAGACAGGCCCGAAGAATTAAGCCGAGACAACCAGAAATCCGAAAGTAATGGAGCTTGACTGTGCAAAAGAGGATAGAAAATAGATAATCCGACTGAGAGTTGAAAACAGAATATCTGAGGAAATATAAATAAAAATACATCCAAATATAGAATCCCGCCAGAAATAGACATGAACAAGCAGACCAGAACAGGGTTAAAATACATGCAACCAAGGGCTATTTTTGAACACCGGTCAAAGCTTCAGTTGACTGGTTATTGAAGTCCCGCTCATCTCCGGATCAACTCCACACATCCGAGGGTCCAACTTAGTGTACCAAACGGTTAACTCAACTTTCAAACGTTCCAACTCGACATCAAGCAAGCTCACGTAGAGTTCTAAAATTGACATTGGCATGGATTTCCATGTAAAGAGAGGTGGGCAGTTCATAACAAAGACAAAGTCCACTTCCTCAAGCGCAAGAAGCTTCATGCAAAGACAAAGAGAAACATATTTTATTGAAAGGCCAATTTAGCCTTGAGTTAACCTAAGTTGATCCCTCTCTTCAAATTTTCAACGCCAATCTTTGGCCTTTTGTAATTCTCTATAAAATGGCTTTTAGCCTTGATTAAAAATCATCCAATCCCTCTCTTGGTTAGACCAAGCTCTGCCATTGGTGAGTTGTATAACCTTTTCAATCAATAGAAGGACTGTACTTTCAGATTTCAAGTGTCGGCATAGTGTATATTCATTCAACAATTTGCACAAGTGGTAGATTTCTCTCCCTTCCCAAATTCTGATTCGTACCTAGTTGCTAGATTATCCTTATGCAGGTCATGTTCAGTGTTCTTTATGTCTTTTGTTGAAGCTGTAAGTGGATGTTAGGTGGCTGCAAAGTGTCTTGTATCGGACCTCTCTCCATCGTTTTCCCTCAGGTTTTGGTCATTGGATTGAACCTCTTTATGAAATATTTATGCATAAGTGATTGATTGAAATCTAAGGTCTTCATTTTCCCTTGATTGTTCAGTGTTCAAGGTTCCAAGTTGAGTGGATCAAACTTCTGGTGTATCACCCTTTTTAGGTAGGATTTTCCTTTAAAGTTTCCTTCTCCCTTTTCCATGGTAGTCCGCAGCATAGAGTAGAGATCCTCATTGATACATCATACAGGAACTAGCCTTCTTTGGAGGTTCTTCTCACTGTTGAGGCACCCACCCTCGTGAGAAGATCCCATTGTTTCAGGCAGATAGAGGACTGGCCATTTCACGCACATCTTCGATTCAGGGCGCAGCTCCAGGTTGACAACAGTAATTGGACTAGAGGTTCAACGGGTAATTGGCGCAAGTACTCGCCAAGGGGCCAAAATGGGTAACCGGCGGTTATTCAACCTGCTCAGTTTAATAACCGGCAATAAGCGACAAAGGCAAAAAATACTTGAAATTTGCCCGAAGAAGACAATATATAAATAAAATAAACATTTAAGTTTAATACTTTAAGATATTTTCTTATTTATATACTTTCAGGATGTTTGAGAGTGGTTTCGGACCTCTAGGAGCTATAATGCAAATTCTAGGTTTTGGAAAATCCTGTCATACTTCAAACTTAGTCAGATTTTAGGGTTTCAGACTTAGCCATATCTCTGGGTTTCAAAATTTCATGGAGACATCATAGGAGGGATGAAGGTTGCATGAAGGGATGTAGGTATGATAAAATAGTATGAGAAGTTGAGAACATCTCTTGCAAAGTGCCACAAGTCGATCCCACCCCATTCCCTATGCATAGATTACTAGACTTTCTCAGTCTCCCTTAATGTTCTAGAGAGCAAGGAAGAGAAAAATATAGATTCTTGTAATTTTTACTTGTAGATTCTTGTATAAGTATCATTGTATCGGTTTTAATCTATGCACAAGGAATGGGATGGGGTTGACTTGTGGCACTTTGCGAGAGATGTTCTCATACTATTCTATCATACCTACATCCCTTCATGCAACCTTCATTCCTCCTACGATGTCTCCTTAAAATTTTGAAACCCTGAAATATGGCTAAGTCTGAAACATTGAAATCTAAGTGAGTTTGAAATATGATAGGATCCTCCAAAACCTATAATTTGCATTATAGCTCCTAGAGGTCCAAAACCACTCTCAAACATCCTGAAAGTATATAAATAAAATATAACTTAAGTATAAGTTTACATTTAGATATGGACGTCTGGACGTCTGGTTTCTTATACTTAAATGTTTATTTTATTTATATATTGTCTAGTTATATAAATGTAATCAACGAGTACTCGTAGGTTACTCGCGAGTAACCTACGAGTACTCGCCTGTTTAAAAAAATTGCGGTTTTTCAAATTTGGCGGTTTCAAGTGGCGGTTATTTGCCTGGTGGATTTCCTGGCGAGTAACTGACCAACCGGCAATTACTTGTCGGTTATGCCATCTACTCACACCATTGTTACTCCATTTATAATCTCATCAGTTTCTATGTGTATTTGGTATGGAAATAAAAGAAATCAGTTGGGTTTTGGTATTGTTATCAGTGTTATACATCTCCTTCATATGAAGGATTTCAGTAAGGTTTAGAATAACAATATTGTATACTGCTACCTAGTATGTTTGCCAACTATTTGTGAAATTGTCTAGTGGTAAGAACAGCAGTGGGTTATGTATGCCAAATGTTTGTAGAATTGTCGATGAATAGCTTATGTTTGCCAATTGTTTGTGAATATGTCAATGATTACTTGTAAAAGTTACAGCTATTCCTAAGTGCAGAAATCAGACAATTGCATAGGTTAATGGCTTATTTTAAAAAGGACATTGCAGTGGTATCAGAGTTGTTATCTTGCCAACCTATGAATTAAAGGAAAAATCATGGGCGACAGAAAAAAGAAAATATCTACAGAAGAAATGAATTCCTTGCATGAAGCCATCAATCAAAGTTGGAGAGATTTGACAAGGACCATCTAGAGGACAATGAAAAAATCCATGATAAAGATGATACAAGCCTTCTAGAATATTAAATCAGAACAAGGCTACCCAAACGAATCCAACAATTAATCGACCCATGTTTCCTCAAGCAAAGTTCTTGCAAAGGGAAGAAAATATAGATCCTATTCAAGAGGTGTTGATTAAAATACAAGACGACAAGAAAAAGTACAAACTTGAGGCCACTAGAATCTTTGACCAGTATCAAGGAATGTTTGATAGTTTTAAATCTCAAGTTTCCTTTGATGATTACTTGGAGTTACTTGAAGTGAGGCATCCAAATAGAAGAGGTCTATATGAATACATAAGAAGGTTGAGGAAGAAAGAAGAGCAACCAGAACCAAAACCTCAAAAGATTGCTAAGAAGGAGATCTGGAAGCAAGAACCCAAGAATGCATCCCTGAAGGAAGAAGACAAACTAGGACCAAAGCTACAATAAAGTGAGCAGACCAGTGATCAAGAACAGAAAGAATCCACCATGCAAGTTGAAGGTGAAGAGTCCTCAATAGAAAAAGGTATGACTTATGATAAACAAAATGTTTGTATTAATAAAGTCAAGTAGACATTGCACAAAAATGTCCAACATTGAATCTAAAATGTCCATAATTGAAAATAATCTTCTAAAGAGTGAGCCACTAACACATAAGATTGAATTTCAGAATAATTATGTTGATAGACATGCAATTAAATAAAATATTTTAGTTGATTCTAATTCTGAAATATATCTCTCAAAAGCTCCTAGTTCAGTCAAAGAGGGTAAGCACTCTTATAATTGCAGCTCAAGCTATGGAAATGATAGCACAAATCTATTTCAGTTTTTCCATCATTCTAAGAAGGGTAAAAGAGTGAAAATAGATCCTTTGGCTCAAAATTATTTCTGCATAATGGTGTGGGATCCAAGTGATATTTTGAGATCTATTAAAGGGTAGAGTTTCTAATTTCAATATCATTATTGATGATAATTTTATCATCCCATACATATGGATAAGAAAAAAATCCGAATTGACCTTAGACAAGCATAAGGGAAATATTGTGAATGATAACAGGATTCAATGGTTGGAGCACATGGGTCAAATACAAGGAACCAAGGCATGTCACCTCACATCCGATAATGCTCTAAAGGCAAGCAGCAATGGAACAATTCAGAACCCTGTAAACAAATCCATATCATTTTAGTTGGCCTCAAATCTGATATCCAAACTACAACTGCATTGGCAAATGCATGACATGGTGATTGGCGATAAGTTCGCAAATGTCTATCGTCTATACAAGGTCCATGATATGCTAGATAAGGAAACAACAATTTTCTCTTCTTATATTGGTTTTGATTCAGTTGCTAGTTTACCATTCAACATTGGCATGATATCTTCCCTATGTAATGAGTTGTATTTGTGTGGAAATAATGTCAACATTAAGGACTACTTAACAACCCCAACGGGGAAGAAGGTAATGGTAACTTATGTTTGCATCCTCATGATCCACCATTTGTGGTCAAAGGTCAAGAAGATACTTCACTAAATAGATTAACATATAATGTTGCACATGGTTGTGGCCATCATGGGAAAAAATTTGATATAAACAGGCACATAGATTTTTTTTCCCAATGCTGCCTATACATTCTAATATGGGAACCAGGAGATATTTTTAGACATAAGCAAGGTAAAAATTGTGATAAGTTCAAAATCATTATTGTTGAGTATGTTATGAATGCTAACCGAGTTGTGGAAGTTCATTGGTTTTAGTTCATGAACAAATCATCACCAGATCCTCAATCCATGGTGTTGAACCTTACATTTGAAGGATGGTTTGTGATGCCTAGAAAAATAACGGTAGTCACAATTAAGGAATTTTCTCATGAGGCACGAATTGCCCAGGAAACCAACTACTCGGTATTGAGGGGCGTTCATACCCTCTCACTTTGTGAGCAAGGTAAACATCATGTTGATATTCAAATTTTATTGAATAAGCATATTGTGGTGTTTAGTCATTTGCTCCCAGGATCGCGGAAGGACATAGAAAATCAGCACACATTTGGAATCAAGTTCCAAACATGTTCCCCTTCCCGCGATACACAAAGGAGAATTTCCAAAAGTTGAAAATTACATTAATGGGAATCTCATGGCTTCTTTGATTGCAAATAAATTGGAGGTCATTCATTACAACATTGAACACTCTTGGGACCAAATATGCAAATCCGGACATATGCTAGAAAAGGTTTGATGAAAGGTACCATTTCTCATATCAATTCACAGTAGACATCCTTGCAATAAATAAAGCTGATTTTATTATTACCAGCACATTTCATAAAATTGTAGGAAGTATAGATGTTATTTGGCAATGTGGAAGCTATGTAGCTTTTACACTTCTCGGAGAATATAGTAGAGTTTCTAGATTTCACATCAGTAATGGGATTAGTAGCAAGAATGTTACACAGCTGATCGGTTTCAGCATAAGATAGAAAAATAATATGTTGCAAAGGTTAAAGATGTCTTTCTTGTTGAAGAAGTAGAAGTGGGCACAAATATAATCTATGATACTCAAGAAAAGAGGAGCCCAACAAAGGTGGGGAATAAGAAAGCTAATGAGGAGAGAACAACCTACACAAGCGCTGTAAGATTTGGTATGAATGAGAATTTTGGGTGCTTGCTAAAAAGTACATATTAGGGCCGTGTTTTTGATGCACTCTGTTCCATGGTAAATCTGCTTGAAGAGCTAGAGCTCCAAGTTGCAGAAGTGTCTTTTGGTGCAAATTATGTGGATCAACAAGCAAAGCAATTTGCGAATGAGAAAGGCAAGATATATGCACTACACAAAGAGATGGAAAAGGCTTCAAGGGAACTATATAAACAGGCCTCAGCCAAAGCTTTGCAGTTGAAGGAATATTCTACATCACACGAGGAATTCAGAACATGGAAGTGCAAATTCCCAATGATGAATTGGGATCTAGGTATTATAGGGATGGTTATTTGGGGAGAATCAAAGCAGCTGAACTTGCAATTTCTTGAGGACAAGAAATTTTGAGAAGGGCGGATTGTCATGTCCCCTTTTATAAATATTTAATTATGAAAATAATTTAATAATAATATTTTTAAGTCGTCATAAAGTTACTTTATTTTATAACATGGAAAAAAGATGCTTATGTATTATTATTATAAAGAGGGCCAAAAAAGTAATATTTATCTAAAAGTGTTTTAAATGTTTTTAGGTGTAGGGCAACTGGAAAAAAGAAAATTATAAAAGAATTGGGCTCAAAAAGATTTTGCATCCCTTATCATTTGTCATCAAACCCTATTCTAGAGCTTGAGTTTCTTGTTCAATTTTCTCTCATGATGAAAACCCTTGGAGTTTAGAGATTTGGAGGATGAAAACCCTCTTGGTTTCCATTGTTGGATTGGCGGATAAAAACCCTCTTGTCCATGTGAGGTGATTCCATTAGAGAATCACATTTGTGCCAAATATTGTAATCATTTCCAATTTCAATTGGTTAAATGTTTGAATCAATTTCAGAATTGGGTGAAGGTTCAAAGTATACATTGTTGTGCATCATTGAAGGGCCGGTTGTACACCATCATAAACCTGTTGGGAATCTTCATACGACATTGTCTATTGTTGCCATGGCATGTATTGCATTCCACCATGATTTGAGATGTGTGGAGACTAACGTGTGTGTTGGAGTCATCACGCAAAAGTGGATCGAACCCCTTGGATAATGTTGTTTCATCTTCCAAGCAAATCATAATACATTATAGCCCAATGTGACCTGCTACACATCAGACGCAACCACCATGGGAGATTGTTGATTGTTGTACATGGTCATTGGACTGGGGGTTCAACGAGTAAGAGGTCATTGTCACACCATTGCTACTTCATTTATAATCTCATCAATTTATATGTGTGTTCGGTTTATTGAAATAAAATAAATCAAGTGGATATTGGTATTTTTATCAGTGTTATACAGCGCCTTAATATGAACGATTTCAGTAAGGTTTAAAATAACAATAGCGTATGTTGTTGACTAGTATGTTTGCCAACTATTTGTGAAATTGTCTAGTGGTAAGAACATCATTGGGTTATGTATGCCAACTGTTTGTAGAATTGCCGATGAATGGTTCATGTTTGCCAATTGTTTGCGATTATGTCAATGATTATTGTGAAAGTTACAGCTGCTACTAAGTTTAGATATCATAAAATTGCATAGGTTATTGGTTTATTTTACAAGGGACATTGCACTAACTCAATGATGATTGGCTGCTTCAGTGAAGAATTTTTTTTGAGCTTATAGTTCCAAATTTTTCCATAGCATCTTAAAGTAGATCTTGGTCTAGTGTATCAATGTACCTCATTCAAGTCTCCACATGGTAGCCATTCTAGAATTGTTGTATGCTAGAGATTTGCACCTTCCTTTTGATTCTGTCACTGACTTCATCAATTTGAAGAGATTGCTTTAATAGCTTCTTTAGTGCTTCTTTATCAAAATCTATATGTAGCTAGCACTTTCTTGACATGAGTTTGAATTTCAGCCTTTAAAACCTTTAGGGCACATCTTGTACCTGCGGTAGAGAAGACTGGACAATGCGTTTTTTGGGTGAATTCCCTAATGTCATTTAGGATACTTTTACATTTATCCTTTGCTTCGATGATCTCCATAATAACTTTGTCTACTTCTTCAAACCTAAGTAAGACAATTGCAACTCATATGTCTAATCTTTTGATATATCTGAAAACTTGATTAGCCACCACCTCATGTGAGGACTTTTGGACATTACCAACACGTTGGAGGGAAACTTATTCCACAAAAAATTATCCCTATTCAAATCTGAAATCTAATTTCCCAGCTCTTCAAATATTTTGCAAATCATTTAAGAGGTTACCATGATTTTTGATAATTGGAATTTTATGAGTTTGAGCACGCAACAACTTGACTTATTGCTTTGAAGACGAAAATCTTCAAGGTGACTGGAATTAAGGACGAAAACCCTTAATAATCAGCTTGGGCAACTTCGTAAGGGAATTGTATTGGGCGTATTTATCAACCAAAGGTGTTTTAAACACCATTTTTGCTTGCAGCAGGTGTGGCGAGCTGATAGGAGGGTGTGGAGATTCACTTTGAAGGCTTGGAAGGCTAGCGAACCACTTGGAGTGCTTTCCCAAGGGTGGCAACCTATTTTTGAAGGTGGAAACTAGGGTTTGGAGCCCAAAACATGGGCAGCGACCTGTTTTGAGGGTTGTGTTGGGCACCCAAGGGCAGCAATCTGCCAATTGCAGCTGGATAACCCCCTTTTGGGGTTTGATTTGATGTTTTGTAGGGCTGTTTAAGCCAAAAATTGCAGTTTGGAACATTGAATATTATTCTTCTATTTTATTGTATTTTTCCAGCCATTATGGATCCGAAAAATTCAAAAAAATAAGGTATTTATCTTGGCTGTAAATTCAGAATTTATTGGAGAATATTTAGGAATTTAATATTGCATTTGTACTTGAAAATTGCATCTACAAAATTTCTTAAAAGTTTGCATTAGGGTTTGAAGTGGGAAAATCAGAAAATTGTTGTTTTGGTTAGGGTTTATTGTTTATTCATATTTACATAATTTTCCCTAAAAGGGGACATTATAGATAACCTTAACCTTCCTCGGATTTTTAGCTTTCTTGGGTTGTTTGCATTTCTATCATCTTCCCTACAATTTGCGAGTCCGCCGGTCTGAGAACCACCTGTCAGAACAAATCCAGCCCAAGATTGGTCAAAGCTAAAAGGCAGAGCTGGAGATTAATTATGAGAACCACCTATTTTTGATGGGTTTGTTGTTGTGTGTTGCCACGTGCATTCAGAAATCATTTGTTTAACCATTATGACATCCCTTGAAGCACGTCGTCCATTATTTTCTCAATTGAATTTTGGCATCCCACTAACCAATCAATATCACAAAGAGGAGTAATGCTAAATTTCGAGGTAATGTATGCTTAATACTAAATTGTCTACTTCTATTACATGGGCGGGTACTTGGAAAGCATCAAATCTGGTGATTTCATCTAATGTCAACATTTTGAAATCTCTTCTTTTAACCTCATATTCATCAACATAATTGGCTCAATAGTCCTCAAGAAAAGGCATGTGTGTATGAACAGTGCTAAGTGTCTAGCCATATTTCCTATTCCATAATAAGTATGGCGGGCTTCATAAGTCTTGAGGTTAAACATAGGAACTTCTTTGGCCAATTCCTCTGCAACTGCTACATTTTGCAGGTATAAAATCCTATTTGAACTGGAAAATACACTTCTTTTTTTGTGGTGACCAGTCAAACATTTTCTACTTGCTGGGCATATTCCATTAAAATAATTTTATCATCAACATATTTGGGCTGCCAATAAGGGTGCCCAGAGAAACCACAAGTCTTGAAGTAAGTGAAGGTTGTCAGTTGGATAAACCAATCTGTTCAGTTGCATATTTGTCCATTCCCTCTTCAGAAATTCTTTTACTGAAATCACCTTTTAATTCACCAATAACTGCAAAGATGAAGGTATCATTGACCCATCTAAAATGTGATTTACTCTATAGAAGCTGCAATGGCGGATAAAAATTAAAAATGAAGGTGCTAGAATGCAATTTACCATTGTGATTCAAGTTGGCCAAAATTTCTTCTAAGCCAAGGCGTACACCAAATGGGAGGTCACGTAAAATGTTCTTGAACCACAAATGGACATGAATTGTTCATGGAAAGTGTCCCTGATAACAATAGACCACTGAATCCTTTGATTCCCACCCAAAATTTTCACAATAAAGCAAAACATCTAGGAGTGAAAGTAACATATCTCTTTTATTCCTGCGATGTGATTCAACAAGGTGATGATTTCACCCACTACTTCCTTGAAATCACTTTTAAATAATTTTTTGGGAGGGTGCCTATTAGGTTTATCCATTCAATTATTGTTTAAAAAACTTCCATATTTTTCAGAGTTAGCATTCAAGTAGGTTTGCACCTTCGCTACTATCATTTCAACTACTTCCTCTACTAGGGCAATTTATAGCAAATTCTCAAAGAAATATTGGCCAAGGGCTTTGCCTAAAACTCTTCACACCTCTCGAGATTCTAGGTGATAGTAGCCCGTGAAAGCAAGGATGAGCTTGGGGCTACAAATGGCCAAAGGGAAATATTCGCCTCCACGAATCTAGATTTCCAAAGGTTGAGACAAAAATTTCTGCCTTCATGCTAATCTAGATGCTTACAAGCCAAAGACAACTTAGACTCAATATCTTGATATTTGTACCTTGTGAGTTGTACATTTTTGGATCAAAATCACAACAATTGACAAATTGATGGCCATATGAAGTTCATCGGTGAAAATTTTTAACTCTTGGAAAGAGGAAATTTTGCAATGGTAGGAGTGTGGAATAGCCTTGAATTTGCAAAGGGTTGGTGTCTAATAGGAGTGAAATGAATGGAGGAAAGTGGTTGAGTCAAGAATATATATGGTATAGAAAAGCAATTATGATCTTTAGGATTTAAATTCTTCTTAGTTTGAATGTGGAAGGGGAAGCAGGGTTTGTAGGGTTTCATTGCAAATTTTCGTGACCATTGAATTTATGCTTCTCCATTCCAAAATTTGGGACTTGGCCAATTTGAGGGTTGAGGACTATAAGGCGGGAGAGGAAGTGCAACTTTCATTTGCTTTATGACCCTCGAAGACCCACCTTTCTATCTAAAATCCATGATTTAGCTGATTTGAGGTCCTCCAAGCAGATAAGTGAGAGAGGATGCCCATTTCACTTACTATTTGCCCCCGGCAGTTCTTCTTTTCTATTGAGATCCGTGCCTTAGTTGATCTAGGACTCTACAAGTGGAGGATTTGTTACGAAAACATTAGATCTTTGCTTCTCTACCAAAAAGGAATACACTTAGTCATTTGACGGGGTACTCAGCAAGAAAGTTGAAGTGAGAGGGATTGAATGCAATAACAAGCAACCTCACGGATTCTATTTCTCCAATTGTATGTCATACTTATCCAATTTCATCAAAGTGCACTAGCAGGGTTTGCTATGCAAATTTCACATGTGATGCAGACTTGATTTTTTTGTCTCCGTCAATATTTTGATAATTAGATATTTCGTTGTTGGCAGGATAGCCAGTAACAAGAGGCAAAATCGTTGTGCATGCAAACCTAGGAAAGTCTACTTTTCTGCTTTTTTTGAGTTATCCGATTTGAGCTTGACTTGATGGAAAACATAAAATTGATGGCCATTAGTACATTGCACAAACAACTGCAAATTCCAATTTTCTACCTTCATTTCATGACTTATCCACAATTCAAAAAGGACAACTAACTCAAAAAATGCATGACAAAGACTCAAAAGTTGACTCTGAAACTAGATTTTTTCAAATTTTCCTAGTAATTGAACATATGAAATGACGTTGAGCTTAAAAATTGACAAAAATATATGTAAAAAGGCAACTTGAAGTTTTGGGGACGACAAGTTGATGCCTAAAACTATGTATTCGACTATAAACACTTCTCTGAAACACATCAACTTTGAATCTTGAACTATAGATGCCTTAACTTCCTCAATAACATTTTCTTGCAAAAACTCACACTTTTGTCTACTTCACAACTACTCTTTTAGTTGCTCATGAAACTATAACATGCACTCTATTGAGTCTTCAGATTCCATACTTCTCCCACTCTACGAATCAACACAACTTTGGTCGTTTTTCTACTAAGTTCAAAACACTACACTTCTACAACATATATAGTTCAACACAACTCCCACGGTTGTTCCACTAAGTGCACCATACTACACTTTTGAAACACCCTTCTAGTGCAACATAGCTCCAATGGATGTCCCACAGAGTGCATCACACCACACTCATGCAACACCCTTATGGTCCAACACAATTTCAATGGTTACTTCACTTCATGCATCACATTGCACTTGTGCAACACTCATTTAGACTACACAACTCTAATGGCTGCTTCACAACGTGTGTCACAATGTCCTAACACAAGACTCTTCAAGTGCAACACAACTTCACTGGCTTCAATACTTTGTGCATCACTATGCACTTTTGCAACACTCTTTGGGTTAGACTATTCGAATATAGCGTTTATCCTTGTTGGATCCATCATCGGTCCTTTGTAATTCGTACATCCACTTCTCACAAAGGAAAATCTTGCACTTATCTACTTTTCTCATACTCCTCTATCTAGCAAGTCTTGCACTTGTCTATTCGCATTTTTAAATGCAATCAAACCCAACAAGGGTTTCACTTCTACTGGAGCTCTTTATGCACTCTAGACTCTTGCTTGCAACTGACCTTCGACTTCTCAATTTTTCGTAGGTACTCATTTGTTTAGATGACTTTGCTTGGGCTTCTCATTTGAATTATGATTTTGCACTAAATGATATTCTTGAAGTATCTTTGTCTGATGACATGGATGTCCCAGCCAGCCCTCTTGAGCCTAATTTTCCAGAGGAGCTTCCAAGTTAGCAGCACGACTGGGGATACGACAGAAGGGGCATAAACACAACAACCTAATCAGCCTGAACCGGATGAGCAGGGGAATGGGAATGATGATAAGGAGGATGTCAATGATGATGATGTTGCAAATGAGGGTACTATTGGGTTTGAGTAGTCTTTGGATATAACTTCCATTTTAATGCTAGCAATGAGAACCCTATTTCCTTGCCAAATTATCAAGATAGAACCCTTAACGAGTCTTCTAGAGGTGGATTGAATTCTAGAGTCAATTGGGCAAGTTGTTCTCACATGCCTACTAGGATATAAAGCATGGTAACGTGTTCAATTGGCAAAAGAGGGCAAGTAAATTGGTAGACGCTACATATAACTTTTCTCAAGAGAAACAAGAATCACACTTCCACGAGATATATGAGGAAGAAAATTGGAAAGAGTTGTAAATAGTGAATTGAAGGCAGCACAAATCCCTCGAGTGAGAATGAAATTGCTCCATAATTCCATTTTGCCAATTGTTGACAAAAAAAATAACTCCCCAAAGAACCATCCTGATATATGATAATTTTGAAAATTAGGGTAATATTGGGTTTAAGTAGTCTTTGGAGTATAACTCCCATTTTGATGCTAGTAGTGAGGAGGACCTTATTTCCCTCCCAAATTGTCAGGATAAATCCCTTAACAAGCCTTCTAGAGGTGGATTTAATTCGAGAGTCAATTGGACAAGTTGTTTACACATGCCTACTAGGATATAAAGCACGTTAATGCGTTCACTTGGTAGAAGAGGACATACATATAATGTTTCTTGAGAGGGACAAGAATCACACTTCCAAGAGATATACGAGGAAGAAAATGGGAAAGAGTTGTAAATAGTAAATTGAAGGCAATACGAGTCCCTTGAGAATGAAGTTGCTCCATAATTCCATTTTGCCAATTGTTTACGAGATAAAATTCTTTTCCCAAGAGAAACATCGTTATTATATCATGATGAAGGTGCTTGAATAGAAAGTGGTCGCGCTCAAATTAGAACAAGAGAAGTTTCTTGTTGGAACACAAAGATGGAAATTCGAAAGAAAAGTGTTAGTAAAATGCATGTTTGTTTTCTAGCGAGTTATTATTATGCAAGGTAAAAATGCATGTTAGAGCCTTTTCTCTATTTAAAAGCCATCATGGCTCGTGTAGAGAACAAGCTGGGGTTGATATCTTTGACTGACAAATTCTCTATTTTCTTGAGAATGTCCTATTGTTCCCATTTGTAACTAAATAATAATATCGGTCTGCTCATCTTGCTCTATCTTGGCTTATTATTAGAAACTCAGATAAATTATATGATGGGGGTATTTTGAATAGTAAACTCAAATGATCATAAATTTCTTTTCTCAATAGATCAAATTTGAACTTTTCCATCATCCTTCATTCATGAGCGCTTCCTCTTATTCCAGATTTTCTTGTAGGGCTAGCTGTAAGTCCGATTTTATCTTCTGTCATGAAGAGAAATCCAGTCTTGCAAGGTCTAATTATAGGGATAAATATACCAAGACATTAATTTTACACTTTTTAATAAGACAGATGGATAAAGTACAAGATGGCCAAGAATTATTTTTTTGTAAATCTCACAATTATCAATTTTGGTCAAAAGAGTGTTATTATTGGTTGCTCATTGTGCAATGTTAAAATTTCCCTTGACAAGAAAAACAAGGAATCGAACCCAACTTTTGAAGTTTCTGTTCTTGCATTTGAAAGCTCAATGGAAAACAGGGATAAACTTAAAAGATTTTCCATAAAGGTTGTCTCCTTGCTTATTTATATATATTTAATGGTAGGTAGTGTTATTTCTTTATTAATTGCATACATATTTAATGGTAGGTAGTTTTATTTCTTTATTAATCGTTGAAGCATAATAAAGCATTAGAACAGTGAACCTTGTTCTATACCCAACAAAAGATGCTGGTAAATATCCCATCTATTGCAAAGATGCTCTTCTGTGTTCAGGACTTTTGTATGATTCCCCATGCTCATAGGTTGGTTTATGATTACATTGCATAGACCAACAAAAATAAGCGATAAAGGTCCAAAATCCAAAAAAAAATCAATTTCGAATCCTCCCTGTAAATTTAAATGTTCGAGAAAGCTACAAGCAAATGACCACAATTTATAAAATTCTGTGGCCAGTTATAAATATGAAGGGAAAAGATCCAGTACAGCATTGAAGCCAAAAAATTGGAGAAATGCATAATGCCAAAACTAATTAAAAATGATAGAACTTCACAAACCAGAAAATTGCATGACATATGGATGTATTGAAATTATAGAGAGCTTTTAAAAACATAGAATCTCTAAGAGTACTTGAACTGAACCTCCAATTACTGTACCATACTGAAAAACATACACATGATGTAATTTATAAATATGCAACTATTTATACAGCAAGATAATGATACACAAATACTCAAGCTCAATAATGAATGAGATATGAATAATGCTGCTAATAGAATAACAATAGAAAATGCCCAACACTCTAGCCATAAAGGGAGATACAGCAGAGCCTCAATACAACCAATGTAATTAAATACCGAGAATTATAAGCAGTGACAACCATAGTTTGCATAACCGTAACCGGCGAGTACTCGCCAAGGGGTATTTTGGGTAACCGGCGGTTATTCGACAGGGGTGGTCAAATTACTAGGAATAACGGACAAAGGCAAAAAATACTTGAAATTAGCCCAAAGCAAACAGTATATAAATAAAATAAACATTTAAGTTTAAGAAACTAGACGTCCCTATCTAGACATCCCTATCTAAATGTAAACGTATACTTTAATTTATATTTTATTTATATACTTTCAAGATGTTTGAGAGTGGTTTCGAACCTCTAGGAGCTATAATGCAAATTCTAGGTTTTGGAGGATCCTATCATATTTCAGACTTAGTCAGATTCTAAGGTTTCAGACTTAGCCACATTTCAGGGTTTCAAAATTTCATGGAGACATCATAGGAGGGATGAAGGCTGCATGAAGGGATGTAGGTATGATAGAATAGTATGAGAACATCTCTCACAAAGTGCCACAAGTCGATCCCACCCCATTCCCTGTGCATAGATTACTAGACTTTCTTAGTCTCCCTTAGTTTTCCAAAGAGCAAGGAAGAGAAAAATATGGATTCTTGTAATTTGTACTTGTAGATTCTTGTATAAGTATGACTGTATCAGTTTTAATCTATGCACAGGGCATGAGGTGGGGTCAACTTGTGACACTTTGTGAGATATGTTCTCATACTATTCTATCATAACTACATCCCTTCATGCCACCTTCATCCCTCCTATGATGTCTCCTTAAAATTTTGAAACTCTGAAATATGGCTAAGTCTGAAACCCTGGAATCTGACTAAGTCTGAAATATGATAGGATCCTCCAAAACCTAGAATTTGCATTGTAGCTCCTAGAGGCCCAAAACCATTCTCAAGCATCATGAAAGTATATAAATAAAATATAACTTAGAATATAAGAAATTAGAAATCCCATACTTAAATGCTTATTTTATTTATATACTGTCTGGTTATCTAAATGTAACCGGCGAGCAACCAGAGAGTACTCACCAGTTAAAAAATATTACGGTTCTTCAATTTTTGCAGTTTCGAGTGGCAGTTATTTGCCTGGTGGTTTTTCTAGCGAGTAACCGACCAACCGGCAATTACTCGCCGGTTATGCCATCCATGGTGACAACAATGCTCTAATCTAAAAATCACAAAGTAAGAGTCAAAGATAAACATTCTAACCAGACCTCTGCTAACTGAAATAAAATGGATGAAAACTCCAAGGAATGTGTCTTATAACATTTTCCATGTTTGAGTTAGGCCGGCCAAAGGGTTGTGTTTTGGACAGAAAATGGGGACAAGGGAGGGAAATATGAAATACATAAACAAAATAGAATGTAATTCGTTAATGACCAAGGTAAAGGTAAACCACTGCGTTATAAGTAATATGAGGGGCATAATGTTCAGATGATTAAGTACTTACAGATGCATCAAATCGTTGAACTGCAGTGATAGGGAAATAATATCCTTTTCCAGATTTACCCTAAAAATATGAAGCAACAATTAAACCTCAGTTTAAAAGGGGAAATCCTAACTGAGTAAAAAAATTGAGGACTCAACAAAAGATTGAAAAACAGCAATAATATTAAATGTTATGAATATACTTGCCTGTGTTGTGAAAATCAACATCCACGTTCGTCCAGGAGATTCATTTCCCCCAAGCGTGTTAAGGAAGTTCAGAGGATTGAGTTTTGCATTTCTAAGAACTCCAAGAGCAGAGATAACATCAGAAATGGGAACGTTCCTTGTCTTTGCTGCAGCCTTAAGTAGTTTTACGCTATTCATGACCTCTTTGGTCACGGTTGTGGCAGTTGGTTTGTTGTTTTGACTGGTTAAGGTACTATCTTCTTCATCCTTGACTGATTCAAATGCCTCATTCTCTAGGAACAACAGACCATACCTTGAAGTCAGAAAGAAAGAAATATAAATTATATCAATGTTAACAAATGACCAAAAATAAGTCAACAGGACTAGAAAAGTACATCCAGTTACAATAGAGAAGTACTAGGGTAAAGAACCCCAGGTTATGAAATGTAGCTAAACACTAAGCACCAGATAAAAGAAAATATAGAAAGAGGGTAAAGCTGAAGCATTTAAACGTCAAACAATAAGAACTGAGTACAAGTACAAAAATCCCTGTCAGAGAAGGGCCCTTCAGTGAAGCATGGAGCTGATGAAGATGAAGTGGTAGACCATGGCAAGAGACCAATAAAACCATGTGCATTAGTCACTACTGCTTCTAATTTTGAAAAAGAAACAGGAGGAAGAAAATATTAACTTCAAGGAATTAAAAAAAAAATTATATCATCATGAGCCCACGTGTTCCTTTTAAAGCGAAGAAAAACATACTGCTTAAAAATCAGTTTTCTACAAAACTAAATAAAATTAAATACAGTTTGGATCTATTTATGAATTACACAGCACTTGCCTTAAAAACAGATGAAAGAATCTGCTTATGTCAACTCAATTTGTCACCAGTATGATCTGCATCAAAGACATCATTCTTAATGGTCAATCTCTTATTGAGACCAGCTAGCTAGACATAATGCATCCATTTATGGAACTCCATACCAAAAATGAAAGGCCCAAAAACATTAGTTCCATGGTTGTGCCCTAGGGCTGGTTGCTATTCTGCACATGCACCATATATGTTATAAAACTTCCCAAGCAAAAGCCAATGAGCTTTTATTCCTTTGAGAACCCAGAGGATGTCAACCCCAATGCATGAGCTGTTATGGCCCCAAGTAAGCTTCCACTACAGAATGAAATAATTAACTGTGTGGTGTTCAAACTATTGGAGTACAATCTGAGACAGGAATCACAAAAAAAAGCACAAACTAGATATAAAAAGGGTGGATTTGACATCACCAGTCATGGTTTTGACCACATCATGACATCACCATTGTATCAAATTCTACAATTTCTGAAATTCTGAATTTGAACTAGTCTATTCTCTCTTGGATGACCTAGCAAACCAATGCAGATTAATTAAAGTGGTACAGCTGACAAGGTCAACTAAAGCCACATCATCCCTATATTTAGTCATTAAATGCATATAAATGCAAGAGCATGCACCTAATTAATGTATCATAATAGTCAACATCGTCTCTCCATTGACAAGCGTGGATTTCAAGGACAAAAAGGGGGACTACAAGATCAGACTGTAATGCTGACATCGTCATAATGGAAAATGTCATCAGCAATTCTCTAAGGCATTGATCAGTGCATTTAATTAAATGTTGGACATTTGGTCGAATGGATATCTCGCTCCATTGACAGATATTGTTGCATTGAGCAGGTTTTTCTGCTTGTGGGACAAGTGATAACCTCAGATGATTGTCAAGGAAGGCCTATCCTTTTGGGTACAGTTTGATGATGATCTGCCATCCGAGTACACCTATTTGGTTTTCATCAGTAACCCTGTGTGTTTTATGTCCAAATACTAGCAAACCCAAGGTTGTTGCCTTGTATTTTGCAACCAGGTGTGAGTATTCCATTGGAATGATGCATTACAATGGTATTGTAAGTCGGTTAAACTTTTTACCACCCACCTGCACCATGGGAAACAATAATAATGGACCAAGTTATGTAGATACCGTCACATAAATAATACATGCATTGACAAGGCAAATGAATCCATACAAAGACAATCTGAAAACAAATAAAGCATGATGGAAGTAATGCAACGACAAAATGGCACCATATAAATGCAAATCCAAAGTCAAACATAAAACATGGAAGATAGACTAAGGGAACTAAAGAGCTATGGAAGAGGATATGAAAGAAGAAGATAATACCATCCTCAAACCACTCAAGAAAAGAGACCAAAGAAGGGCAACTATAAGATACTTTCAGCTATATAAAATTCTAGAGCAAGATAAAGTTCCTACTATAGTAATTTGCATGAAAGCATCAACACTTGAATGATTTAGTAGTCTTCTAACAAAAACTGAACCAAATACAAGGCCCTAGGTAAATAGGATAAACTTAAGGATGCAATGGACAAGATATTCATCCCATAAAATGACACCATAGAAGCCCTTAGGCAATGTTTAGAATTAAGACAAATAGGTTACATAAATTATTATAGTGAAGCGACAGAAAGCGTGATAGCTAGACTACCTGACCCTCCTGTAAATATCAACTCCTTAGGTTCATAAATGAAATGAGACCCCACATTAGTGAATCGATAAATCCCAACAGGCCCTCAGACGTTAGCTGAAGCCATATCGTTAGCTCTAAAGATGGAAAGCTCCAAACAGCTTTTCAAAGCTCAATTTACGAAAAATAATCAGAGTAAAGTAAAGAATCAACATAGGAAACCAAGCCTGCAACCTGAGCGTTGCCAAACTTGTAGTAGATACCACTTTGGAGAATGTTGAGAAACTAAAAGGAATAAGAAACAAAGAACAAAATAGAATACAAATCAAACCCAAAACAAATAAACGAAGAAATTATAGTAGAATCCATGAATGACATCAATGGGAATCAAGGTAAAAATTAGAGAAACAAATCGAGAGAGCTAAAAGAACTCCAACAGCTGAATACAGAAATCTAGATCAAAGAATCTCTAGACAATCAGTAAATAAATAGTAAACCGTAGACAAATCAAAAAACACAAAGATGTAATACAAAACAATCCAATCCTAAGAAAGGAAGGTCTCATGCTAAAAACAAGCCACTAAAAGAACCATGAGAAGAGAAGAGAGACAATAGAGAACAAGGCTCTGATCTGCATCAGAGTTAAGAGTTAAGAGGGACCAACATCCTCGTCAATCATCATGGAAGGCCAAATTACAAACTCTAATGATGTCTTCAAGCGAATGATGACCATGGCTAAGAGGATTCAAATGAACAGTATTGGAAGCAAGGTACCCACAAAATACAGTACCTCTCCTAACATACACAAATAGTGATCCTCCAAATGCAAAGATAAAAATTTTAAAATGCAACTTCCCATGTAGTTTAGATTATGAAAAGTGAAGAATAGTTTATCTTCTCTGGTGGGAGTGAGAAGAGAAGGTATGGGATGCCCTAGCGGCTACTTGTAAAGAAGGATGATAACCAACAAAGTTTGCCAAGATAAGAATAATTTGAACATCAAACCTCAAGTGTTAGTTAAAAATCCTCTCAAGCATTTCAATTAACTGAACTCTTTGTCACTAAAGGAAAGATTAAAAAAAATTCCTAGTAGACTCAGGATGTACTCACAACTTCATCTCTAGTAATTTCACTTAAAAATTCAACATTCCAACAAATGAGTCAATCCAAATGTGCGACGTTAAGCTGGCTGATGCTTGCATTATTCAAAAATGGGATACCTATGCCCCGATGTCAAAATACAAGTCCAACTATATGGTGACCACTTAGATTTTGGTGTAGTGAATATAGGGAGATACAACATGAGCGGGGATGTATAATGGCGGTACTGGTATTATGACATATATAAACTATCATGTTCTCAAACTCCAAGTAGATAGGAAGATTAAAAACTATTTGGATGGGAAGATCAAAATTTACAGATAAAAATGCAATTTTAACCATATCCTTAGTCTACCACATCCAACTTAAGAGAAAAAAGTGCAAATGTTGTTACGCAATATTCGTCAAGAATGTACGTATACAAGGATGTTTATTCAAAGCCTAATACACTTGTAAAAGTCAAATTAAAATCCTTATTCCTCAAATACATCTGGTATAGGAAATATGAATATATATACACAACCAAATCAAAGAGAAATATACATACTATGAGAAAAGAGATGTACTCAAATACTCATGCAAATCGATATCAGTAGAAAAGGGTGAAACAAAATTAGAGCTCACCAAATCATCCTCAGACACAACCATATAAATACAAAATGATCACCTACAGACCCCCCCAGAAAATTATAAGTGTCCTTGTCAACACTCAGGAATTAACTGGAGGGTGTATGGCAACAGGAGCATCTGGAACTACACAATATTGTTGCTCCTCTGTCACAATTGGTGATCCAATAGTGGTCGCTTTGAAAAAAATTGTTGCTTCCTTTTCATGAAAATCACACCAAAATCAACTTCAAGATCAAATGTTTCCTAGAAAGATTTCTTCGAACTTTGAAATTGATTATAAACTTGAAAAATTGATGTCATATCACCAAAGAGAAATATTGACATCATCCTTGTGGTTTGACTGGTCAATGTTGAGGTTAGCTCCTATCTGCCAGACCCAAAAAATCTGCTAACGTCCAATGCCTGTGTGATTCTGTTGTTGCTGATGTCAACTTGGTAATGTCACCTTGCTGACTTCTCATAGACCTGTAGCTAGCGTCACCTTGCCAATTTACGATAGACCTGCTGCTAATGTTAGCCTTCCAATATCATTTTGTCTGGTTTTTGTAGATTTATCTTCCTGGCCTGGAAGGTTTGATGACATCTACTGAACCCTGCAGATCGGCTGCTAACATTTACAGGGCAGTTGACGTCAATTTCTGACCCTTGTAAATCTTCTAACATCACCTGCAGGTCTACATATTTTTGCAGGTCCTACAGTCTACTGATTTCTTTGTGTCTTGATCCTCAAAAATTCTGTAATTTAATAAACAAGATTTGCTGAATTAAAATCAAAATTTACCTCAACAATTCCCATCACTTCTCTTCACCTGCCCAATTCTATGCAGGTGTCAAGTTTCTCATTCAAAAAACACTCAAAGTTCCCAACTTGAAAATCAATAGGCTTCAAATATGCCTGCTGCTCAGGCTGCTTCATCTTGGGGTTGTCATACTGCTCAATTATTTAAAATATCATCAATATTCGACCCAATGGAAGAGTTACTTCGTTGCCTTGCAATTCAACTTGTTGAGCACTGACTTGCTCCTCCTCTTTATTCTGCACCAACCAGACAACATGATCTTCCTCTATCTCACTCAACAATGGCATACACATCATGATTTGCAATTTGAACTCATTCTTCAAGCTCAAATCATTATTTTGGCCCAACTCGTTTTTCTAGCTCAACTAAATCTTTTGGCTCATAATGTTTCGATATCATGTAGACATCATCAAGAGTATGTTGTGGCATCCAACTTGCGACCACACCAACTTTCATTACATGATTTAGAACAAGTTTCACTTTGCTTTTACACTTCTCCCAGGTTTCATTCTTTCTTATTGCTCACTCACTTTCTAGCGTGTGTGCATGTACTTTCATGTCCGTTTGCATCTATTGAAGACAATCCCAGGATAACCATCCTTTTTTTCTTATGTCATGCTCTCTCATAGAGAAATCTTCTTTTCTTATGCCACTAAACTTGAATGCTGTGTCTATTAAAAACTAAGAGAATACCCCCATTAATGTGTCAAGGATATGCTTTTTTGCTTGGCATATAGAGGATAACTCGGTTTGGGTTCCCCCTCCTCCAAATTTCTTTAAGCTGAATTTTGACAGCACAGCCAAAGGAAATCCTGGTGCTTTGGGAGTAGGATGTTTGATTAGGGACTGTTTGAGATCGCTGATCAGGACAGCACCCCAGAAGTTGGTCAATGGGACTAATGACAAAGCAGAGGCTCAGGGTCTAGCTCCTAGCTTAGAGCTAATTTTTCAATGTGGAATTGAGCATGTGATCATTGAAGGAGACTCAATGGTTATGATCATGCCCTCAGGAATCACCGTTATCAGATGTGGAGGTTAGAGACCATTTCGAGAAGAGCATGGCTTTTGTTGACTTCTATTGGGACATGGAAAGTGTTCCATTGCTTTTGAGAAGCCAATGCAGAGACATTTTTTGACAAATCATGGCATCTCCCAATGAGAGGATGTAGTCATCAATAATCGTTTGGAGAGTTGGCATGGTTAGAAGGTGTGGGAGGTGGGGCTGGGTTGTGATGGAGGTCCCTTCTCCCATCACCTCACCCCCCTTATCTCCCTTATTCTTTCATAATTCCTTTGTTTCATGCCATCATTACTTGGAGTTGTGTGGTTTGAGGGAAGATCTTGTGTTATGATCCTTTGCAATCATTCCAACAAATGGGATGGTCTTGACTTGGTTGGTCATTTTTGTCTCGTGTGATTTAATGTAGGGCCTTTTGCTTTTCCCCTTCGCCTCAACCATTCTTTTGTTTTTTGGTTATGCTTTGATTTTTTGTTTGGAAGACTATGGAAGTGAATGGGGTCGGGTCTTTCCTCGCCTTGGTGATTTGACTTCATGGTTGAATGCAGTTGTGGAGATGGAGATGGTAGGGGAGCTTGCCGCCATGGAGGCCTTGTTCCTACTATATGCAGAAAAACGTAAGATGGCTTTCAAGAGTGTTGTACTAGAGAGCAGATTGAAAAAGGTCTTTTGGGTTCTCACAAGCATTAATTTGGATTATACAACCCTAATTAAGATATAAACTTGAATGTAATTTAGATAGTAAAGCATGACAGAATAAACACGAATCTGCATGTAAAATATTGAAACTGATTTGACAAGCATGTGCTAAATATAGAAAGTACTAAAGAGATCAAGATACTTAGCATTTTTGGTTCACTAATTGTCTGTGATTGATTTTTAACAATGGAAAGGTGCTGGAAGCAGCCCTGAGAGTTGCTCAGATCTGGAACTAGCTCTTTGTATGTGTAGGGTCACTAACGTCAAACTAGGGCAATTCCGTCAACATTACTAACTTTAGCTGACATTATTGTCCTAGGTTGCTTTGGCTCTTTGTGACCATGCACCTACTTGTAATACCTTTATGTGTGTGATCTTGATACCCAACTGTGTGGGCAATTCCAAAAATCAATCTCCGACTTGAAACCCTAGTCTGGGTGTGAAGGTTAGAAACCTATAAAAACTTAGGAAGTGTAATAGGTTAAGTTGACCTCAATCACCCTTGTGGATGATTAACCGTTGCCTACGTATCCAATACTCTGAAGAGGGAATTCGAGCTACACATAGTTCTTCCCCTTAATGTAATGTGCAATTGTGCTCCTTTGTTATATGAATGCACCTAGAATCTGGGTTTTGTTACTTGACAATATTCGCTTTTGACTTGATGTGTTTTAGAGTTGTTTTGATGACTGCTCCTAGTGATTGATCTGTAATTTGATAACATACCCTCCTCATGTTCACATGATTCTACATGGTTACATCTTTATACATGACATGATACAATTAAATGTTCTTTTGAGATGAGTGACTTATAAGATGCATCCCCCATCTCAAAAGGGAGGCATATTAGTGGGATTGTTATAGACACACAAGCCTCCATGAGCATAACAATCAAATTTTAGGATAGAGTACATATTTCAAAGAATCAGAGTGGTTCAAATACTACACCGGTTTCATATATAAGACAAATATTTATAAATTGGTACAGATTCTGAGGGCATATGCCATGCATATGCACTCACTTTACATAAACACAAGTACAAAATACAAATTCAACTATACTTGAGTGCATATGCCATGCAGGTGCACATGGTTTACATGAACAAAAATTGCATATTTTAACATACTTATACATTTGAGATACAAGTTCTCAGATTTAGCATATAGATGCATAACATTCGATATTAGTCAACACAGATCCAGTGGGGCATGATGCTTGTTCATGCACATTGTATACTATGATAGTTTATAGTTGGCCCAAATCCAATGAGACATGATACTTGTTCATGCACATTCACACATTTTGCAGTGAGCACTATTTTAATTGTTTATTTGCAAACACAATTCAATGGCACCAGGTAATGAGCAATCTTGAATCTATAAGACCGTTTGCATAGTTGACTGATGTTTTTTGAATTAATATATGTTGATGTTCAGGGACAGTCAACACCCATGCCATTACTCATAGTGAACCCATTATGTGGTTCCCACCTTCCCATCTTGAGGTTCAAGATCAGAGCAAGATTAGTTATTTGAGTTAGCATGATTGAGGTTCAGTGACGCTCAATGGTCTTAGCACTACTCCACATTCATGAGGTTTTGTGCATTTATCTTTCCAACCTAAGAGCTTGCATAGTTACAAAAATTTGGGACAAAGTCACCCCAATTCTCCATGTACTTTCAGCAAGCAAGTGTAGTTCTCCAATGCTTCAACAAGAAAGCATCATCTCCAATAAGTAATAGGGCAACACTATTTCACCCACATACAGGTGTACTCCTTCCTTGCTCTTAAGTTTCAAATTTTCAATTGTAATTCAGATTTCAAATTTCACATATGGGCATTCACTACTACATACTCATTGCAGGTTTTCTTGGAGCAAAGTTGTACGTTTGGAGCCATCTCCCAAAGACAAAGTGTGTTGTATACACTCAAGTATACTTTATCCTTTTACTCAAGTATTTGTATTGCATTTCCATACTAGAGTAAAAAGGAGGGCATTTATAGATATTAAAATATGGTATTAGACAATTGACAATATCACTTTTGACCTACCTTCACCATACACGACTTGTGTGCACATATATGCCTCTTGTTCACCATTCTCTCATATCCACGTGTTTGATATGAGTTTTAACCTCTCGTTTTGTTGTCAGTTACCTACAAGAACCTCTCAATCTATGTCAAATTAGCTAAATATCTTACTAGGACGTCTTCAGATCATCAGATCTGCAATCCTGTCCCCTGGACACTAACATCAAGATCAAACAATTTCGTTGATGAAACTATATTGAGAGTGATTTTATTGTCCCTCACCTAGCAACGACTATTTTTCAAATCTAGATCAATCCTAAGGGTTGGCCCATTTGCCTAGCGTGTCGGTGACGTGAGAAATTACCTAAATGGACTCGTATAAATACAAGAAAACCATACTTGGTACTCGTCGGGCACTTATCTATCAAACGGCTATACACTACTGCACATTGAGCAAAACTTCCCTATTCTTCCCAAATTGCAATTCAGACACTAGGAGAAGTCATCAACCAAGTCTGAAACACACCAAGGCAAGTCAAGAGCGAATATTGTCAAGTATCTAATACAAGATTTTAGTATCTACAGCATCATCATTCAGAGCATTTGGGATGTGGTTGGGATTTACTGCACTTAAATGAACATCAAGAGTCGCGTGAATTCTAAACTTGCATCCATTTTTGTGAGCAATTTGTTGAAGATTTTGAAGTACAAAGAAGCTACTCATGTGGTGGTTTAAAAATTTGTGATGCCATGTTTCAGAGGAGGTTTGGGGAAGGCCTTGGAGGTGGTTGACTTGGAGAAACCAAGACTTATCCCTCTCACAAAGATTGAAAATGGAGGACTTATGCCTTTGAAATCTTTCCATGAGCTTGAAGAAAGGTTTTTCTCTGTGGTTTCCTTCCTAGAGAAAATGCAAAGCTTCTTTCACAATGGCAATTTCTTGGATGGTGAAGGTTTCACTGTTTTGGACTCAATGGCACTCAAAGCGTCCTTGGCCTCTCTCAACCCAATGTTGGAAATTAATGTCAGATAAGGCTGCCAAGGCGATCAAGATTTTGGTAAAATTGGCAGTTTTTGCAGGTGTTGTGGAGGCAGAGGGTGGGGTTGCAGGTGGAGATAGTTTGAATGAGGAAGTTGAAGCTCCAAAGGACATCGAGCCAAAAGAGGATGGGATTTTTGTGAGAGTGATCGTAGTGGAGGTTCACCTGCGTTGAGGCTCGGTCGTGGTAAAACAGGTGGTAGGTAGGGTGTTGGAAATGGTGGTGAGGCTTGTGGTGGCGATGGCAGGGTTGTCAACAATGGTGGCGATGGCAAGGTTGTCAACAATGGTGGCAATGGAGTCGTCAGTAGCAAAGAGGTTAGTGGTAGTGGCAATGGCAGCTTTTGAGGAGATGTCATAATTGACATGGACGAGTATGTCACCTTTGAATATGGTGACCCAAACCATGATTTTCCAAAAGAAGCACCTCCAATTTCAAGTCTGCACGGGTGTCGAAGCATGCTCAAGGCTTGAACAAGTCCGCGTGTTTGTGGCCTCAGCCGTGAACAAGTCAGGTCGGGATTAGTTTTATCTCTAGTCTTAGTATATGGTTTATGCTTTTTGTATATCTCAGTCTATGGATCGTGTTGTATGATCGAGTGTTTTATTTGTTGCCTTTAGCTATAGATGCTATGGAGGTTTTGAGGGGTTTGTCCCCCTATTTTGATATTTTGTGATGTTCTAAACATTCAAGGCATAGTCCTTTTTTGGGCAGCCTTGTCGTGGAGTTTTCCGACAAGTTGCTAGTTTTTTGTATCTTTTCATTTATAATAGATGGATGAGGGACCCCCCAACCCTCAACTATCTATCCATAAAAAAAAGCCTAAGAGAATACATTTGTGAATAACCTACAATTCAACAAATAACCTGCAATCCTCTCCTTTTCTAGTAGAGCAGTTTGACACAAGCACCAGCTATGATTCCCCAATAGCCCCATCGCCCCTAACTCTCTCTTCCAGATTCAACACTTGCAATCTTGACAAATTATCCTTCCACTTGGTATGATGATGATCTAAACACCCATGCCTTATTTCCGATCATTGTGTTCCGAGATCCTCATCTTTTGGCATAATGGTTTTGCATGGTCACGTGTCGAAGTCCCCTCCCAAGCACTACCAAATGATTTCTCACCCTCTCCTACCGAGTCTTGAGCAATCCTTTTAGCCTGCCTTTTTCCCTCAATAGGAATGGATGTGCTTGCTCATTGTTCCAATTTTCTCAAAATATGAGATCCATAATAAAATCTAGGATGGATCCCTAAAATTATAACTTCATGATTGATATGTCTTCAAACCATGGTACAAAAACTCACTGAATAATCAGCCAAGTCCCAAGAACTTGCGAGTCAAAAAAGCATGCGCTTAATTCACCCATGACTTGGTTGTCGAGTTTTGGCCAAGAACTCGCCGAGAACTCATCCAAAATCTCACCAAGTAACTACGAGTCTAAGCCAAAAACTCGCCAACTACACTAAAAGACAAGAAGCACAATTAAAAATGCAACTTGTTTTTGGTCATTTTCTACTCTTTTTGCTAACACATTTTCAAAAACAATTGAGCTGCAGTAAAGTGATCATCATTGGATTTGAAGGATTTCTCAATGGCTAAGTTTGATTTTAAAGGCATTTCCCTAGCATTTTTTTGTTTTAGGTTTTTGAAGTTTTGTTTTTCATTTCATTTCTCTTCTAGGGTTTTAAAGTTTTATTTTATGTTCTATATTTTATTCATTCTCTTCTTTTCTATTATCTACTTTGTGTTTCTTATTTTTTATTTCTTTGCTAGGGTTTGCAATGGGTGCGAGAAAGCCATCCATTAGGGAAAAATCCATCGATTAGGGCCAAGTCCAATGACCTCAGTTGGAAGCATTGCACACCAAGTTTGGTCCAAGGCACGAGTGATTTGCAACTATTGTGGTCTTGGGATGAGAGGAGGCATCAATCGCCTCAAATACCACCTCACACGAATCCCTAGCCGAGATGTGAAGTTGTCTAGTCAAGTGGAGGAAGAAGTGACTCAAGAGATGAATGCCCTTCTCTAGTTATGAGGAGAAAATGACAATAAGGAAGAGAATAAGGAAAGCAGGTGCAACAATCATGAATTGCCCCCTAAATCAAATACTAATATATAATCTTGTATTGGCACATGGATTCAACATATGTCCACTAAAGAGAGTTCAATCCCATGAAATTCAAAGGGATTCTTTGTTTCTCATAATACTCTAGTATGCAACCTTCACTCGAAGTGGTACTTGGAACCGAGATAAGCACAATGAAGTGAGGATGGAATTTTTGGTATTATAATAACATACCATTCAACATGGCAAAAATCCCATATTGGGTGGCATTGGTAAATGGATTGACCATTGTCAGGAAAGGGTTCAAACCATCAAATCCTCATGATTTCAGTGGGCCCTTGCTAGAGGAATCCATTAAAAAAAGGAAGGGATAGTAGAAATGTAAAAAAAATTTGGCACAAAAACTGTTGTAGTATTTTGTACAATGGGTGGACAGATGGCAAGAATTAGACATTGATAAACTTTTTAGTGGCACATTGGTATTCTTGAAGTCCATTGATGCCTCCTATGATGTGAAAAAAGTTGAGATTTGGAGGTGATCCTAGAAGTGGGCATTGAGAATGTCATCCAAGTTGTGACTGACAACGGATGAGAATATGTACCAATAGGGAGACTTCTTGAGGAGAGACACCCTACAATTTTTGGATCCCTTGAGCCACCCAATGCATTGATCTCATACTTGAGGTGTTCGGAAAATTGTATGGATGAAAAGTGCGGTTGAATATGCAATGAACATTACAAATATATCTACACTCACACCTGGGTGCGTAGCATGAGAGAGCACATCAAAAGAAAGGCAATGGTGCAATCGGGAGCCACATGAATCACCACAAACTTCATCACATTGCAAAGCATTGAAGCGAGATTAACATCTCTTAAGCAGACGTTTGTGAGCACTCAATGAATTGGAGTTTCCATATTATTTTATGAGAGAAGTAAAAGAAAATATGAATCCATTTGGAGTATAATCGGTCGGAGATTGAATACACATGTCTACCAACCAATACATCTAGCAGGGTACTACTTAAATCACAAATTGTTTTCTCGTAAACCTTTAAGGCTAATGAGATGGTTATGATGGGTCTGAATACATACATAGAGAAATAAATAAATAAATTATATCATGTCCACAAATGACCAAAATTAGGTCAATGGGACTCAAGGAAACAATAGTTAACAATAGAAAGTTCATGGGAATGAGAAGCCAAGAAGCCAAAAGAAAAGGAAAACAAGTACAAAGACAAAGTGGAGCAGTGTGCCACTAACAAAGGTGGCAATGGAACCAATACAAAAAGCAATGGAGGGCAAACAAGAGCCCCCACAACATGTGTCGATGAAAACTTGAAGGCCTCCTCGAAAATATTTGTATGTGCCTAAAGTGGAGGAGTCGTCTAGCCCATCATAAATCACTGTGAGAAGATCCAATGGTGCTCGTCAGGGAGTACCCAATGTTGGCGGGGTCGAGTCAGGAGATCCTAAGGGAAAGAAAAGCACTTCCTCTAGAATCTCCCCTAACATCCAAGGCCAATGTACTTCCCATGTTACAAAAGAAACTCATAAGTTGAGTCTGCCCCTGTGGTATGGGGGGTGATCGGTAAGCAGTAGATCCATGTCGCCAAAAAGGGGCAGAGCCACGCCACTAGGAAGAGGCAGAGCCATAGTGTTGAGGGAGAGCATGTTGGGGGATCTAGGTAATCTAAGTACAAGAGATATGTTGAGAGAAGCGCTACCTAACTGATCTATCAAGTCTAATGTGTGAGGCACCAGTGCCCAAAGGGCCCTTAGTGTTGCCAATCCCCTGGGTGGGTTGGAAGAAAGAAGTGATCAACATGGGGGCTCTAGAGCCTCTAGGCTCCTTTAGGGATCTACACTGGAGGATGACGACCTCGCGAAGATGAAGATCTAGGCACCGCTCGTCTGGATATCTAAAGAAAGTAGATAGTGTTGATTGAGTCCCTGTAGAGGCAATGATATCTTCACCAAATCTCATAGTAAATGGGGCATATGAAAATGAAGTGTTCCTCGGTCTCCACCTCCTAGAGAGATCAAAGACAGCAAATCCGATCATGATGGAGAATGTGGTGATTTATTTCAACCCATAACTGGTGAGAGCATACTCTCATCTGGCCAAGGGGAAACCTCAAGCCATGGGACCAATGGCGCTGGAGATAATGAGGGCGACAAACAATACCATCCACTACTTGTAAGAAATGGTCGGCGTAGAAAGCAAGCTTGGGGTTGAGCGACTCAATGGGGGAGATCCAGGTGGCCTAAATATATTGCCTGTAGATGTCCACTCTCATAGCACTAGTGATGACGTCCTTTGTCGGAAGGACTCTAAAGGAGCGTCCAGGGAATCAATAGAGATGCCAATAGAAAGGAGCAATCTAGTCTCAAAGTACCAACAATATGGCGTCTAGTGGGGACCAATGAAGCAATCCTCTTTGAAGAGCAAAGTGCCAAGTATGGATATCTCTCACAACCAAAGGTTGAGTCCCCTAAGGACTTTTAGTCTTTGGATGTATAAAGTAAGCCTGAAGATAGTCTCAAGGCGTAGCGGTTGTTCAACAAATTCAGCTTGGATGATGTGCTGAGGAACCATCCGCTTGCAACGAATCATGCATTGTAACATGAATCTGGACCCTCTCAACACAAGCCCAATTAACAGCCCCCAAGCTAGGTCCCCACACCTCTGAACTATATAGAACTGTAGGTTTTATGATTGCATCAAAAAGGCATAACTTGGAAGGGATGTCCTTTAAGTGGATCTAGAAACATTGACATTCCAAGATAGGGAAAGAGGCATACCCCTTGCAAAGGCATGGATGAGAAGTAGACTTCATGCTAAAGCATGGACCAATGAATTGGACCCCCAAATAAGTGTAGGCCGATGTGATCTCTAGAAGTTCCCCTTGTATAAAAATTGGAATTTGGAGAGGAAGCACTTAAAGACATTAAAGATCATAACCTTAGTTTTACTAAGGTTAACTGCAAGCTATCGGAGTTTGTAGAAACAAGATAGGGCATTAAGTTGCCTTTGTAGGCCCTCGGCAGAGTGTGACAAGAGGACAACATCGTCAACAAAAGTAAGGATAGCTATAAGCACCTCATGCACAATACAACCATCATAAATATGGGTATGTTGCCAAAGAAACTCCTCTAACTCATCAATATAGATGTTGAATAGGGTCAATGAGGGAGGAGATCCTTACTTGACCCCAATAGTACTCTTCACAAAGCCAGAAAAACTATGAGAAGTACGAAACTGCCCAATAATTGTCTCATAAAGCCTCCAAGCAGCGGTAATCAAAGAATCTGGAACGTTGATATCTCTCAACTTATGGAAAAGCAAGTGACTCAGAACTGAGTCAAAGGCTTTCTTGAAGTCAACAAAACAACAAAAAGACTTTGGAAGACCTGTTACGAGCTTCTTCAATAATAGACTGAAGAGTAAAGATGTGGTTGATAATCTAGTAGTCCTTTTTGAAGCCAACCTACCCCCTAGCTCTGATATTATTCATTTCCAAGTACTCTGACAACTGCATGTCTAACATTATGGCATAAATTTTGGCAAATGCATGCCCAATCATAATGGTCATGCAGGTTGCCACAGATAGAGAGATCTCTAGACATATGAATAGGGTGGATAATGTGTTGGGATCATGACTAAGGGAAACCTAAATATACCACCTTATTAAAGAGCATGGCAAGGGGGAAGACAAGGGAATCCACACCAAGGGAGCTTGTTTGAAGAAGAGGATGATGCCTGATGAAACCCATAGAGGCATGATTCTAGATGCAACAAACATTAAAAATATATCTACAATCGCACTTGGGTGCTTAGATTGATGAGAGAGCACACCAAAGGAAAGGAGCTTGTGTGATCGAGAGCCACAAGATTCACCACAAACTTCACCCCATTGCAAAGCATTGCGGCGGCACTAACGTCTCTTAAGCAGATGTTTGTGAGCACTCAGTGGTAGGAGTCTCAATATTCTTTTATAGGAAAGTAAAAGAAAAAATAAAACCATTTGGCATATAATTGATCGGAGATGGAACAAGTAGGGCCACCAACCAATACATGCAGCGGGGTACTACTTAAATCCCCAGTGTTTTTTCTTGGAAACCTTTATGGCTTATAAGAAGGTTTTGGCAGGTCTCAAGACATACATAGAGATGATGACACATGATGATACCCTTACAACCAGGTAAAATAAAATTGAGTCCTTTAATTGTAGATTTATTTAATAAATGCAATTTTAGTTAGATTACAAAGTTATAAATGTCTTATTTGCAGATTTGTGGTGGGAAGATTATGGTGCTCAAACAACAAATCTTCAGAGGCTAGCCATCTATATTTTGTGCTAGCCCTGTAGCACTTTTGGGTTTGAGCAAAATTGGAGCTTGTTTGAGAGGATTCACACCAAGAAGCGCAATAGGTTGACCCAAGAGTGCCTCAGTGACCTTGCCTTTATGCAATACAATCTTAGCCTCATGTCAAAAAGGTGGCAGGGAATGAATCTCATGACATGATAGACTTGGACCACATCAATCTGTATTTTGACTAGATTTTCGAGGATGTGGAGCTCGTGTTCACTGAGGAGGATATCGCATATTTGGAGAGGAAAACAACAGAATTTGAAATAGTGGGAGTGGTGAGAGATGACATACATGATAATGAATTTATTCATGGGGGATTTGTAATTTTCTATGATGATGATCAATCATCATATGATAATATGATGTTCATTTTACTTTTTTGGTCTAACTCTTAGTACTTAGACTTTTTTGGTCTAACTCTTATTACAAGATAGACTTATGATTACTTATGCTTTTTACAAGTATTTTAAATGTTATTTAAGTTTATTTTAAGAATTTATAAATTTATTTTATTTGTCGGGTTCTCGCCAAGTCTAAGTCCGAGTAAAAAAATCGGCTGCCGAGTTTTTGCTAAGTTCAGGTTTTTGAACTATGCAAGTCCAAACCACTAATTTCGAAAATCAACTTTATACTTGATAGATTGCAACCACGCTTTCTAGGCTCCCTACATTCGCACATGACCTCTTTTTGTACTACTCCTTGGTTATGTGGTTATTGATTCTTTCTTTTTGTATTCTCATTCATAAACCATTGCCATGTCTACGATGCTCTTCAGATCTCTCTTGTTCTCCCTATCAAAGTATGCCCTTGTACCTTTAGCGGCTTCTTTCTCTTTGAATATTTTGGTCATGTTCTATATGTAGGTCTTGCAAAATAATGTAATGGCATGCCAATAGTCAGGGAAAATTAACCATCAACTGCATGCGTGCTCATTCTCAATTATGTTATCGTCAACGTTATCAGGACTCACTTGAGAGAAATGAGCTTCTAGCTGAATGTACTCGCAGAATGCAATGTTTGACATATAACTAAAGTCTCGTCAACTGGTCTTCTCAATTTTGATTGGATTGTTACTGAACAAATTCTCTGCCAATGAATAATTCTTGCACCTATGCTCAATACTCCATTGTAGACAAACCTTGCACCAAGAACCAGTAGATGTTTGGTCTTGACCCACATTCAGAACAACACCGACACAGAATGTAGCATAGGAAATATGAATGAATATACACAACCAGACCAATGAAATATCCATGGAATGAGAAAAGAAACTTGGCACTTTACTATATATTCAAAAAGTCGTGCACATCAATATCACATGACAAGGGAGAAACACAATGAGAGCTCCTAGAATCATCCTTGAACACAACTATATGAAGACCATAAGTTCCAACCAAAACATAAAATTAAGTCTTGTCTGGACATTACACAAAACATGAGTTAGATAACATCTTATTTATGTCTTTAGCAAAGGAATTAATGTGTAAGAAAACTATAGAATATATATAGCAAATACAAAATAGTCGGCGAACTAGAATATTCAATGATTGCAAAACAAGCGTAGTATAATATACAAGCGATGCAGACATAAAGAACAACAAAGATATCTGGAATAGCAATTTTTTTCATAGGAAACAATGTACATCAGATGACAGTCAAAACTTTATGGAGAATGCACATGAGAGAGCTCTGTCTTTTTCCAAGACTTGATCATACATAATGATGGCCTGGTGGGTGTGGCGGTTGCCCCCAACCATTGCCAACCACCCAACCAAGCAAGACTTGATAAAAAATTAATATGGCTCTCATACATCGCCAAACTAAAAACAGAATCTTTTCCCTAACATAACTTTAATAAAGATCGTAGCCTTCATGATACAAAATTTCAGTCAACACAAAGTAAATGCCTACATACAAAATAGGCACCTACAATACAATTTTTTCAAGATAACTTACCACCAGTAGTCTGACCCTAGAGAGATGTAGACCATCAAATTCAAATAAAACATAACCACAAACCAACTTTTAGACCCCCTACATTGAATAATTTCCATGGGAAAGCCAAAGATTGTAAAGGACGTTCAAGAGTTAATAGAGAAAATTACAATAGCTAATAGCCTGATGATGATCAATGTCATTGGATGACAGCAAATTTAAGAAAAGGATGCTATTCATGAATGGCCTTGACCTCCCTAATAAATGTTCAATAGTAAATTTCAACTATCGAGCATTACATTTTAACCCTAACTGATAAACTTAGGTAGTAAATTGTTATCCTCATCCATAAGAATTTGTAATTACACGGAGTGATGACATTGTGCGAATTTATTAGGCCAAATGAGGTTTTAAGTCTTCTTCTAAAGTCTGGATTGCAATTTGGTTGTTGCACGGTGTATGTACAAGGATATATTTTAAATTCTAAATTCTTTCAAATTTTAGCCAGTCATTTCCCCACTTCTAAAGGATCTAGTGGTTCATGTTTCTAATGGCATTTCCATTTTGAAAACCGTACTTGTTACTCAGTTTCATGCAGCTTTTGTTTTTGTGTTGTCTACTAATTGAATCCTCCATAAATTCTGATTTTTCTAGTCTATTGTTTAACAGAAAAAAATTATACATTAGTTAGAAATTATCAGTAAATACAGTACATGCAGAGTTCATGACAGCTGATCTACTGTTTTTTCCAGAAAATGATAGCCAACATTAATTCCGATCTAGTGAACAACCTAAGCGGCCGAAATGGGAAACCCATCATTAAAAGTTTGGACGTTATTTAGCACGAAATCAAATGTACTTCCATTCAAGCTACTAAGAGCCTTGTTATAGGTAACTAAAAGCAGATTTAAACTACTACCAACAACATTAGCAAACATAATATTCACTATCAAAAGAAAAGTGAATAAAATTTAGCCACAGAACAAAGTTATTGTCCATCCCACCAGCATTATCAAACTAAAACTCCACGAGAGCAGTAAAGAGGTTTTGGTCAGGCTAGAGCTCCTCCACACTCCTCTGAATTTCAACAGCTTCATTGGGAGAAGTGGCAGAATCTCCAATACAGGTAATTCTGGACCATTCACAAAAAGAAAATGCCTCATTGTAGGATTATAAGAAACCCTCTATGAAAATTTCCATGGTTTCCTTGTCATTAGGACCATTGCAGATAACATTCTCGATACATCTATAGATAAGAGATAACTTCATATTGTCTTTGACCTCATCCAAGCCAAACTCAATATTTCTCAAGATTTTGACCGATTGCAATAAGTCATTGAACAGCTGTCCTCATCTTTTTCTGCTGCATTAGCCACAATATTGAAATCACCTTCAAAAATAACAGAAGAAAGCCATGTTTGCATATCTATCATAGCAAGTTTCCTGTTAATGCTATTAGGAGGAACATATACATTTCCCAATACAGATTTCTGTGGTAAGCTCAAAAGAATAGAAAACAGCTATTACATGCCAAGGACGGTCACTATAAGATTTCAAAATGAATGTAGTGGGGTTCCAGTGAAACAAAACACCCCCTGATTTTCCAATTTGATTCCATGCTAGAAGATGTTGAGCACCCAAGGAGGAGAGAGCTGGTTTAGGAAGATCTACATTCAGTAGCCTTGTTTTTGTAGTTGTGTCATAACTAGTTTTCGAGAAGAACTTATTTCTTGAGAAAAATACTTATTTTGGGCTCCAAGCCCTCTGATATTCCAAGGAAAAAATTTAATAGGGGAGTATCAGCAGCAAAAGGTTCTAAACCATGTTGAAGACTACGATCATTTTGCATATTTGTGGGCATCTGAATAAATGGAAGATGCTTGTCCAAGGATGGAATTAAATCTCCTTTTCTCCGGATTTTTACTTGATAACAAAGCGAAGTCTGATCTAGAGGATGCGTATTTTCTCTTCCTTGAGCACTGAATTGCATCATTCCCTTAGGAAATGCCATGATTGAGTACTTTGGCATTATAAGTTTAGACTCATCAGCTATATGTTGATGATCTAGTATGAAAACTTTTTGTGAAATGATAGAATTGTTTTCTCTAGAGTCCTCCAATTGTTGTGCTATTGTGCTTAAAATTCAAAGGCATTTGAGCTCAACAATTCCACCTTTGTATCTTTAGATTTCCCTTTACGAGAATAAGCCTTACTACTTTGCCTAGTTGTTTTAACTATTTGTGGTTTAATGGAAAATAAGCTACACAGAACTAATTAAGACCTACATTACCAGGTACTGCCCTAGAGACCCCTGTACCCATACCAGTACAGTCCTGGTATTGGTATTGGTCTAGGTACCTCCCAAGTACCTCTCGGGTTACTCTATTACCTTGGGTACCCGACTGTCTTAATAAAAACATAATCAAAAAATAGTGCTGATTTGCATCTGGTTGGAATGAACTGATTGCTGATAACAATGAAGAGCAATATAATGATTTGTTCACGTAGTTCTTAAGGAAGCCATATTATGATAATTTTGATTATCGTCCATATTTTTTATTTTTTATATAAATGTAACCAAGTTGTACCCCAGGTCCCAAAATAAAATGGTGAACCCCATACCCGAACCACATACCTATATCTGTACTCAAACCTGTACCAGTAACTTAGATCAAAACTAGGGCACAATAAATATCTATGATAATACAGTCATAAACACAATCAGATCTGATCTAGTGCCTAAAATAGTAAATGAAAGCAACACAAAACCATAATCAAGCAATGACAAAGTACCAAAATGGAAAGACACAGAAAGAATGATAGAAACAAACACACTTGGGCACTGTTCTAGACATTTGAGACTGGAAACAGGCTTTGGAGCTGACTGTACTGCTACCCTGTAAATCTGATTGTGTTATGTGAAATTGTTAGAATCAGCGGAGCACTGATTTTGTCCTGGTGGGAATCGGCAGACCGATGTTTCTGATCCATTGTTCCTGCTGATTCTGTACCTGGGCACCGATTTTGTCCTCCATTCAAGTCCTGAAATTTCAGGGGCCACTTCACAAATTGATGATGAACAGGTTTGTGGCTTCACTTTGCAAAATTGATGCACAGAATGTAATGAATTGCTTCTCCTTTTTCCTTTGACCTAATCCTTAACAATGTTGCAAGAAAGAGTGTGAAAGTTAGTTGGCCTGGGCAACCTCTTGAGGAGTTGCTGCTACATATCCCGCACGCTTGGAATCAGGGCTCTATGTAATTCTAGTGTTTTGTGAGTGTAATCCCAACCCAAGTAAGAAATAGGGCTTCACCTTCTCTCCCTAGAGAATCAAATGCAACTACATGCTTCACTATGACCTACTTTTGCTACAAGATATTGGCACAAGATGGATGAGGACAAAATTTAATCAATGTGCACATTCCTTGATGAAATGTGAAGACCTCTTGATAAGACTTGATAAATAAGCATGAGAGACTTGGCTTGTAAAAGATCTCGATGATAGGAATCAATAACGAAATGGCTAAGGGTACCTTTGTATATATAGGCTTCACAAGGGCACATCTTGTATAGGTTGACACTAGAGGATAGTAAAAGGCAACAATCAAGGAACAAAGGACCCACAAGTCAAGGGGACATCATCATGGGCTGACTAAGGCCTAAGCAAAGACCCTAAAACAGTGTTTCGGACCTTTTGGAACCATTCGATGTTGTACAAGCGAAAGTGAATAGTCGATCTATAGGTTCTTAGACATTCTAAATTGAATGATGGTACTATCATTGACCTAAGGTGAACAAATAGTTAATATGTAAGGAGAACATAAGTCAAGGGATGACAATATAAGGCCCAACACAAAGAGGAAAGTGTGCCGAAAATAACCAAATGTGTGCACATGGACCAAGTGTGATAAATCATGACAAAGACGTAATGGAAATGGGTCTTGTACCAAATTTAGGTGTCTACATAATATCCATACCTTGAGAGACTGATTTATAATTGGACATTCGTTTTTGATGATGTCAGTTGGCTTCCTTGTTAATTGGATTCAATGCCTATATAATTTTACCTTTGTTATCTAGTGTATTCCTATAAATTGTTTCTTTTTCAAATAATTTGGCTTGCTGGACTGATTGGAGTTGGGAGTCTATTTTGGTAGCCTCATTTGGGGTTTGCATTTGGGGGACGGATGGGAAACCTTGGGCTAGATGTCCATGTTCATGATAAAGTCTATGTTTGAATGCTATATTTTCATTGTCTATATAGGTTGTTCCCATTCAATTTCTTCTAGTTCTAGCAAAATTCTATCTAGGATTGAATTTGCCAAGTCTATCTTCACATAAATTCGAGCATAATGGAGAACCCCAGATTTCAAAATAATCTCAAAAGCAACTATGAACTCCCCAATCACACTTCCTATCTTTCTCATAGTTTTAACTCTGATATTCATAGGGAACAAATACAGTCTTTACCAAGCTAGTATAGAGCTAGGAATCTCATTAGTGAGGTTGAAGGCAAGATTCCATGGTTTCATGAAAAAAACCTATGTTTTGTAGAGCAGTATCATGAACTCCTTGGAAAGCATCTTTTTCAGCTTTTGATGAAAATACCATCATGCAATACCCTTTAGTCATCATCTGCACATCTATAATCCCTTTGGTTTCCAAATTACCTATATCTAGGATTTCAAAGTCTTAAGTCCTCGATATTCCGCCATAAAGCAATAGATAGGAGCCTTTCCTTTGAGAAGAAATAGCTCTATTTCATCCATAGAAAGCTTCACCCAAGAGGGAATAGCCATCATCCCGTAATGACCATTATTCATTTTGGATGGAAATTTTGGCTTCAATATTGTTTTCTTGGCCTATGGGTGCAGAAAATTGAGTAACTCATCTCTTGATGTTGGGAAAATATGGTGTAATTGTTGATTTGAATGAGGAAGGGTTAGAAATTGAGGAAGCCATGGCATATTCCCCTGGATCGCAACCCTTTGCATGTAATCAGCCAATAGGGAAAGATTGATTAGAAGAGGAAGAAAAATTCTACAGAAAAGGTGTACCCACTAGGGCCACAACATTTGAGTCCTTCGCTTTTGGGGACCAAAAGCTTCCCTACTGGAGAGGTGTGATCTGAAATGGATCAGTTGTATATAGTTGTGATTTAGTAAAATGGTTTAAGACCAGTTTATCACTCAAAACCAATAGAGTCAAATACTCACACCACACTTCAAGAAACGAAGACTAAGAAAACAAGACCAAATAAGGACAATGCGCCAATAGAAACAAAGTGGAAGGACAAAGTGGAGGCCCTAAAGATGGTCTGAATGCTCAGAGGCCCATCACCACTTGCATTCTATTAAAAAATCATCATAGGTGAGTTTCACAGTGGCCGAATTTGCCCCTTACATAAAATCCAAAATAGGCTAATTTGAATGTTGCCGAATTCACCAAAATCAACAAATGCCAAACAAGGGAATTCAAAGCCTGCTGAATTCGTCCAAGATGATAGGATAGGAAGCCCAACAGCCCGACAAGGAAGCTTTGTTAATCCACATTCCAACTATGAGATGGATTGTCGTTTGGGGTCTTTTGTTTCTATTTGATATCACAATTGTTTTCAATTCAATTGTCTTCATTTGTTCATGTTTATACTATTGTCTTCATTTCCAGCAATTTGGGAAGCACTTCAATTCTATTCACAAGTTGTTTTTCTAAGCCTGGAACTTACACTCATATACAAGATAAGATTTGTGTGAATGAATAAGATATTGGTATAGCCAGCTTGATTATAGATCGTTGAGAGCTTCAAACTCTATTGTACTATAGTTTTTGTTTGCTTTTGATAGAAATCTGCTTGCGAAGTAGATAGGGTGATCCAACATATGGTCACCCTCTTGTGCCTACATATACCTAATATGTCAAACTCCTTACTCCAATTCAAGTATTCCAATATGGGCACACTAATAAATATTAGTTTAATCCTTCAAAATCCTCCTCTTGGCCTTCTCTAGATATAAAGGGTGTGCATGTCCTCATTACTATGTCAAGTGGGTATCCCACATGACCGAGAAAAGACATAATTACCTTAATGCCTCAACATTGTGTGGAATTTCCATCCACTCCACGACACAGAACTTTTCTATGTTTGTATTCGATTTGGCATGACATACACTATGGCTCTACAATTTTTGGAACGGACCATGAACAAGCATTTTTTTGAATTCAAGGGTCCTTTCGACAGATCTTCATGCGCTCTTCTGAAGCCTTCAAATGAATTCTTCTTCTCATATCTACCAATCACCTAGAACATTTTGAAATTACCCAATATCAAATTCTCGAAAATGTATATGATGATTCATTGGAATGTGGTTGGACCATTGCACAATCTAGATGATGTCCTACACGTATGTTGATGCGGTGGATTGCACCCTTGACAGGAGACTGAGCTCTTGTCTTCCACACATCACAATGGAAACTCCTCTCTTGCCTGTGGGTCTGGCAAAACTGTGGGGAGAGTCTCTAAATAAGGGCTAGCTCCCTTTGATGCATCTGAGTTATTCCAGTAAGTTGCTAATATATATATATATATATATATATATATATATAATGGGGGGGGGCGGCGGGGGGTGAAAAGAGAGAAGGATGCTGAAAAACAAAACCTAACCTAATAGAGTGATGCACCAAACAAGTTTGATCTACTCACACTCACACTCTGAACCACAAGAACACATACATACACTTTAACTGGTAAAAGGACCAGACTACAGGGAGCTTGACAAGGAAGCTTTAATGGAAACACACAGAAAAGGAACTTACCATAGGCGCTGTAGGGAAAGCACACTTTCTAGTAACCTCCTTCTGCCTCTACGCTCCAGGTACAGCTCTTCTTATCACCTGCAGGAATGGCGCTTTGTATATACCAAGTGCATGGGTGTCAACCCTGTGAAAGCATTAGGAAGCAATGACTAAACACAAGACTAACACTCAAACACACTCAGAGATATATCCAACCAGAATAGAGGTAAAAAATGCGTATTCTATTGATTCCAGGTGAAAAATGGCAAGGCTTCGCCTTACAATATGAGAGATATCTTCTCAAATGAGAAGATGCAATATATAGAGAGAGAGAGGAAGTAAAGGCGCCCCTTTGGAAAAGACTTTGGCGCCTTTTTACAAGTTAGCCCATGTCCGTTGATAGCGTTGGGAAAAGGAAGTCGTTGTTGCTAATATCATCCTTCTAGAAGAGCCCTACTAGAACCATGCTGTGTAATCGCCGCTCTTGACTTTAGCGTTCAAACATTAATGTGAAAGCATGGGCCGAGCCTCTTTTTCTACAAACAAGACTGCTCCTTCAAGATATTCACGCAGTTTGTCTGCTCATTAATGTAAAGTGAAGAAAACAGGTCGCGCCATTCACTGTTTGCGCCCCTTGATGACCACTTGGCAAATACTGTGTCAACCACTAGAGTAACTCCTTGAGTCGACACCTTCCTTTGCCACTTGGACTGTTTTGTCCGTTTCTGCACTTTGTCTCTTCCCGGCTGTCTTTTCTGGCTCCTTCGGCCCTCGAGGGCTATCCTCCTAGCCTTGCTAGCTCCTTGGGCTCTTCTCTCAGCGACTCTTCCTTTTCGCCTTAAGGCCTTTGAATGCATTCGGGTGCGCGCTCAAGCCTTTAAAGATCAACGGCTATTTCTTTTCCATAAAGTTGACGTTCGCGCACCCTCGTTATATGAAAGCCAACGGCTATTCTATTGCCCTGAATTTGACGTCTGCGGGGACGTCACTGGATGCCTGGATCCCAACGACTATTTCGCGGTGCTTAATTTTGACGTCTTCGGGCCCGTCACCCTTTGGTCAATCCCTTCAGCGTTTTCCTTTGCTTCGGCTTTTTTTGCTTCATTTCCTTTGGGTTTTTGCTTTGGAACCTCCCGAAGGGAAGGTGTCTCTTCGGCTTTTGGAGAAGTGTCTTTCTTTTGGCAGCCGAGAGTCCCTCACAAGGGCACCTGCCCTTTGAGGTCCTTCAAGCTCCTTGGTCCTAAAATCCTTCGGACATTTTGTTCGAAGGATTTTTTTCTTTGTCTTTCCCGCTTTCCTCAGGCTTTCCCTTTGGGCGAATTCCTTCGGACAAAAGTCCGAAGGAATTGCCTTAACATTTTGCCTCAGGATTTTATCCCGAAAGACATTGTCTTTGCCTTATGAATTTCTTCGGACAAAAGCCCGAAAGACATTGTCTTTGCCTTATGAATTTCTTCGGACAAAAGTCCGAAGGAATTCCTTCGGACATTTTGTCCGAAGAAATTCTCTTGTCCTTTGCCTTGAATAAATCCGAAGGAATTCCAACTTGCCTTGTTCACTTTTCCGAAGAAAATCTTACCCTTTCGGCCTTCTCTTTGATCTCTTTGCAAGTGTTCCCTGCCCTCCGCAAGGGCACTTGGGTCCGGAACTGCCCTCCGTAAGGGCACTGGAATGGTCCCTTTTATGCTTGACTGCCCTCCGCAAGGGCACTTGTCCTTCGAGAGACTCTCTTGAACCTCCTGATTGAACCATTCGATTGAACCAACCGGTTGAACCGATTGATTGAACCAACAATGGTTCAACGGTTCAATGGTTCAATACTGTATTCTGCTCATTCAATTTGTTGCTTGAACCAACTCGTTTTGAACCATTCGATTGAACCAAGTCGTTGAACCAACTCTTTGAACCAACTGATTGAACCATCCCGTTGAACCGACTGCTTGAACCAACTCGTTGAACTAAACCAATTGAACCAAACCGACTGAACCAAGTCGTTGAACCAAACCAACTGAACCGAAAATGGTTCAAAGTTCAAGTTCAAAGTTCTTGGAAAGCTCATGTCGTTGAACCCCGACATTGAACCACTTTTCCAACCTTAAGGAAAAGTGTCTTGAATCATTTTAGCCCTCTTTCCTTGTGAATTTCTTCGGACAAGAGTCCGAAGAAGCTTTTTAAAAGCCCTTTCATTCTTTGAACTGGTTCATCTTCTGTCGAAAGACTTGTGCAACCCGAATTCAACTGGCTCAGAACAGCAAGGGAAAAAGGGGACCGATTTTGACCTGCTGGACCAAAAATAGTCAACAAATTGGCGACTCCCAGGGGAAGCATGCCTGCTATGCTTAGAAACCAGTTGCCTTAAAGTCCATTGGGCACGGAGTCAGAATGCAACTTGAAAAAGTTAGCAACAGCCCCAATAGATCCAAGAATCAATCATGAAGCTTTTACCCCAAACACAAAGAAAAACACACACAAGGCTAAAAACACTACTTGTGCAAACAGCACTTAGGGAAAATTGGGAAAGAAAACTGAAAGCAAACTACTTTATACAGCTAACCAAGTATATTTGCCTCCCTCCTGGATCAAAGGAAAATTTTCTTAAGTCTCCTTCATGGCAAGGAAACTTATGGTGCCAGACAAGTGGCTGAATGGAATGGAGATTTGGTGACCTGCTCCTCTTGCCTACCACCTTGATTGGCTTGCATCCGAGTGGATCAAAGTCAAACATGCTTCCAACATATATGTACTCTTCTTGTTCTTGGAAGCTGTCGAATGTTGGCTCTTCATGCTGGTGTGTTTCATCAAGAAATCAATCGTTGTTGGCTCATCACCATAAGCCCTTTGATATGCATAGCTCCCTTGACATGCATCATGGTTTGACTCGTTCCCTTCTGCTTCATTGGAGACCCTGTCAAACTCATCCTCTGCTCCCTCATGGCTTTCTTGAAGAAGGGTGACTGTTGTGATGTCTGAAATGGAATCACAAACTGATTGTTCATCCCACAGAACATCACCCTTTTGTTCAAATCTCTCTTCTTCAAGGCTTTCCTCAAGATTGACAAGCCTCTCCTTTTCCTGCTCAAGGATCAGAGTCTCTAGTTGTTCAAAGACATCCTCCTGATTCTCCAACTCAAGGTCCACAGCATAGTCATCCTCCTCATCAAAGCAACAAAGAAGTTCATCAAACAAGGGACGAGAGAGGTCACCATGCTTACTTTCCTCTTCATATTGCTGGAACATCCGCTTGTATGCATGACCTGCGTCTTCTCCATTGTTGATGTCTTCAAAAGGAGCATCCATGATGATTTCATCTTCATTGTTGCTCATGATAACCTCCTGGGCAGCTGCAATTTGGATCTTCTCTTCTTCAATTGCCTCTTTCAAAACAGGTTCCTCTCTGAGAAGGGGTGAAGTGGGAGGTTGAAGATTAAACCCATGTGGAAGAGGAGGCAGTCCCTGAGCTAGAATCGAATGATTCTCCTCCTTCCATTTGGCCAGTACTTCATCTATATCAGATGTGGCCTGATATCTCTCTTGGAGGTGTGTAGATGGGGTGTGTTCAGGCATGGAATCTGTTGTTTGGTCTGAACCGTCCATCACACATTGGCTGAGGAACCTCATTCTGGACTCCAACTCTGTAATTCGCCTGGCTAGATTTTCTTGAAAGAGCCTTTCTTGGAGGTCACAAGCATCATCATCATGAGTATGAGCAGCTTCATCTTCTTCAAGGTCCTGAGCCGGTTCATGATAGTCCCTCTTCCAACTTGGAATCTTGACATCATGTTGAGAGACCTGAGGAAGTTGAGGAAGACTAGGAAGGGTCTGCTCATGCATATGAAGAGCTGCTTCAAGAGAGATGTGCTGGTTCATGGTATTCCCTTCAAAGGAGGATTCACAATCTAGGGAATTGAGAAGGTTGATCTCCATGAGAGGTTGCTCTAATGCCCTTTGATGTTTGAAAGCTAGGCGCAAGGGGTTAAGAGCAGGAGTGATTAATGCATCAGATGAGCTAGAGTGAGCAAGTGCTATCTGGTAGAAAGGATTTGGTGCACAAGAGGGGGCTTTCTTTAGAATAGGAGGGGGCACACAAGGCTGACTGCCTTGAATGAATGGACTCTTCCATTTTGCTATCTCCTCCTCCATGGATTGCAAGCCCTGAGCTTGCCTAAACAAGCACTCCTCCTTGTACATAAGATCTTGCTAATATCTATACTGCTCATCCAATCTGTCTATCTCCATCACTTGCTTCTCAAACTCCAGCGTTACTTCCCTTATTGTTGAAGGGCAACTAGGAGAGCTGCTTGAGGTGATTCCATGAACAACCTGAGCTTGATCGAAATTATATGAAGGAAAACAAGGCCCATGATTCTGAGTGATGGGATTATACATACAAAAAATGTGATTTCTTGATGGCACCAAAACTGCTTAACCAGATGATTCGACTCAAAGTCGCCATTGGTGTTGATGAAAAAGCCTCCAAACGCTGGTTGGTTGAAGAACACACCAAAATTCTTCAACTTTTTGGACAAAACTTGTCCCACAATCGCCTGAATAAAGGTCAGATGCTGTATTAATGGTTCGTTCTGCTGTAACAGGACCAACACCAATCTTGGAACTTTTCTGTGTTAAAACGTGGTCCCACCGGGCATGCCAAAAACTGTTGATGCGGTGGATTGCACCCTTGACAAGAGACTGAGCTCTTGTTTTCCACGCATCACAATGGAAAATCCCCTCTTGCTTGTGGGTCTGGCAAAACTGGGGGGAGAGTCTCTAGATAAGGGCTAGCTCCCTTTGATGCATCTGAGTTATTCTAGTAAGTTGCTAATACACACACACACACACACACACACACACATATATATAATGGAGGGGATGAAAAAAGAGAAGGATGCTGAAAAATAGAACCTAACCTAATAGGGTGATGCACCAAACAAGTTTGATCTACTCACACTCACACTCTGAACCACAAGAACACATACATACACTTTAACTGGTAAAAGGACCAGACTACAAGGAGCTTGACAGGGAGGCTTTAATGGAAACACACAAAAAAGGAACTTACGATAGGCGATGTAGGGAAAGCACACTTTCTAGTAACCTCCTTCTGCCTCTGCGCTTCAGGTACAGCTCTTCTTGTAACCTGCAGGAATGGCGCTTTGTATATACCAGGTGCATTGGTGTCAACCCTGTGAAAGCATTAGGAAGCAATGACTGAACACAAGACTAACACTCAGACACACTCAGAGATATATCCAACCAGAATAGAGGTAAAAAATGCGTATTCTATTGAGTCCAGGTGAAAAATGGCAGGGCTTCGCCTTACAATATGAGAGATATCTTCTCAAATGAGAAGTTACAATATATATAGAGAGAGAGGAAGTAAAGGCGCCCCTTTGGAAAAGACTTTGGCGTCTTTTTCCAAGTTGGCCCATGTGCGTTGATAGCGTTGGGAAAAGGAAGTCGATGTTGCTAATATCATCCTTCTAGAAGAGCACTGCTAGAACCATGTTGTGTAATCGCCGCTCTTGACTTTAGCGTTCAAACATTAATGTGAAAGCATGGGTCGTGCCTCTTTTTCTGCAAACAAGACTACTCCTTCAAGATATTCACGCGGTTTGTCTACTCATTTATGTAAAGTGAAGAAAACAAGTTGCGTCGTTCACTGTTTGCGCCCCTTGATGACCACTTGGCAGATACTGTGTCAACCGCTGGAGTAACTCCTTGAGTCGACACCTTCCTTTGCCACTTGGACTGTTTTGTCCATTTCTGCATTTTGTCTCTTCCCGGCTTTGTCTTTTCTGGCTCCTTCGGCCCTCGTGGGCTATCCTCCCAGCCTTGCTGGCTCCTTGGGCTCTTCTCTCAGCGGCTCTTCCTTTTGGCCTTAAGGCCTTTGAATGCATTTGGGTCAGCGCTCAAGCCTTTAAAGATCAATGGCTATTTCATTGCTGTAAAGTTGACGTTCGCACACCCCTCGTTATATGAAAGCCAACGGCTATTCTATTGCCCTGAATTTGATGTCTGCGGGGACGTCACCGGATGTTTGGATCCCAACGGCTAGTTTGCGGTGCTTAATCTTGACGTCTTCAGGCCCATCACCCTTTGGTCAATCCCTTCGGCTTTTTCCTTTGCTTTGGCCTTTTATGCTTTCTTTCATTCAGGTTTTTGCTTTGGAACCTCCTGAAGGGAAGGTGTCCCTTCGGCTTTTGGAGAAGTGTCTTTCTTTTGGCAGCCGAGAGTCCCCCGCAAGGGCACCTGCCCTTCGGGGTCCTTCAAGCTCCTTGGTCCCGAAATCCTTCGGACATTTGTCCGAAGGAATTAGCCGAGAGTCCCTCGCAAGGGCACCTGCCCTTCGGGGTCCTTCAAGCTCCTTGGTCCCGAAGGATTTCGGGACCAAGGAGCTTGAAGGACCCCGAAGGGCAGGTGCCCTTGCGAGGGACTCTCGGCTAATTCCTTCGGACATTTTGTCCGAAGGATTTTTTCCTTTGTCTTTTCCGCTTTCCTCGGGCTTTCCCTTCGAGCGAATTCCTTCGGACTTTTTGTCCGAAGGAATTGCCTTAACATTTTGCCTCAAGATTTTATCCCGAAAGACATTGTCTTTGCCTTATGAATTTCTTCGGACAAAAGTCCGAAGGAATTCCTTCAGACTTTTTGTTCGAAGAAATTCTCTTGTCCTTTGCCTTGAATAAATCCGAAGGAATTCCAACTTGCCTTGTTCACTTTTATGAAGAAAATCTTACCCTTTCAGCCTTCTGCCTTCTCTTTGATCTCTTTGCAAGTGTTCCCTGCCCTCCGCAAGGGCACTGGAATGGTCCCTTTTATGCTTGACTGCCCTCCGCAAGGGTACTTGTCCTTCAGGAGACTCTCTTGAACCTTTTGATTGAACCGTTTGATTGAACCAACCGGTTGAACCAACCGATTGAACCAATAATGGTTCAACGGTTCAATGGTTCAATACTGTATTCTGCTCATTCAATTTGCTGCTTGGACCAACTCGTTGAACTAAACCAATTGAACCAAACCAACTGAACCAAGTCGTTGAACCAAATCGACTGAACCGAAAATGGTTCAAAGTTCAAGTTCAAAGTTCTTGGAAAGCTCATGTCGTTGAACCCCGACGTTGAACCACTTTTCCAACCTTAAGGAAAAGTGTCTTGAATCATTTTAGCCCTCTTTCCTCGTGAATTTCTTCGGAAAAGAGTTTGAAGAAGCTTTTTAAAAGCCCTTTCATTCTTTGAACCGGTTCATCTTCTGTCGAAAGACTTGTGCAACTCGAATTCAACTAGCTCAGAACAGCAAGGGAAGAAGGGGACCGATTTTGGCCTGCTGGACCAAAAATGGTCAACAACGTACATGAATAGATGTTCTCAACCACGGAGGTTGTCTTAAGTCTTATCTCCTTTCAAATGCTTATTTGGTTGAATCCAGTAAACCCATCAAGGATAGATCTCATGACCAGACACTTCCTCTAAGATAGAGTCAATAAACAAGATGCCAAGCAGGTTCTTCATTGTGACTGTGTTCAAATTGCCAAAGTCCATGCAAATCCTTATCCTCATTTTAGATCTATCTTCGAACTAATAACAATGAGAGAAACCCAATCACTCGTGTTCACCTTAAAGATGATACCCATATCTAGTATCTTATGAGTCTCCATCTACAACTTCTATGTGCACTTGGGGTTCATGTGGTATGGTATCTATCGAATGGGTTGAGCTCATAGGATAAATGAAATTCTATGCACACATTGTTTGGGTAGAAGGTCCTTTATATTTGCAATCCCAATAACACAACTATTTTTAGTCTATAAATATACAAAAAGTTGTGACCCTCAACACTTGGTACCAATTGTATTTGTCATAAACAACCTGTAGAGATTTCTCCATGCCAAGATTAAAATTCACTGTCGTCATACCTGAATAGTTGATACTTCTAAGTGTCATGAACCTTCGAGTCTCCAAAATCAATTTGGTAAAGCCAAAAATTCTTGCATATAGTTGGAGGATTGGATTTAATAATTGACTTGGTTGTCATGGATAGGTCTTTTCTTTTTGTGGCAAATATCTACAATTCATCTCCTTCCTTGGCCTCTATGTCTATATAAAACCAAGATGGCAAGATCTCATAATCCCCAATTTGCCAATAGAGCATTGCACTATCCAATTTTTCATCATCTTTTGACCATCAGTCCAATTGGAGGACACCATCATCTATAATCCCATCTATGTGATTATGATCCAAGTCAGATGAAGTTGCTTCCATACTAGTAATTGGATCTGTAAGCCAATATTTTTGGTCCTCTCTACCCTAGGGACAAGACTCTTCTTCAAGCTCAAGTTCATCTTCGCTTTCTTCATCCACCCTCGGCCTAGCAAAGCATCATATGTTGGTTTCAACAAGAAAACTATGACAAAATCAACTATGAACAGCACGCCCGCCTCACACCCCCCCCCTCCCATTTGAACACGTTGAATGACAATGACTTCTAGGGGTTGTATCCCAAATTGGTTTGAAATTACTTTCCTAAATGTTGGCATCCACAAGGTTGTTTGTTCAATTTTCTCCTTGTCCCTTCTAAAAAAATATTCCCTAATTCAGTGCTTACAACCATGTTAGATATCTATATGCAAAAACATAGGATTCGCTACCTTTACCATCAACATCAATGGGTTCAATGCCCAATCCTCCTAATTTGGCATCTCCAACTCTAGGGACTGATCAATCACCACATGTAATCTCAATATGTGATTAACAATTCTTTCACCTTCACTGGAAAAACAATTTCTCTATTTTTCTAGCCATTGTCATGATGGATGGTTGAAAAAATTCCAGAGACGGACTAGATGCATTTTTTTCAATATATGCTTCCTTTGCAACAAAATTCTGAATTTCATCCCTTTCATTAATCACTACTTTATTTTCCACCACAACATCCTAATAAGTTGAACCTTTGTTTGTGCTCTAGTCACAACATGACACTCTAGTTCAATCATATTCACGTTTGTTATCACTCAATGTTTAGGAAAATTATTTGTCATATCCCCCTTTTTGGCCTAAGCATGGACATGACCTTTAGCCTAGTTCTTTTGGTGTTTTCCCTAGGCTAAGGGAAGAAAGGTAAAATGGGAAACGCTAATTTCCCCTCCTTAAAAGGTAAAAGTGAGTTTTCGCTTAAGTTATTCTAATTTTGCATTAAGGAGGGCCCATTTTGACTTAAAGGTCTTAAAAAGCCTTGAAGTGTTCCTAAAGGATGGTCGAACTTATAATCCACTAACTCTACCTTCATAACTAAAAAGGTGAGTATATAAAGGGGATTGGATTTCATTTAAGAGGTTATGTTTTTTGATATGGATTTTTGATGCTAAAGCATGCAATGTTTGGCTAAGTGACTTGAGGACGAAAACCTTCAATGACACAAGGGCTTGGGGATGAAAACCTCCACTCTATTCCAAGGCAACACTACTTTCAAGTGTTGTAATTACATTTCAGATTCATTGATTTGACCCTCTTCTAGGGAAGCGACTTGCATCCTAGTGTGGTGACTAGGGTTTGGACACTTGGTGATGAGATTTGAAGACATTTTTAGGGCAGCAAGTTGCTCTTTGTGTTGAAGACCCTGATCTTTGGGTTGCACTACAATTGGGAGATTAAAGACCCCTTATGTAGGGTTGTATTTGGCATAATTTATTTGATCGATTATTCTACAACTGGGCGACCCCTTTTTGGGATGGTTTTCACCCATTTCTAGGGCTAATTTGGCATAGAAGTTAGATCTAAATATTGCCTAATATTTCCATTATTTTATTGGTATTTTTCCAGTAATTTGTTGCTTCAATTATTCCAGAAAAAAGGTATTTATATCAGTTATAATATTCTACAAATTGTGGTAATTGTTTGATCATAAAATACTGGGGTGTCATGGTGGAAAGGCTTCTCTAAAATTATGCTACTTTTTCAGCACTTTGGCGCTTAGGGTTTTGAGACTGGTATGTCCATTTGATGCCCTAATCTCCCACGAATAATTTCTAATTGTTGCTATGGTTTGGGAATAATTTATATAGCTTTTGCAAGGGTTTTGGATAACTAAGGTTTGTTGTAAAAATCAAGAAAAAAATATATATTATGGCTAGGTTTGTTGAATTTTCAAATTTTAGTGTTTTATCCCATTTTGGGATATTTCAATGGTATCAGAGCCAATTTCTTGCTCAACTTTGGGGTGTGACTATAATGGATTGGCAACCTAGATTTTTGTCAAAAGAGAAATACAAAGATCCCATTCAAAAGGTCGAGATGACGAAGAGCACAATGGATGAAGTCATGGATGATTTGTTGCAAGCTATGCAGAATTATTAGAAGGAACTAAGGGCAATAGGTCCCAAGGCTTTGATAAATACTATAGGGTCAAGCCCTAGGCATCAAGAGCCCCCCTTAGAAGAAGAAAAAAGACCAGCGGAAGTGATGAGTGTTTCATCATCACAAAATGATTTCCCCTTGACGATAAGAGAAGAGGGAGAGATCATGGAACACAAGCCCAAAGGAGAAGGAAAGTCAAATTTGCAAGATGGGAGATAGAATTGTGTGGTTGTGTAATGTCCCCTTTTTGGGCCAATGAGCCAAATAAGAGTTTTTCTTAAAATCCACAAATTTTGGAATTCTAAAATTAGTAAAATCAGCAAACCCTAGTTCAAATAGATGCTCCAAAAACATACAAATTGCATTCAAACCCTAAGCGCCAATGTGTAATAAATAAATAGGTAATTTTCAGCAATTATTTTGATCAAATATCACCTCAATATGATCCAATATGAGCCACAAATTGAAAATAGAAATATTGTACATTTTTACCCCTTGAATGTAAATGAATTTCTGATTTAAGCTTGCTAAAAAATATTTGATTTTATGCATAAAAAATAGTAGCTGGATATTCACCAAATCTCACTCGAACCCTTGCAAAAATCATGACTAAAATACCAAAAATAGCCAAACAATTTCAGTGTCCTTCTAGAGCACTCAAGGTGGTCAAACACCTTCCCAAACCAAGTCGCCCTAGCTCAAATCTCAAAAAAAATTCAAAATTAATTGTTATCTTCCAACTACGATTTTAGACCCTTTCAATCATCATCCACTCATGCCCAATCAAGTCGTCATACTTGGAAAAAATCAAACAATAATTACTAGCCTCATATCAACAATTTGTGAAATCAACCCCTCATAAAATCTGCCCAATAAAATAAATAAATAAATAATTCAAAAATTATTATTTATTTATTCACTCAAATTGTCCTTGAAACCCTTGCCACATCACATATAAAATCAATGCCACACTTCAACAATATTCATCAATAAATTCCAGCAATTAAACTTAATCAATCAGAGATCAAATTGTCCACAAAACCCTCTCAAAGATCACACAAAGCAAGTCGCCCCACTCTAGGGCAAGTACCAAATCCACTTTAGCAAAAGTGGCATCAAAAAACACCTTTTTGTCGATAATTTAGCTCCAAAACCTACAGAACAATTATTGGGCATGCATCCCAATATTTCTTCAAGCATAAAGAATCACAATATCAAATTCAACATATTTTTCAATTGAAATCTTCACTATGTACTTGTACCCTCCAAAGGGGAGCGAACCACCTTGGAAGGGTCAAATACTTCTTTTAACTCTCATTGCCGACTTTTAGAACATCTATTTTCCTTTGATCACTTTCAAGCCGACATTCTTTTATTATAAATAATAATATTAAATTAATTGCCTAAATAATAAATAGTAATTAAAATTATTTTTAGGCAATAATCCAATAATTACTTCCTTTAAATACCATAGTGGTAAAAACCATTTTTAAAGAATATTTTATTAATCAATTAAAATTGTCTTATATGAACAAATGATTAAAATCACTATTCTAATAATTATGATTAGTTAATAAAATAAAAACTTCAAAAAGAATTCTTTAGTCTATGGGGAAAGTAGACTAAAGGTCTTCAGTACCTGCTCATAAATGATGTGAAAATGGTGACATTACAGTGCTCCCTTCTCACAATTGTTTGCCCACAAGCATTTCCAAACAAGGCTTCCTTGATAGAGCATCCGCTAACACATTGTTTTTACCTTTCACATATTCAATATCATAATCATAAGTTTGCACTTTGCTTACCCACTTTTGTTGCCTGTTATTCAATTCTTTTTGATTGAGGAAGAACCTCAAACTATTGTGATCCGATTTAACAATGAATTTGCCACAAACCAAATATTGTCTAAACTTACTCAAAGTATGCATAATCGTCAACATCTCCTTGTCATAGATTGAATAAGCTTTCTTTGAATCCTTGAGTTTTCTACTATCAAAACCAATAGGATGTTTATTTTGTATTAGAACAACCCCTATCCCTTCACTCGAAGCATCACACTCAACCGCAAAAAGAGTAGAGAAATCTGGAATAGCAAGAACAGGGCAAAAACACATTACCTCAAGCTTTTCAAGTGCCAGTTGGGTTGTTTTGGACCATTGGAAAGCCCATTTCTTAGTTAAATCAGTCAAAGGAGCAGCAAGTTGTGAGAAACCTTTCACAAACCTCCTGTAATAACTGCAAAGACCACAAAATCCTCTTAACTATGTGAGTGAAGAGGGAATAGGCCAATCCATGATAGCTGCAATTTTTTGTTGGTCCACTTGCACGCCTTGTGCATTGATGACATGTCCCAAATACAAATTTTCTATCAATCCAAACTCACACTTAGATTTTTTTGCAAAGAAAGAATGCTGCTCTAATGTGCTCAAAACCAAATCCAAGTGTCTTAAATGCTCCTCCAAGGTTTTGCTATACACAAGAATGTCATCAAAGAAAACTAACACAAACTTCCTTAGATATTTGCCAAACATATTTTTCATACATGACTGAAAAGTAACTGAGGTATTAGTTAATGCAAAAGGCATAACCAGAAACTCAAAATGCCCAAAATAACATCTAAAAGCAGTTTTATGAACATACTTCTTCTTTTAACTTGATTTGGTGATAACCAGATCTTAAATCAATTTTGGAGAAAGTAAATGGCACCATGTAACTCATCCATTAATTCATCAATCCTAGGTATTGGATACCTATTCTTGATGGTATTCTTATTTAATAACCCTATAATCAATGCACATCCTCATAGTGCCATCCTTTTCTTCTTCACTAGAACAACTGAAGAAGCAAAAGGACTTGAGCTAGGTCTTATGTGTCCCATATCAAGCAATTCTTTGATGGTCTTTCTCAATCTCTTCTTTGAAGGCTCTTGGATGATGGCAATAAGGAGTGACTAGCTGGTTTGGCAACTATTTCCAGCTCAATATTGTGTTCAAAACCTCTATCTGGTGGCAAACCATAAGCCAAATCATCAAAGACATGAACATGCTTGTCTAAAATAGTTTGTAACTCACCATGAGGGGGCTGCATGTTTTCTTTTTTTCTATATTTACTGTGGTAAGGCAGGTTGCTGCCCAAGCAATTTGACCTCTCCTAAAAGCCCTTTCCATCCTCTTCATAGATACCTCTTGTGAGCACCATTTGCTAGACCCTTGAGGACCACTTCATTTCCCTCTTTGAAGAATTTCAGCTCCATAGTTTTATAGTTTTGAGTGAATTCACCTAAAGAATGCAACCATTGAACACCCAAAACAATATCAATGTCCCCAATGTCAAAAACATAAAAATCATCAATTACCTTGTGCTTCCTAAGAGTGAGTGGAAGTTGTGGCAACTTCTTGGAACAAGAAATGGTGAACCCATATGCCATAGTCACATTGAAACACTTGCAATTTGTGGTTTCCAATGTCATCTTCTTCACCAAGCCTCCATCAATGAAGGTATGTGTGGCTCCACTATCAATCAATGTAGTTACTCTTTGTCCCCTCAATGTGCCTTTTACTCTGAAAGCATGATACTTGGGAGCTCCTGAAAGAGAAGCAAGTGTGCTACCCAAGTCTTGTGTGTCTTGCTCATGCACATGCTCATCAACAACATTTTCATTTTGCTCAACATTAGTATCAACAATATCAAAATTTGAATCATCGTCAATTACCTCAATGCAGTGGACATGTCTCTTGCCCATGCAATGGTAGCCTTTAGTCCTTGATCCTTGCAAGTGAAACACAAACCTTTCCTTCTTAATTCATCTCTTGCATCCTTCATATTGTTCCTATAGGGCAGTGATCTATGGGGTGGAACATAAGGTGAAAAAGGCTTCTTTTGTTGCTCATTGGGTGATGCCCTAGGCTGCTCACTTGGTGCCCTTGGCTGCCCACTAAAATCAGACCTTGGCTGCCCTATATTTATCCCTTTGGGCAGCGAATAAGTGGCTGCCCTCTTGGCCATTCATTGTCCTTGTATGCTAACATTCTAGATCCAAAGTTTTAGTAATAGCATTTTGCAAAGAAAGAAGGTTAAAAGCCTTAACCAAACCTCTCAAAGTCTCAATCAAACCCTCAACATATAAAACAACCAACCTCCTCTCACTAACATCCGGTACCATGACTGAAACTTTTTGAAAATCAACATCCCTTTCAACATCATGATTTTGTTTGAGTTGTGCCAACTCACGAAAGTGGATCTCCAGATCTCTCCTATCAAATCTCTCTATAATCCCCTCTTGCCAAACTCCTCCACTCATGAGCAATACCCTCCAAATCTAGGGTAACAAACTTGAGAGCATCATCCTCAAACATGGGGTTAAGTGATAAATATGTCTCCAATTTTTGCAACCATGATCTCATAGAAAGTTTATCAATACCATCAGAAAAGAAAGAAATTTTACACAACCTTTGTTGCAAATCTCTACGGGGCTATATGTTAGGAACCCTTGGTTTTTATCCTCCATCTCACAAAAATCACGAAAAAACAAGAGTGCTTGTGTCATAGCTTAGGGCTGCATATTCTTGTTGACGAATATCAAGTGGATCACCCCTTGGTGTCTCCATCTCCACTATTGGTTCCCTCTGTAAAAAAGTAGCCTTAAAGAATTTACGAAGGGGGGTTAATAGAAACTCTCTCATTGTCATTTGAATTATCCTCTCCTGAACAGCGATGGCTCTTACCTGAATCTTGTGTGATCTTCAACATAGCTATCATTTGCATACTCAAAGTACGTTGAAGGTCACTCTGACTTTGTTTGATTAAACCCTGCAAAAACTTCACCTACTCTAAAGAAAACCCTTTAGGCTCTTAATCCTCCATAGTCTTTTCCCTTCTCTGGTAATACAAAATCTCTTTATTTGCTTGCATCCAACACCAAAACTCGTAGGTAGACAAGATCAGTGTTCTGATACCACTGTAATGTCCCCTTTTTGGGTCAAAGAACCAAATAAGGGTTTTCCTTTAAATCCACAAATTCCTGAATTCTGAAATTAGTAAAATCAGCAAACTCTAGCTCAAGTAGATGCTCCAAAAATATGCAAATTGCATTCAAACCCTAGGCGGCAATGTGCAATAAATAAATATATAATTTTCAGCAATTCTCTGCTCAAATATCACCTCAATATGAGCCACAAACTGAAAAAAAAAATATTGTACATTTTTACCCCTTAAATGTAGATGAATTTATGATCTAACCTTGCTGAAAAATATTTGATTTTATGCATAAAAAACAACAGTTGAATATTCACCAAATCTCACTCAAACTTTTGCAAAAATCATGAATAAAATACAAAAATATCCAAACAATTTCAGCGCCCTTTTAGGGCACTCAAAGTGGTCAAACACCTTTCCAAACCAAGTCGCCCTAGGTCAAATCTGCAAACAAAAATTCAAAATTAATTGTTATCTTCTAACTAGGGTTTTAGACCCCTTCAATCATCATCCACTTATGCCCAATCAAGTTGCCACACTTGGGAAAAATCAAACAATAATTATTAGCCTCAAATCAACAATTTGTGAAGTCAAACCCTCGTAAATATGCCTAATAAAATAAATAAATAATTCAGAAATTATTATTTATTTATTCACTCAAATTGTCCTTCGAACCCTTGCCACATCACATAGAAAATCAACGCCACACTTCAACAATATTCATCAATAAATTTCAGCAATGAAACTTGATCAATCGGACATCAAATTGTCCACAAAACCCTCTCAAATATCACACAAAGCAAGTCGTCCCACTCTAAGGCAAGTGTCAAATCCACTTTAGCAAAGGTGACGTCAAAAGACACTTTCTTGTCAATAATTTAGCTTCAAAACTTGCAAAACAATTATTGGGCACGCATCCCAATATTTCTTCAAGCATGAAGAATCACAATATAAAATTCAACATATCTCTCAATTGAGATCTTCACCATGTACTTGTACTCTCCAAAAAGGGGACAAACCACCTTGGGGGATCAAATACTTCTTTTAACTCTTCTTGTTGACTTTTAGAACATCTTCTATTTTCTTTCGATCACTTTCAAGCCGACATTCTTTTTTTATAAATAATAATATTAAATTAATTGCCTAAATAATAAATAGTAATTAAAATTATTTTTAGGCAATAATTCAATAACTATTTCGTTTAAATACCATAGTGTAAAAACCACTTTTAAAGAACATTCTATTAATCAACTAAAATTGTCTTATATGAGCAAATGATTAAAATTGTTATTCAGACAATTATAATTAATTAATAAAATAAAAACCCCAAAAGAAATTATTTAGTCTATGGGGAAAGTAGACTAAAGGGCTTCAATACTTGCTCATAAATGATGTGAAAATAGGGTGTGAGTGATTACAATGGATTGACAACCTAAGTTTTTGCCAAAAGAGGAATACAAAGATCCTATTCAAAAGGTGGGGATGACGAAGAGGACAAAGGATGAAATCATGGATGATTTGTTACAAGTTATGCAGAATTATCAGAAAGAACTAAGGGCAATAGGTCCCAAGGCTTTGATAAATGCTATAGGTTCAAGCCCTAAGCATCAAGAGCCCCCCTTAGAAGAAGAAAAAAGACCAACAAAAGTGATGAGTGTTTCATTATCACAAAATGATTTCCCCTTGACAATAAAAGAAGAGGGAGAGATCATGGAGCACAAGCCCAAAGGAGAAGGAAAGTCAAATTTGGAAGATGGGAGAGAGAATTGTGTGGTTGAAGCCCAATCATTGGAGGATAAAGTTGACAAACTTGCTTATTTCCAGAACAACAATGTGGAGAGACATGTATTTGAAGAAGAAATGGGAAATCACAAGGATAGAAGGGTTTCCACAGACCCTACTTCTCCTGAGAAGGACAAGCTTGTTTGTAGCCAACACATGAAAAGCTTGGTAACATATCAGATTTATTGTGTCACACTATGTCATTTTAGATTTGTTGCCCTCATAAGAAGCATGCTAAAAGGGGTGATAAAAGGAGGCATACAGTTTACAACATGGGGCATGGGGACCCCTTGATTCCAGTTGATAATTGTTGTTGCCAAAAGGTATGGGATCCTGATAATATTTTGAGATCTACAGAGGGTAGCAATTCTGATTTTAATACATTTGCAGTTGTTCCTTTCATTGGATTAAGGGAAAAATCAAAGTTGGTTTCAAATAAGTATGAGAATGCTTTAAGGTATGTGAAGAATCATTTAAATTCTTATTTTAAGAACCTTACGAATTCTAAAAATGTAGGTTCAAAGCAAGCTTGTGAAATGATTGAATTTCAATTTGTGATAAGGAAAGAGAAATCAGATTTGAATCGAAAAATTGGTACCTTGAAGCCCTTTGAGCAACAAAAAGGCAACACCTTGGGGCAACTAAGTATTGAAATATCTGAACTTCAAAAATCAGAATTTGTAGGGCAGCCAAAGAAGATTTTCCAGCCTGAAAGGGGACAAATAAACTCGGAAAATTCTAAGTTGCATGATAAGATTCTAAGTTGCAAAAATCAGAATTTTTGGGAAAGCCAAGTGAGAATATCCAGCATGATGATAAGCAGTTAATAGAGCAGCAAAGTGAGGGTTTCCAACAAGGGTATGAACAACAAGGACAGTGGCTAGTAGAAGGGGAAAATATTCTAAATCAAGGAGGAGAAAATTCTGCCCTTAAAGCAAGGACCCAAGAAAAGTGTGAGGAGTTCGCTAAGGAGGACAAAGGAGGCAAAATTGGTAGGCTTTCAAGCTAGACAACACCTACAGGAGTTTAAAAGGGAAGGTGAGTTCTTAAGACCCCACTATGATAGTCTGAAAAATAGAGAAAAATCAGATTTGCATAAGATTTGTAAGAAGGACCTTCGGGAAGACTTTGTTGGGAGGTATGCACATGAGGGAAGTGCCTCATTAACTCCTCATGACAGTCTCCAACTTGTTGAAGTTTCTAGATCCACGTTTGGGGGTGATCAAAGTCACTATCTTCTTGTTAAGGGTTCATTGCATTCCCCTCATACTTTGTTCTTACCCTATTTTTATTATGATAAGCATTGTGCTAACAATAAGGATGAGATGAAGGGCACTAAACGGTGAAAGGAATTCTCCCAAGAGAATTCATGAATATGGGATCCAAGTGAGTCTTACAAGCATAGTATTGTTGTTACCTTATGTTGGGGGCAAGGGATTAGAATATGGATAACCATGGAAAAGGTAATAAGCAAGAGATATCATGATCTAAGGATCGAAGGGAGAGTTGTGTGTGACTTGCTAATTGCTGTTACACCTGATTCCAACTCATTTCCTTCAATGTTTTTTGTCACTAGGGTAAGTTTTGACTCTAAGGGAATGTATTTTCCGCTCCTTATCATACTAGAAATGTTCATAACATGGACAAGTGAATTTCCCGCCACTATAAGAATGAATTTGAAGAAGAGACTGACATGTTACAGCCAAGATAAGGATGACATAAGCACATCTTTTGGAATCCAAGTGCAAAGGGGTTGTAAGGGAAAATCAAGGCTTCAAAGAGGAGTTCACATCATGCTCATAAGGTTGCTCTTTGTGTTGACGTCCCCGATCTTTGGGTTGTGCTACAATTGGGAGATTGAAGACCCCCTAATTAGTGTTGTGTTTGGCATATTTTATTTGATGGATTATTCTTCAGCTGGACGACCCCCTTTTGGGATGGTTTTCAACCATTTCTAAGGCTAATTTGGCCTAGAAATCAGATCTGAATATTGCCTAATATTTCCACTATTTTAGTGGTATTTTTCCAATAATTTGTTGCTTCAATTATTGCAGAAAAAAGGTATTTATATCAGTTATAATATTTTGCAAATTGTGGTAAATATTTGATCATAAAATATTGGGGTTTTGTGGTGGAAAGGCTTCTATAAAATTCTGCTATTTTTTCAGCACTTTGGCACCTAGGGTTTTGAGACTGGTATGTCCATTTGATACCCTAATCTCCCATGAGTAATTCCAAAATTGCTGCTATGGTTTGGGAATAATTTATTACAGCTTTTGCGAGGGTTTTGGATAACTAGGGTTTGCTGTAAAAACCAGGAAAAATATATATATTATGGCTAGGATTTGTTGAATTTTCAGATTTCAGTGTTTTATCCCATTTTTGGATATTTCACTATTTCATCATGGTCACCCAATCCATACCATCGACACATTAAGAATAAATTGCTTTTCAACTTACTCGGAAAATATGACCCCATTCATTGTATGCTCGACATTGTATGATCAGATGCCCATTTACAACTGATTTTATCCATTGACCAACTCCACCCTCATTTTGGCTTTGTCAACAACCTTGTCAAGGGTTGCAATATCCTTTGCTTGTGGCTACTTTAGAGTTTGCTTCTTCCATCCCCAACACCTTATGGGCTTTCTTCTTCTTCATATCAATCGGGCAACCCTTTACAGAAGGCCTTGTAATCCTACATATTTACAAAATTGGTTACTTGGACAGTTCACACTAATGTGAATTTCCATACAATAGGTCTCACACCAAACCTCCTTCATTTCCTTATTTTTTGTCATTCAACTCCTTGAACATGCGCATCATGTCCTTTCTTAAGCTAGTTATCGATTGTGACTCGAACAAATCATCGTCATCCTCTGAGACACTTATTATCTTCATTCACGCATTAGCCCTTTTCTTGCTTTCCAATTCACAACTTGGTGTTAAGCCATGTATTAGTTGTCAGTGGTACTACCTTCAATTTTGTTCCATACTTAGACCTCAATTCTTCGATAAACCAACTTTCCTTCAATCCATTACCTAGATCATTCAAAAAAATTAAGACCAATTGCTTCAATCTTCTATTGTACACTCAAGCAATATTATTCTTCCCCTATTTTGTATTGTAAATCCCGATTGTGATCTTGTTATTGTCTTGCAATATAACTCTTTTTTCAAAGTCTTTTCTCAACATTGTCCAAGAAATTTGCTCCAGATTTTGTTCAGCTCTACACACCGGCCATTCACAGCTCTTCTGAGTCACCAAAAATAATTTGTACCGATATCCTTCATTTGTTTGTCCGTCCTTGGTCTGAATTGCAGTGCAAGTGTTGCATCTGCAAACAAGGCACTGGTTACCGTCCTCAATAAACTTTAATAATTTCTGCCTATCACTTTTTGGTGTAGGGTTCTACATGTTATGATGTTTTAACAGTCATCTCACTAGTACATTGATGAGGGCATTGAGTCTCATCATTTAATTTAATTTTGTCAATCCAGGGCAATGTCCAAGGTTGTATGGAATAGGGAAAAAGGAGATATTGTCTTAACAGTTCTTTCTACCCAAAAATGAAAGCAACACTCATGAAAAACAATTGAATCAAATCTTAACTAATCGCGGAAATCAAATGTAATCTACTGCTGGAAAAGAAATTAGAGTTTAATCTAATTGTTGGAATCAAAACGTGCAGAATTGAAATTGCAGAAATGAAACTAAGCAGTTGTTGTACTATGGATCCGATTACTCTTGTAAGTTAACTCTTCAACACATCAAAACAAATAAATGATGAAAACAGCATTATAACACAAAACTGAAATAATACAAATATATAAATACCTAATGTTGTCCTCTTCCTCGAGAGGAGTGGCCTGCTCCTCCCTTGGAATTGGACCAAGACTAATCAATCAAACATTGTGCTCAATGCTCAAGCTTATTATTGGTGAACAAAATATTACAAATCAACTCTCTATCTCCTCTTTTCTCATCCATTTATTAACAAAATGGAAACTAATCTCCCAATCTTTTGGGAGAAACGATTGGAGATTAGTTTCCATTTTTAAAGGAACAACCTCCTTTATTTTCTCATCTATTATTAGCAAAATGGAAACTAATATTGGAGATTTCCTACAGGCTACTCCTATGTTAAAGGAACCACGTCCTTTATGTTCTCATCTATTATTAGCAAAATGAAAACTAATCTCCCAATATTTTAGGAGAAAATATTGGAGATTTGCTAGCTAAAGGAACAACCTCCTTTATTTTCTCATCCATCATTTGCAAAATAGAAACTAATCTCCCAATCTTTTAAGAGAAAAGATTGGAGATTTCCTACTATGGTAAAGGAATAACAATCATTATTTGTATTTACATCTTTAGCATTGATCCCCAACATTCTAGGCAAAAATATTGCGATAATGCTATATCCAAGGATTTGACAGTATTACATTCTTTTTCCTGGAAAATAAATCTCATACTTTCCATCATTTTTCTTGAAATTTTGATGTCATATGAATTCATAAGTAGAATATTAATAGCACTTTGTAGTACTATAAATATTCTTGCCTATTTCTAGAAATGTTAGATATAGACATCCTTCTCTATTTGAATCTTCGGAGCTAGTTGTAAACGGAGACTTCAGAGCTAGTTGTAAATGGAGGCTTCGGAGCTAGTTGTAAATGGAGACTCTGGAGCTAGCTTTTAGCACTGTATCTTGGTGCTTAACACTTCTTTGTTTGTTTTTGTAGTCCATTTCAGCTTGCATAGACAATATTTGGCATCTATTCTCCAAGAACTATTAGAAAACATCAACAATTTAGATTACTATGACTTCTAAATAATAGATCAGATATATATCCTATATTTTATTTCAAACAAGTCATAAGCTCTTAAAATTACATTTAAGTCCACTTTGAAACCTATTTATGGAAGAGAAAATGGCATTACTTATTTATATAAATGAGACATATTATAGTCTCATTATATACCCCTTCTTTGATTAAATGCCTTTGCCTAGCATCACTTCATCTTTTGGCTTGCACATCATGTTTTTGAAGCATCAGAGGATTGTACATGTGTTGTTTCCCAATTAGCACTAACAGTTTCAATGCCCCATTAGAAGATTACCAAGTTACGAAGCAAAAGGATGTAGCCTCAAACATGAAGTTGTCACTCAACTTCACTGTTGAGCCTTTTTCTACCAGCAAGTTCCTCTACCCTTCGCTCACCTCCATCAACAGTCCTGCCATTTTCGGGTCTAATACTCTTGTCTTCAATGGTCCTCTATCCATTGGTCAAGTCCTCCGCGATAGTTCTCTCACTCAATCTCAATCTGAATTTCACCATTGACAATGGTGCCTTCAAATTTGCCTTCCCTCTTCTTCCATTCAATGACCCTTTCTCCATAGAGAACCATATTTGCTTCACCATTACGACACTTGATTTTGTCCTTGACAATCCTATCATCTGCTCCAAGATTATGGACTCTTCTGTGCCTTTTTTTGAGTTCAAACATCATCCTAGTCACTGATTCATTTGTTGTCTTCATCTTTGATGGAATTTTCCTCCATTGTTCTTTTTTCAATATTCTAGTTGGTCTTTTGCTATGCCCTTAGCCTATAGCGTGTATTGGGATAGGTGTACCTGACTGGTGGCTAGCATAACCTTTAATTAAGTCATATGATCATCTATTTAGCTTACTATTAGTAGTAGGGTCAGCCTAAGATGTTTTCATAACAAGTTAGGGTATATATATGAGGTAGTGATTAGTATTTCATCATCACATTGAGAATTTTGTTCTTATTGTATGGTTGTGGAGGTTGCCCCCTCAAAGTGGCTCATCATTTATTCATATATTCTACTCTATTTCAATCATATTGTTATCTATTGTTGTGATTCTAATTTATTTGTGAACTGTTGGCCATTCCTTTTGGCCCACATACTAGAACTATGGACTCCGTCAGAAAATCTACAGACTCCATCAGTAGAGTTGTTTTACTTAAATTGCCTTATAAGTTGAAAACAGTGAAAAGTCTGAAGTAGTAAGCAATGAGGTCTGAGAAGTCCAAAGTAGGCAAGTATGAAAAAACCCAATGAAAAAAACCCGATGAAGCAAGAAGAAACATTGCCTTATAATTCTTTTGGGACTCTTGGGACTCTCCTTTTCTTCACCAAGTTCTTTCTTTTGGAGTTTTTGTTCGAGTTAAGGAAAAGAATTTCTTCGAACATTTTGTTCGAAAGAAAAGTTCAGAAGGACAAGTGTTTGTTCAAAACGTTGAGAATTGTCTCGGACATTTTGTCCGAAACAATTTTCCGAAGGGTATGTTCCTTTCGGAAGGGTAAATTTCAAAGTTCCGAAGGGCACCTACAGAATTCCGAAGGGCACTTGGAAGAAGTCTGAGGAATTGCAACAAAAGCTCCGAGGAGATATTGCCGCGGACAAATTCTCCGAAGGAAAGTGCCCAAGTTCAAAAGAAAGGGACCTTTTCAATTTTTCCGAAGGGTATGTTCCTTTCGGAAAGGTCCATTGTCAAGAAGTCAAAGGGTACTTTCCCTTCAAAAAAGTGCCCCAACTGAAAAAACAAAGGATTTTTCTTTAGGAAAGTGCCCAAGTTCAAAAGACCTAAAGAAGATGTCCGAAAGCAAAGACCCTGAGGGAGTTGAGCCAAACAAAAAGTCTGAAGAAATCCCACAGGAAAAAATCCCGAAGGAAATAGTTCGGGAAAGTGACATGGAAAAAATGATTGGTTCGGACAAAAAGTCCGAAGGATTTCCTTCAAGAGAAAAGTCCAAAAGAAAAGGATCTTCAAGACAAGCCGAGCAATGGGAAGCCCGAAGGAATGAGTAAAATGGAAAGTTCCAGAAGGAAAATTGTAGAAAAGAGTCCGAAGTGGCAAAAGAAAGTGACCTGAAGACATAAGCAAGTAGTAAGCAATAAGGGGAACAACAAATAACGAGGCGACACTTGTCAGGATTGCACAGAACCAGATCGACGGAGCGAAATAAGTCAAATGGTCAGGGGATTCCAAGATTTGACATGTGGCAAGAAATGGAACGTGTCGACAAGTCAGGAGAAGGATCCAAGGGCTCGCGATTGATCATGCATTCAAATCCAACGGAGCGAATACACAAGTAGGGTCGGTGAAACCAAGTAGATCAATGACATAAAGGACCAAACAACTAAGGCAAACGCAACAGAAGTAAAGACGACTCAAGTTGAACCAAGACGGCAACAAGAACCAGACCCCGTTATTAAAGCTCCTAAAGGAAACAAAAGAGTTGTTCGCACCCACTTGTACAAAGTGGGTGAGCGGCTTGAATGAAGATGTAGAGCCATGCTTCCGGTCATGCCCTCAATAAGCTACTGCTCAAAATAGGTTCGACTATGACGCTACCAAGTACGCAAGTATGGGGCCTTATCCCATCGACAAAGGAGAGTTGATGCATTCAAGGATTCGAGGAAGCTGGAAAAAAGGATCTCAGTCATTTATGACCCCCCCTCTTCGTCCTCTCACACAGGCCCCCTCTTCTCTCATCCCCTTTCTACTATATATACAGGCTTTTGGGCCTTAATAAGGATCTCTCGACTGGTGATAGAGGCACTCTGTCAAAATCTCCTTGTAACACTCTCTTGAATGAATACAAGACAACTCTCTGATTTTCGCTAAAGTCAAGTGTGCATTATCAAAGTTTAACTTGCAGAATGTATGTTTTTCTCTCATCATCTGTGATTTCTCTATGCACCTTCCTTCAATTTTCTCGGTTTCTTGCAGGTCATGTGATGTGTTAGCCTTTGGTGCCATTCTGAAGCGTTACGAGTCATAGTGTCTCTCCTGCAAACCTATTTCTTCCTGCCCTTCAAAGTGCATTTTCCCCTTTAACCTCCACATAGCTACTCTGCTTGCAGCTCTAAAATAGGATCAGCTAGACTTGTCTTGTTTAAGTCTAGTAGTAGTCACTAAGATTCCCAATCTGAATGTAGATCACTCTCTTTTGGTGCATCACCTCCCTTAGCTTAGATTTTCCTTTTTATGTTATCCTCATATCCCTTTTCCTTAGTCAGCAATAGATTTTAGCGTGGAAAATGAGAGCTGAAGTGAAGCATCTGAGGAACTAGCCTCACTAAAAAGCCTAGAGATTCAATCTCACAACAGGGTACCCATAGCTTGAGGTTGTCCCAATGCTTGTAGCTAGGAGTGAGAGAGCCTGAAAAACCCTCCCACAAAGGGTGCAATTCTAGCCTACAACATGAACTAATATCATTACAAATGGTATGAGAGCTTCGATAAGGGCAAAAGTGTGTGCAAAACCCTAATTTTGGAGAAATGT